>OZ020605.1:36556814-37032386 GCA_963971545.1 Philophylla caesio | reverse complement strand
AATGAACAAACATTTTATACAAGGATGAGCACGCCTTAAAAATGCATAAAATAAAGAATTTGCAAAATAAAAACACAAACAACAACCACACAAACAAGTTAAATAGCGGCAGATCAGTTGCTCTTGTTTGTAGTTGGTTTGTTTAAGGAAGATGAAATAAACACAACAGCCAACTCGGCTAGCGTAGCACAATAGGTAGCGTATTGGCTCTGCAACTCCGAGCTCCCGGGTTCAAAGCCTGAGAGAAGTGGTTATGAAAATTAAATTAAAAATAATTTAATTTAATAATCAAAAAAGAAGTCTGATGGGGAAATGTGGTGATTTCCGAAATAGTACTATAACTTTAACCATAAAAACTGTTGTTGTTTTTTCACTAACAAATCTTCCATAAACTGGCCTTGAGCTCAATAAAATTATAAAATATTAACATTTTAAGTACTAGGCCAACAGAAAAATGAACAAACATTGTATACAAGGATGAGCACGCCTTAAAAATGCATAAAATAAAGAATTTGCAAAATAAAAACACAAACAACAACCACACAAACAAGTTAAATAGCGGCAGATCAGTTGCTCTTGTTTGTAGTTGGTTTGTTTAAGGAAGATGAAATAAACACAACAGCCAACTCGGCTAGCGTAGCACAATAGGTAGCGTATTGGCTCTGCAACTCCGAGCTCCCGGGTTCAAAGCCTGAGAGAAGTGGTTATGAAAATTAAATTAAAAATAATTTAATTTAATAATCAAAAAAGAAGTCTGATGAGGAAATGTGGTGATTTCCGAAATAGTACTATAACTTTAACCATAAAAACTGTTGTTGTTTTTTCACTAACAAATCTTCCATAAACTGGCCTTGAGCTCAATAAAATTATAAAATATTAACATTTTACTAGGCTAACAGAAAAATGAACAAACATTGTATACAAGGATGAGCACGCCTTAAAAATGCATAAAATAAAGAATTTGCAAAATAAAAACACAAACAACAACCACACAAACAAGTTAAATAGCGGCAGATCAGTTGCTCTTGTTTGTAGTTGGTTTGTTTAAGGAAGATGAAATAAACACAACAGCCAACTCGGCTAGCGTAGCACAATAGGTAGCGTATTGGTTCTGCAACTCCGAGCTCCCGGGTTCAAAGCCTGAGAGAAGTGGTTATGAAAATTAAATTAAAAATAATTTAATTTAATAATCAAAAAAGAAGTCTGATGAGGAAATGTGGTGATTTCCGAAATAGTACTATAACTTTAACCATAAAAACTGTTGTTGTTTTTTCACTAACAAATCTTCCATAAACTGGCCTTGAGCTCAATAAAATTATAAAATATTAACATTTTACTAGGCCAACAGAAAAATGAACAAACATTGTATACAAGGATGAGCACGCCTTAAAAATGCATAAAATAAAGAATTTGCAAAATAAAAACACAAACAACAACCACACAAACAAGTTAAATAGCGGCAGATCAGTTGCTCTTGTTTGTAGTTGGTTTGTTTAAGGAAGATGAAATAAACACAACAGCCAACTCGGCTAGCGTAGCAACTCCGAGCTCCCGGGTTCAAAGCCTGAGAGAAGTGGTTATGAAAATTAAATTAAAAATAATTTAATTTAATAATCAAAAAAGAAGTCTGATGAGGAAATGTGGTGATTTCCGAAATAGTACTATAACTTTAACCATAAAAACTGTTGTTGTTTTTTCACTAACAAATCTTCCATAAACTGGCCTTGAGCTCAATAAAATTATAAAATATTAACATTTTACTAGGCCAACAGAAAAATTAACAAACATTGTATACAAGGATGAGCACGCCTTAAAAATGCATAAAATAAAGAATTTGCAAAATAAAAACACAAACAACAACCACACAAACAAGTTAAATAGCGGCAGATCAGTTGCTCTTGTTTGTAGTTGGTTTGTTTAAGGAAGATGAAATAAACACAACAGCCAACTCGGCTAGCGTAGCACAATAGGTAGCGTATTGGCTCTGCAACTCCGAGCTCCCGGGTTCAAAGCCTGAGAGAAGTGGTTATGAAAATTCAATTAAAAATAATTTAATTTAATAATCAAAAAAGAAGTCTGATGAGGAAATGTGGTGATTTCCGAAATAGTACTATAACTTTAACCATAAAAACTGTTGTTGTTTTTTCACTAACAAATCTTCCATAAACTGGCCTTGAGCTCAATAAAATTATAAAATATTAACATTTTACTAGGCCAACAGAAAAATGAACAAACATTGTATACAAGGATGAGCACGCCTTAAAAATGCATAAAATAAAGAATTTGCAAAATAAAAACACAAACAACAACCACACAAACAAGTTAAATAGCGGCAGATCAGTTGCTCTTGTTTGTAGTTGGTTTGTTTAAGGAAGATGAAATAAACACAACAGCCAACTCGGCTAGCGTAGCACAATAGGTAGCGTATTGGCTCTGCAACTCCGAGCTCCCGGGTTCAAAGCCTGAGAGAAGTGGTTATGAAAATTAAATTAAAAATAATTTAATTTAATAATCAAAAAAGAAGTCTGATGAGGAAATGTGGTGATTTCCGAAATAGTACTATAACTTTAACCATAAAAACTGTTGTTGTTTTTTCACTAACAAATCTTCCATAAACTGGCCTTGAGCTCAATAAAATTATAAAATATTAACATTTTACTAGGCCAACAGAAAAATGAACAAACATTGTATACAAGGATGAGCACGCCTTAAAAATGCATAAAATAAAGAATTTGCAAAATAAAAACACAAACAACAACCACACAAACAAGTTAAATAGCGGCAGATCAGTTGCTCTTGTTTGTAGTTGGTTTGTTTAAGGAAGATGAAATAAACACAACAGCCAACTCGGCTAGCGTAGCACAATAGGTAGCGTATTGGCTCTGCAACTCCGAGCTCCCGGGTTCAAAGCCTGAGAGAAGTGGTTATGAAAATTCAATTAAAAATAATTTAATTTAATAATCAAAAAAGAAGTCTGATGAGGAAATGTGGTGATTTCCGAAATAGTACTATAACTTTAACCATAAAAACTGTTGTTGTTTTTTCACTAACAAATCTTCCATAAACTGGCCTTGAGCTCAATAAAATTATAAAATATTAACATTTTACTAGGCCAACAGAAAAATGAACAAACATTGTATACAAGGATGAGCACGCCTTAAAAATGCATAAAATAAAGAATTTGCAAAATAAAAACACAAACAACAACCACACAAACAAGTTAAATAGCGGCAGATCAGTTGCTCTTGTTTGTAGTTGGTTTGTTTAAGGAAGATGAAATAAACACAACAGCCAACTCGGCTAGCGTAGCACAATAGGTAGCGTATTGGCTCTGCAACTCCGAGCTCCCGGGTTCAAAGCCTGAGAGAAGTGGTTATGAAAATTCAATTAAAAATAATTTAATTTAATAATCAAAAAAGAAGTCTGATGAGGAAATGTGGTGATTTCCGAAATAGTACTATAACTTTAACCATAAAAACTGTTGTTGTTTTTTCACTAACAAATCTTCCATAAACTGGCCTTGAGCTCAATAAAATTATAAAATATTAACATTTTACTAGGCCAACAGAAAAATGAACAAACATTGTATACAAGGATGAGCACGCCTTAAAAATGCATAAAATAAAGAATTTGCAAAATAAAAACACAAACAACAACCACACAAACAAGTTAAATAGCGGCAGATCAGTTGCTCTTGTTTGTAGTTGGTTTGTTTAAGGAAGATGAAATAAACACAACAGCCAACTCGGCTAGCGTAGCACAATAGGTAGCGTATTGGCTCTGCAACTCCGAGCTCCCGGGTTCAAAGCCTGAGAGAAGTGGTTATGAAAATTAAATTAAAAATAATTTAATTTAATAATCAAAAAAGAAGTCTGATGAGGAAATGTGGTGATTTCCGAAATAGTACTATAACTTTAACCATAAAAACTGTTGTTGTTTTTTCACTAACAAATCTTCCATAAACTGGCCTTGAGCTCAATAAAATTATAAAATATTAACATTTTACTAGGCCAACAGAAAAATGAACAAACATTCTAATGTTAATATTTAATGAAAAAAACTTAAATATAGGAGAAAAAACACGCCTCAATGTCGATTTATTATACTTAAATAAAATTACTTATATGATTCAAATTTTGGATTTTGTTCAGATTTATTTAATTAAAGATTCATATAGAAAATTCCTTATGATTTACGTAAGAGTAGCTTCAACAATTATATACAGTAAGACCTCGCTAGTCCGAACTTCAGACTTTTTTTGTTTACTTTTGTTTTCAAGTGTAAGAATTGTCTTTAAAAGTTTGCTCCAAATTTTTTTTGCCTGTATGCTGAAGCGATCTATAATATTGACAATTGTGACCGAGAATATTCCCGTTACAACCTCAACAACATTATTCTCAATGCTTGCGTAAGCTACCGACAAAAAATCAGCACCAATGTTTCTCGGAAAATAGATTCTTATTTTACAGTTATATGCAGCAGCCGCAAACATTTTTTAATAGCATTAAATTTGCAAAAAAATCATTCGAAGTGAATATTTGAATGTGAAAAGTCGAAAATGTCTGCTAGAAATTTACGTGAACGCATATATTTAATTGGTTATTGTACCAACTCATTAACGGGAAGTAAACTACCCTCCAATATAGAAGTGTTGAAAGTTTTGTTTTTCAATTTACGTGTAGTAAAAAAAAATTTACGGGAAAGTTCAGATTTAGTTGTAAAAGAACTATTCGTGTTCTGGGAAAAAGCCCGCATTCCGGTCAAGGATAAACAACACTGCATTACAAATGTAGAGAAATTGTATAAAGAATGGCAAAGCTTTCAAAAAGATTCAAAGAAGACTTCTAATTTCCATAATAGCAAAGTAAACACGTGGAAAGAAAAATTGGATATGCTTTTTGACGTGGCGCATGCAAGTGCATTAAAAATAATGTCGAATCAAGAAGATATTGATTACTTGATAAGTCAACGAAAAACGGGGCGCCCAGGCTTTATGTATGGTATCGATTACGAAGAAGTACGCCGAGAGTGCCGACTTGAAGAACGCAACAACAATTTATTACAACAAGTGGAGCGGAATAATCGTGAAATTGCATTAATTGGTTCGTTGTATGTTATTGTTTATTTTTTATTTTCTTTAAATTAAGTCGTTTTTATTAGATGAAACTGCAGAGTTGCTGTCATCTGAATCTTCAGAGAATGATAACAGTTTTCCAGATACGGAATGTGACCCACGTTGCAGTCAACCTCCAGCCAAAAAATGTAGGGGAACAAATAAAATACTAACACCAAAACTGGCGGCCGCACTCGATGTCTGTAAAATCAGTGACAGACATGCGGTTCATCTAATAAGCGCAGTCGTTGAAGCTCTGGGTAATAATGTTGAAGATTATATTTTAAACCGAACGTCTGTACACCAGTAAAGGGAACAAATCCGTGAAGAAAGAATTTCAGTATTAAAAAATAAATTAAAATTAAATGAGCTCGACGCTATCTGCCTTCATTGGGATGGTAAACTTTTGCCGGCGCTGACGGGAAATGATAAAGTTGATAGGTTGCCTATAATAATATCGAGCGGTAAAGTTGAACAGCTTCTTGAAATACCTGCACTTGATTCCGGTACTGGAAAAGAACAGGCATCCGCTGTATGCGATGCTATTTATGAATATGGTCTGCAAAATCACATCAAAGCTTTAGTGTTTGATACAACAGCGGTCAATACTGGGCGTTTCAATGGTACCTGTACGTTAATTGAAAATAATTTACAAAGACAACTTTTATGGTTACCATGCCGTCATCATATATACGAGATTGTTTTAAGATGCGTTTTCGAAGAAAAAATAAGCTGTTATGGAAGTCCAAACGTTAAAATGTTTGAGAAATTTAAAAATGCTTGGGCTAAGATTGATGCTAAAAACTATGAGTATGGCATCAACGATCCAACTGTCAAGACGTACATGAAAGAGTCTGCTGTTCGCATTATCGGTCCAGTAAATAATATCTTGGAAGAAAAACAACCCAGGGAAGACTATAAAGAATTCTTGGAACTCACTTTGCTCTTCCTGGGTCAAAAACCAGAAAAGACACAGCCTAATGTTTCGATCGCCAGGAGCTGTTCACCATGCAAGGTGGATGGCAAAAGCGATTTACTGTCTAAAAATATTTTTATTCCGTAACGAGTTCCAGCTTTCAGCAACTGAATTAAATGGGCTTCGTCAAATTTGTGTTTTTATTGCTGAAGTCTATGTCGAAGCGTGGGTTTCTGCTCCTTTGGCCATTAAAGCGCCATATCAAGATTTTTTATTTTTACAAAAACTTGAAAACTTCAAAGAATTGATGCTGCTATATCTTATGTTGCTCTTAAAAAGTTCAGGAACCACTTGTGGTATTTAAGCCCTGAGGCGGTTGGTCTTGCATTTTTTGACAGCAACGTATCCCTTTTTTCAAAACAAAAAATGGTGGCGGCTTTGGAAAATGATTTGGAACAAGAGCAAAACACAAAGCGAGCTACAATAAATGATAGAGAAATCGTTGAAATATTCCATGACGGAATTGAACAGTTCGTCTCTGCCGAAACAAAAGCATTATTTGAAAGATTTCAAATAAATACTGATTTTTTTAAATTAAACCCAGACAAATGGGAGCAGGACCAATCTTATTGTAAAGCGGCTGAACTGATGAAAAAATTAAATGTTACATATGACACTGCCGAAAGGGGGGTTAAATTGATGGAAGAGTATAATAAACTATTTACCAAAAATGAACGCCAAAAACAATTTGTTTTAAAAATTGTTAGCGATTACCGCCATCGGTTTCCGGACTGTAATAAAAAGACATTGTCTCAAGTGCTTTAAACAATATTAATAAAAAGAGAAATCATATACATAAGTAGTTTTATTTAAGTATAATAAATCGACATTGAGGCGTACTTTTTCTCCTATATTTAAGTTTTTTTCATTAAATATTAACATTAGACAAAAATGTTATTGACAGATGTTATTGTAGACATATTAATGAACATCTTTCGCCAGTAATGTTTAAAAAAAAAAAACACAGAGAAAGTTACAAGCAGTCAAAGTAAGAATTTGCGTGAAAAAACGTATTTTGTCTAACTTTGGGGGGCCGACGCGCCCCCTAATCCTCTTCCTACGACCTTGAAATTTTACTAGAATTTTTTTTAAATAAAACTACACACAAAAAAACACTGAGACCAAAACAATAAAGAAAAAAAAAATACTCCATACATTTAATTGTCACCCTAATGTATATACTCCATATGTGCATGCGTAAAAATAAACATGTTACAATATATCTTAGGCTTAAAACACATGTGTTAAAATCCCTGGGGATATTGTGGAATAGCGCAGGGTGCACTGCTTAAATTGAAATATGACTAGAAGTCGGTCTACAGAACAAAACTATAATTCAAATTGGAAATAGGTTTGCAATTCAAGGTTTATTCGCTTTAATAATAAGGTTGATACAAATTAATGCAATAAAATTTATATTTGCCAGAGTGGCGTAAAAAGAGCAAAGAACGATGCGGATGCGGCGGCGCTACCTTTTGGAATGAAATAAAAGAACGTTTAATTTTACTTTACGTACGGCCCTGGGTCACCCCATGGTACCGTTTCCAATTCAGCAAATATAATTTAGAAGAATATTTTCGAACAATGGTGTTGCCGGCCGCACCGACAAATAACTTTTACAAATATTGAATTATAAATCAATGAGGTTGGGGCTCATGTCCTCAACATGCCGGCCCCCCTGCACCGGTTCTAGGTGTAGTAGTTCCTTCAGCTTCTCTAACGTCAGGACGGCCTTGCTGAACAGTTGGCTGATGCGTCGTTGCACTGCGCTGCGCCCATAAGCAGGCTTTGGGGTTTTCTTCTCCACACGGCTGGCTAGCGTCGGGCGTTGGTGGCTTGTTGTAGCGTCCTGCTCGTTGCGCCATTGACGGTCAGGTGGCGGCGAGGTAGAGCGGTGCAGCAGGGTGTGGTGGGCCCTCCCGCACTTATGGCAGCTGTCTGCGGAGTCACACGCTCCAGTTGAGTGTGACGTAGCCAGGCAGTTTATACAGTAACGATGAATTCGCGCGGACTCATACCGTTCTTCTGGCGTCATGGCCATGAAGGCGTGACAAAACCGCAGCGAGTGGAAGCGGCAAGACAGACGACACTGGCTGAAGTCCTTGCCGGTCCGGTCCATCTGTGGAGAGAGAACAAAAAAGAACAGAGAGTTGGGAAGCAAAATTAGTCACGTGCCCGGGATAGTGAATTTTATGGAGTGGTTGGGTGAAGTTGGGTAGTGGATAACATTACGAGGAGGGCAGGGGACAGAGCTTTGCAATGCTGCGTGTGATAATTCCTGCTTGAGTGCAGATATCTGCCACACGAACATTATTATCCTGACCTGGGTGAAGTTTTACAATGCGCCCGAGTCTCCATTCGTTTGGAGGTAGGAGATCTTCTTTTACGACGACGAGATCTCCTTCAATGAGGTTGGGTTTCTGCTGCTTCCACTTATACCTTTTATGGAGTTCTTTAAGGTATTCATTCTTCCACTAAGTAAAGTAAGTACTAAATTGGTGATGAATAACCTTTAACTTTTGCCACTTATTGACTAGAGAGAGATTGTCGGCTTGGGGTTCGGGCAAGGAGCGCAGGGGTGCGCCTATTAAGAAATGTCCAGGGGTAAGCGCCAGCAGGTCAGTGGGATCCTGTGACATGGGCGAGATTGGCCGCGAATTGAGGACTGCCTCGATACGGATAAGGAGGGTGGTGAATTCTTCAAAGGTCAACTTGTGGTTTCCTGCCACCTTAGTGAAGTGTGTCTTAAAACTTTTGACAGCCGCTTCCCATAGACCGCCCATGTGAGGAGCGTAGGGTGGAATAAGCTGCCAAGTGAGTCCGTGGATAGCATATCTTTCGGCGATATCCGTAGCAGATTCTTTGAGAAATTGGGAGAATTCTCTTTGCAACGATCGGCTTGCGCCTACGAAAGTCTTTCCGTTGTCGGACATTATTTTGTGTGGGATTCCACGGCGTCCGACAAATCGTGTGAAAGCAGCCTTGAAGGTTTCAGTATTGAGGTCTGAGCATAATTCTAGGTGTACTGCTTTGGTAGAGTAACACACAAACACGCACACGTAGGCTTTTGTGTGAGAAGCGCGTCGGAGTTTGGAGGTTTTGACGAGAAATGGTCCGGCGAAATCCACACCGGTGGTATGAAACGGAAGAGTATAGGTGGAACGTTCCAGGGGCAATGCGGCCATTATCTGAGAGCGCATCTGTTTTTTGTAAAGGGTACAAACTTTACAGTGAAATATGCATTTTTTTATCTTTTGCTTCAGTCGGGGAATGTAGTATTCCTGCTGAACCATGCGAGTCATCAGCTGTTTTTCAGCGTGAAGCAAAGTTGTGTGGAGAAAATGTAGCAGCAGTGAGCAGAATTTTGAGTTATCGGGGATTATTATGGGATGGCGTTCATTATAGCTAAGAGCTGCGTAAGCTAAACGACCGTTTACTCTTAGAACACCTGTTTTGTCCAGCATCGGGTTCAAGGTTAATAATGAACTTTTTTTGTTAATGGAGTTTGAGGACTCCAGGGCACTAATTTCGTTAGCGAAATATTTGCGTTGAGTAATGGCTATTAATCTTATTTTGGTGAAATTTAGCTCCTCCTGAGTGAGTGCTAATGATGTGGGAGTTCGAGATTTTTGTGAATTGTGGATAAAGCGATATATATAGGATACAACTCGTAAAGCTCGTGAGAAAGAGGAAAATCTATCAAGAATGTCTGGGCAGTCTACTGTGTGAAGAGATTTAATCCTTTTCTGTTCAGGTGGTGATGCGTTAGAGGGAACTGCTTTGGGCCAAGACGAGGAGGGTTTGGAGAGCCATTCTGGCCCGTGCGACCATAGAGAACATTCTGCTAAATCTTGTGGCTTGCATCCACGAGTTCCTAAATCTGCTGGGTTGGCTCCACTTGGCACGTGTCGCCAAGTAATGTTGCTGACATTTTGGAGGATCTGAGTGATCCGGTTGGCCACGTACGTCTTCCATGTATGGGGTGGTTTCTCGAGCCACGCCAACACGATAGAGGAGTCTGACCAGAGTGTCAGTTCTTGAGGTGGCAGGTTGAGGTGGGAACGGGTATAAGCGATCAATTTTGATAGCAGTACAGCGCCACAAAGCTCTTACCGTGGCAAGCTTATCGTTTGCAAGGGGGAAACTTTGGCTTTTGCAGCAAAAAGGTGAGTAGAGACAGAGTTTTCTGCTTGTTGCACAGTTATATAAACGCAAGCACAAAACGCTTTTTCGGAGGCGTCCGCGAAACCATGCAATTGTATGCGTTTATCTGGAGTGAACTGCACCCACCGCGGAATTTTAATGGAGTTTATAGCGTACAGGCCCTCGCGAAATGTGGAAAGTCAAGGGTTTTACGTGCTCGTCCCACTCGGTTCCTTCCAACCAGAGTTCTTGGAGGAGAACTTTGGCGAGGATCATTACTGGCTATAGCCATCCTGCCGGGTCGAAAAGTTTCGCAACCGCCGACAGTATTTGTCGCTTTGTGCTTGATTGAGATGCAGGTAGAGGATCGTATGAGTAAGTGAAAGAGTCTTCAAGGGCATTCCATCTTATTCCGAGTGTTTTAGTGGAACTCGTATCTTGGAATTTGAGAAACTCAGTATCTAGAACATCAGAGTCTGGGATTAACTCGAGAATCTTCGGGTGATTCGCGGTTAATTTCCTGAGTGGAAAGCCTGCCGATTTCAAAGCTTCGATAGTTTGGGTCATTGAGTTTATAGTGGACTGTATATTGTGTCCGCCGGAGAGTACATCATCTACGTATGTTTCGTGTAGAATGATGTTTTTGGCGAGAGGGAATCTTTCTTGGCAATCGTTGGCTAATTGGTGGAGCGTACGAATTGCGAGATATGGGGCGCAGTTAACACCGAATGTGCGGTTTTTAACTTAAAGTCTTCGATTGGCAGGTGGGGAGCTTTCCGAAAGAGAATTCTTTGAAAATTTTGATGTTCTTTAGAAACGAGTATTTGGCGATACATTTTTTCTATATCGCCATTGAAAACAAACTTGTAGAGACGCCATTTGAGGATTATAGCGGTCAAGTCGTTTTGGAGAATTGGGCCTGTAAACAGTACGTCAGTCAGAGATTTTCCTGAATGTGAGATTCTGGATGCGTTGAAAACGACTCGTACTTTTGTTGTTTTGCTGTCGGGTTTTTGGACTGCGTGATGGGGCAAATAGAAGGATATGTATTTTCCGTTTTTGATGATTTCCATGGGCGAGGAGGGCTCCATGTGGTCCATCTCTAAGTACTCATTCAGCACTTCCGAGTACTTATCGCGTAATTCCGGTTTTTTCTCCAGAGTCCTTTCTATGCTCACGTATTGCTGCTGTGCTGCTGGGCGGGAGTGGCCTAGAGCGATGGAGTCCGGGAATTCGGGCTTAAAGGGGAGCTTGACTTCGTAGCGTCCATCCTCCCGTCTGGTGGTCGTGGTCTTGTACAGTTCTTCGCAGAACTCGTCCTCTGCTGACCTGGGTTGTGTGACTTCAATCTCCTCCTGCTTCCAAAACCTTTTGAGTAGTGAGCTGAGTTCAGGTTGTGGAGCTTCTGATACTTGAGTGGAAAACGCTGAGACTTGTTCCCTGACGGGGCCGCTGAGTATCCATCCGAATATCGTGTTCTGTGCTAATAAGGTCCGGTGAATGTTGTGCTAAAGCCCTTCCAGGAGAATTTGGGGTGTGATGTCACTGCCGATGACCATGTCAATTCTCGCCGGTGTAAAACATTTGGAGTCAGCAAGTTGTAAAGAACCGAATTCATTTAAATTGACATTTGAGACTTTGAGGGTTGGCAGAAAATGTGTGAGTTTTGGGAGAATAATAACGCTAGTAGTGATTTTTTGGGACAAATCGGAAGAGCATAGCGTTATTTCACTAATTTTGTTCGAGTTTTGAACAATACTTCCTCCCATTCCAGAGATTTCGTAGTGAGTTTCTCTGGTGGGTAGGCCTAGTAATTTCTGTATTCGTGAGGCCAAAAAGGTTTTTTGTGACCCTTGGTCAATGAGAGCGCGAATTTTGTGATATTCGCCAGCGAAGTATATGGGGACTATCGCTGTGGGGAGTAAAGTAGTCGTACTGCTACTAGAAAAGTGTGATAAGGTCTTTTCAGGTAGGTTTTTTGTCGAGGCATTCATAGCAGCCTGTTTGGATGTCGAGGGCTTTTCGCTGTCTGTTCGACTTTGAGCCACTTGACTGAATGTTTTTTGGGGCCTTGAGATCGTTTTTGTGGCTTTTGATTGGGGTTGAAAGTAAAGGAGAGAGTGATGTCTCCTTTGACAGTAGACGCACAGAAAACTACTTTGACATGCATTTTTGAGGTGAGAGTATGAGAGACAATTTTCACAGTAATTATTCTCTCGTACGAACTTGAGGCGCTCGTTTATGGGAAGCGCTTTGAATTTCACGCAATTTTTCATTGGGTGATTGGAGTTACATAATTTGCATGAGACTTGCTGATTGAGTTCAGCGTGAAAATCGTTTGTTTTATTTCTATTTAGAAAAGTCAAGTTATGATTTGCTGCTCTGGGTGTAAAATTTGGTAAGGGCGCTCTTGGTTTACCTGGGCGGTAAGTGCTCAGTCTCTCCACAACTTGATATCGAGATGTTAAGAATTTGTTCATGTCTTCCCAGAGTGGAGGCTCTTTCCGAGAGGTGAGCGATTGTTCCCATAGAGAGAGGGTTTCGCTGGGAAGTCTTGAGGAGCATATATACACAAGGATGGGTCCCAGTCGGAGGTTGGGATTCCTTGTGCTGCCAGAGTGGATAGGCAGTTATTTATTGTGGTTTGCATTTTCTGAATCTGCTCACCATTCTCGGTATATATTGGGGGTAAGTTAAACAGGGTTTTTAACTGATTATCCACCAATATTCTGCGGTTTTCATACCGCGCCTTCAGAGCATCCCATGCCAGGTTGAAGCTTGCGTCTGTGAGCGGGTATTGCTTCACCAATTGCCCAGCTTGACCTCTGGTTTTTTTGACGCAGGTGGTATAGCTTCTGAGCTGGTGTCAGCTTGGGATGGTTACCGTAGACTGCCGTGAACATATCACGAAAGGCTGGCCAGTCTTCGTACCCACCGTGAAAGACTTCGGTGTCACACGGTGGTACCTTGAGATAACCTTCAGAGATGGTGGAAGCGTTTGCGGGGTTACGGGAGTGTGTTGTGAGTTGTAAAAGTTGCTGAGCGTCTAGAATCTGAGCTAAGCAATTTTCATAACTCTCTGAGCATTTCGTATATTTTTTCTCAATTGAGCTAATTGAATCGTCGTGATCGCCGGAGAGGGAAACTCCTTTGTAGCTTTCAACGAGTGATTCCCACAGTCTTTCGAGCTGTTGTGTCTTCATTTTGAGAAGGGATTCTGTGAGGTCAGTGTGCCTGACCACGTTGAGTAAAATGCCTCCAATCTGTCGCTTTCGAAGATGAAAGCCTGAAGACTTGTATTTGAATCCATTTCAGAGGTATGAGCCGACGTTTTGTTTTCAATAATGTGAGGAAATTAAATAGAAAACTAGTAAAAAGTGAAATTTGTGAATTTTTTTTTTTTTTTTTCAAAAAGGGGTGAAAAAATAATTCTTTAAATTTATTTTAAATGTATTAATTTATTTATATATTTAATTTATTTAGTCGCGTTAATTTTTAATTTAATATAATTTATTTTAATTTGAGTAATATTTAAATCGTCTTGTCCCACTGTGATTTTGTACTGTTTCGTCCCATTGTACTACCTTAGCGCGGCTAAGTGTAGTATATATGCAGTGAGAGTGAGAGAATGGGCGGAGCTAATTATTACGTACACGTGTATGTATGTATGTGTGTGCACAATTACTAGATGTAATATAATTTGAAAAGCTGGGCTGAGAGAGATGAGAAATTAAGAAAAAAAAGGGGGGGAGTACGAATATTTATTTGCCCGATCAGCTTATATTCGAGTGAGAGACTTGCACTTATACACGTATGTATGTAACTATGTATATACTGAATGTATATACATGTATGTATGTCCTGAAGTAGTTTTGGGTAAAATAATAGGGTGGGTCGTTTTGGAAAATTTTAAGAGTATTTTCTTTAGTCGGGATATAGGGATTATAGACGTGAGAATATCGAATATAAATAAATAATATAAATAATGGAGTATGAGATTATGTGAGGTAATATGAATGTATGTTTAAAATAAATATATGTATATATATGTTTATAAACGTATGTATGTATAGATATTTTTTTATTTATTTTTTTTCAATGTGCAATTAGAACTTAGCTTTGTGTTGCCTTAGCGCGTCTAAGTGCACAACAAAGCCGTGTGGTCGCTTGTACTTATGTATTTGTAAATATATACATATATGTATGGGCGTCGAATTTAAAGTTGCGGGTCGAATTGGCGAATATTTCGCTTGTCCCATGTTTTTGAACAATATTTAAAAAAAAACTGCTTTCGAAAGGGTGGTATTCGTAGGTACTTACCTTTTATCAAATTCAGCTTATGAATAGCGATGAACAGCTTGTATGCAAAAATTATAGTTGTACCACGATCACTTTAATAGAAAACACTTGATGCAGTTAATTTGTCTGCTGATATATCGAACCGCAAGGAGGCTAACTGTAGCTGCGCGAGCCCTTTTATACGCGCGAATTCCCAAAGAACAATAGAAAGCTCAGTTATTGGAAAATTTGTGTCAACGCAACTTGCGCTCCACTGTGCAATTAGTGCGACATTAAATCAAGATCACTGTGTACTAAAGCGAAGGGCGTAGCGACAGCAGCGGCGCCAATGGGCGAGCTTTTCTTTTATTTATTTTTTTAATTTCGTTATTTTACTTTTCTCTCGCGCATGCGACAAAATTTCTTCCCCAGAGGGTGTGAGATAATATGTTCTAGCAAGGCTTAATAACATTTGTGAACAGACGACTATTACATATGTCATGTACATATGTCAATTAACGGATTTGCGGGAATTAAAATATGTAAATTTTTAAACGGATTTTGGTAAAGAGAATAAGTTATATTTACCGTTTCGGATATCCGTTTAACAAATGAAAATGTATTAAATAAAACGAAAGTCTATGGGTAACGCCACGCCACTATAAAGTTCGCACTGGGTATGTACGTATGTATGTTGATATACAAATGTATGTACATATGTGTGAAATGAGTTTGCACTTACAGTACCGATACTTGTACCACCTGTACTTGGTTTGATGAGTGGTATTGTTGTTGTTGTGGTGCTATCTGTTGCTTGGGCTGTTGTTGTGGTTGCTGGTACTGCTGCTTGTCCTGTTGTTGTTGTTGCTGGTACTGTTGCTTGTGCTGTTGTTGTTGTTGCTGGTACTGTTGCTAGCACTTTTTGTTTGTTGAAACCACAATAAAAAAAAATTTGTTTTAAATATTAAAAAATTTTTTTTTTTTTCCAACTTTTTTCACACTTTGTGTTCCACTTTCCTTTTGTTTTAAAATTATTTACGTAATTTTCCGTATAACTTTTTGTTTAATTTTTAAATGTTTAACGCACTTTTGGTTTTGTATTTCGCTTAATTATTTTTAAACTTTACACGCACCTTAATTTTCTCGACTACGCACTCTTTTAATTTCAATTGGGTTTTAAGTTTACACTTATGTACATATATGTATATGTATATATGCACTTTTGATTTTTAACTTTTAGCTCGCTTTTCGGTTATTTAATTTAATTTTACGATATATTTTAAATTTTGTCGCACTTTATGGTTTGATTTTAGGTTTATGACTTTTTTGGCACACTTCGTTTTGTTTGCTCCGCACCTTATTTGTCTTTCAATTTTGGGTTTAAAAATTTTCTGCACTTTTGTTAAAAAATTTTGTTTATTTTTATTTTATTTGCTCTGCAATTAATTTTTTTCCAATTTTGGTTATAAAATTTTCGCACTTTTGTTCAAATTGTTATTATTTTATTTGCTTCGCAATTAATTTTTTTTCAATTTTGGTTTTAAAATTTTCGCACTTTTGTTCAAATTGTTATTATTTTATTTGCTCCGCACTTTTGTTCACTTTTTTCTTTTTTATTTGCTCCGCACTTTTGCACACTTTGCCGGTCAACCGCAACGTTCACTTGTGAGAAATTCTTTACTTGTGAGAAAATGACGCTGCAGCTTTGAGATGGCTGCTTATTAGGTGTGTTAATGAACACACTATTTATGGTTGTGGTTGCCAATTCGTTTGGTGGGTCGTAAGGACCATGTAAAAATCCCTGGGGATATTGTGGAATAGCGCAGGGTGCACTGGTTAAATTGAAATATGACTAGAAGTCGGTCTACAGAACAAAACTATAATTCAAATTGGAAATAGGTTTGCAATTCAAGGTTTATTCGCTTTAATAATAAGGTTGATACAAATTAATGCAATGAAATTTATATTTTCCAGAGTGGCGTAAAAAGAGCAAAGAACGATGCGGATGCGGCGGCGCTACCTTTTGGAATGAAATAAAAGAACGTTTAATTTTACTTTACGTACGGCCTTGGGTCACGCCATGGTACCGTTTCCAATTCAGCAAATAGAATTTAGAACAATATTTTCGAACAATGGTGTTGCCGGCCGCACCGACAAATAACTTTTACAAATATTGAATTATAAATCAATGAGGTTGGGGCTCATGTCCTCAACAACATGTAAGCATCAATGTTTGTCTTTTTTGTTCGTAAGATGATTTATTTCTTGCTACACTTATAAAATATTCAAAACTGAAAAATTCAATCGTAAAGCTGTTGAAATGGTTCTTGTGAAAAGAAATATGGAAAATGCAACGAAAAGATGAAATTATTTTTAACAAATAATTTACTTGATTAAGTAAAGAAAACGCAGATAATTTTCCAAATTGATTCGGATTATTTGGTTTTACCTCACCCAATTTATTCGGCAGCAGCGATTCTAGTTAAAAGCGATATTTGTGTTCTTTAAACTCAGTAATTTTGCCATAAAAAGTTTTTGATTATCTTCAACCTTTTTCTATTTATACCCCCAGCAACAACATTTGAGCCTAGCAATTTATTAGTAGGCCTATATATGTTTCTGGTTGTATCTAAAGATGAATATTATTACAAAAATTATTTTATATGCGCTAGTGATGAGAAATATCGTCAATTTTGCTTGTCGACAAAAATCGATATTTCGGAAGAGCTTGGCGATACTATCGATACTTGGTGATAAGGTTAGGTTAGGTTGGAGTGGCTATGAAGAGAACCCTCCCTTGCACTTTAGCCTAGCGTGGCTAATTGTACTACAATATGCAAATTTGCTCCTCAATTCTCCTTCACATCGGGCTCAAACCATTTTGTTGACTTGATAAATTTCGACAGTGCTTTTGGGTTAATTAGTGCTATCTCCGCGAGGCTTTGTAGAGTTGGTCTGCCAAGCGTGCGAAGTCTTCTTCTACTTAAAGCTGGACATTGGCAAAGTAGGTGTTCCACGTTCTCTTCTTCTTCGTCGCAACTGCGGCAGTGCTCCGGAGCATTTACTCTTAGTCTTTTCGCATGAGTACCGATTAGACAGTGCCCTGTGAGGGTTCTTGTTAAGGTAGAGACTTCGCTTCTTTTTAGCCCCAGCAGGGTTGATGTGCGCCTTTTATCGTAGGATGGCCACGTGAGTTTGGAGATTTCGCAGTGTTGAAGAGTACCCAAACGTTCATTCGCCACCTTTGTGGTGTTGTGCTTAACTTGTAGTTTAAAAGTGGCAAGTGGTATACCTATCCTGTTCCTCCTCGGAAGGATCGGGGTGGTCGTACCTTTCCTTGCCAGTTCATCCGCTTTGCAGTTGCCCTCAATATCACGGTGTCCAGGCCCCTATATGAGTTGAATTCTATAATGCTGAGCCATCTCGTTTAGAGATCTGCGGCATTCAGTGAGAGACTTTGTATTGTCTATACAGGAGTCTAGCGCTTTCAGTGCAGCTTGGCTGTCAGAAAAGATAAACCCCTGTTTACTTTCTTTAGGGTTTTTGATTAGGTGCTGCGAAGCCTCCTGGATGGCCAGAACTTCCGCTTGGTACACGCTACAGTGGTCGGGGAGTCTGAACGATGTTTCAAGTTTTAGTTCAGGGGAAAATACACCTCCCCCGACTTTTCCGTTGAGTTTGGAGCCCTCAGAGTAAATGTTTATGGCCTTATGTATATGGTGTGGTCTTGTGTACCAATCCTGTCGGGTTTCGGTGATTTCATAGTTCTTTATAAAGGAAGCTGATGGTGTAAAGTAGCCCGTGTTTGTTGGTATTTGAATAGGAGCCACTTTTATTAGAATTTCTGTGTGGCCAAGCATGCTCTGGGTCCAGAAACCAGCTTCTCTAAGTCGTAGAGCTTCGACAACGGCTACCTCTTGAGCGACTACGTCAAGAGGTGGCAGGTGTAGTATGGTATTTAGAGCCTCAGTGGGTGAGGAGCTTAAGGCTCCACTTATGCAGAGCTCCGCGCTTCTTTGTACTCTTTGCAGTTGTTTAAGCGTTGTTGATTTTTTTAGCGTGGGCCACCAGACCAAGGCTCCGTATATTTAATAGGATTGGGCGGACGATGGCTGTATAGATCTCGTGTACTATCTTAGGGGAGAAACCCCATTTTACACCAATAGCTTTTTTGCAAGTGAAAAGCGCCGTAGTTGCTTTCCTTATACGCTCCCTTGTGTTGTCCTTCCAGTACAGTTTATTGTCTAAAATCAGACCCAGGTACTTCGCGGTGCTTTTAAGAATTAGGCTTTTGCCATCAAGTTTCGTTAGTGTGAGAGTGGGTATCTTATACCGTCTGGTGAATAGCACTAGTTCTGTTTTATCAGGATTCACTTCTAAACCAGAGTCTCTGGTCCAGGTGACAAGTGAAGTGAGAACTGTTTCCATGAGTTCGCACAGCGTCTGAGGAGATTTTCCTCTCACGATTACCGCAACATCGTTGGCGTACGCGATCACCTCGTAACCATCTCCTTCAATGCGTCGCAAGAGCTTATTTACAGTTACCACCCATAAAAGTGAAGATAGAACTCCTCCTTGTGGAGTGCCTCTGTTTACGGGTCTGCGAACGGTGCATTCCCCCAGCTGCGAACACACTACCCTGCTGGTGAGCATTTGGTGAATGAGTCCAACTAGAGAGCTGTCCATTCGCAGATCCCTGAGAGCCGAGGTAAAGGCTCGCGGGGTAACATTGTTGAATGCCCCCGCAATGTCGAGAAATGCAACAAGTGCGAATTCTTTTTCTTCTAGGGATTTTTCAAGCTTGGAAACTAGTGACTGAAGTGCTGCCTCCGTGGACTTGCCTTTGGTATAGGCATGTTGCGCATTAGACAATAGGGATGGACTAATCGAGATCCTAATATACATCTCAATTAGTCTTTCGAAAGTTTTGAGTAGAAAAGAGGAAAGGCTTATAGGCCTAAAGTCATTTGGTTTGGTGTGTGAGGCTCTACCTGTTTTTGGTATAAATACCACCTTAACTTCTCTCCATAAAACGGGTATGTAGCCGAGTCTTAAGCAGCTGGTAAATATTGTTTTTACCCAAGGTTTGGTGCGCTCCATGGTATATTGTAGCTGAGCTGGGTAAATACAGTCTGGCCCCGGACTTTTGTAGGGGTCGAATTTGCCTATGGCCCAGCATATACTTCTGTCGCTTATTATCTCGTTTATAAGCTGCGGTCTGACATTCCTTTGTTCTGACTCATTTCCAAGATCATTGGTGTACTCTGAGAAATGGTTGTCTAGAAGCAGATTAACTGTTTCAACGCTAAAATCGGTCCAGGTCCCATCTTGCTTTCGAAGAAAACTGGGTGCCGTCGGTGATTTTGCCAGAACTTTTCGAAGCATTGAGGCTTCGGTTGTGGTCTCTATCCCGCTGCAGAAATTATTCCATGGAGTGCGCTTTGCATTCCGCGTGTCTTTTGTATAGATTCTTAGTATTGCTTTATAATGCGCCCAGGAAGACTCCTGGGCATCATGCTTAGCAGCATTAGATGCTTTCCTACATTCTTTACGTAGTCTATTTAGGTCTGAGGTCTATATAGTCTATATGTTTCTTTTACTTTCTTATTGAGGCATGCTTTTTGCAGTGCTGCGTTGCAGTTTTCAACAAAGACACATACTAAATGGTCGAGTTCCTCTGACGTCTTTGGCTTAGTTAGTGGTTCCGAAGGGAGTCTCTTGAGTAACAGTTTTATATAATAACCCCAGTTTGTTTTTTGATATTCTGCATCACCTTAGGGGTGGGTGGTGAGTCTGATATAGTAAATTCTATAAACCTATGGTCCGAAAATGAGTGCTCTTTCAGGACCTTCCAGTTTAATATGTGGTTACTAAACTTATCAGTACAAAGAGTAATATCTAGGACTTCTTTACGATTGGCTGTTATATACGTTGGGTCAGTGCCTTTGTTGCATAAAGCTAAATTTGTATTAAGTAACTAGTTATAGAGTGACTCACCTTGTTCGTTGATGTTGGAGCTACCCCATTGCGTGTGATGGGCGTTAGCGTCTCCTCCCATAATGAGTGTTGTACTTAGTGGGTTTGTGTCCCTCACTAGTTCCCTAATAGGGTTTAGCGGCAGAGGCCCCTCGTGGTCATGAGCCAGATAAAAGGAGACCACCTTGAGTCTTTTCTGCGCCAGTTCTATGCTGACTGTGGTTATGTCTCGATTACTATACTGTGGTAGAATAAATGAGTTTATAATAGTTTTAACTAGAATGCAGGTACGGAGCTTCCCTTTACCTTCGAACAGAGCATATTTCGGGATCTTCAAGAAACGGATCCTATCACCAGTGATCCATGGCTCCTGGACCAGAGCTATGTCTATTTCCCCTGACGCCAGTTGAAGTAGAAGCGCAGCGGACGCTGCTTTACTGTGATGAAGGTTTATCTGAACAACCTTCATCACACGATACCACCTTCTCCACGATTGTCGTGGCCGCTTCCTCATCACTGAGTAGCTCGCACTCCGCATATATGTAGCCTACTTAGGGTCGCGCCTCCTTCCGATCCGGATGAGGTGTATCCGCTCAGATCATCCTTCGTCTTCTCTTCTACCTCTATCTCGTGGTCGCTTGGTGGTTCCTCCGCTTCCACACAACTTGCCAGGTTCACTAGGGCTTCGGTGTCGGTTTTGTAAACCTTAAGGGTAATCTTCCCGAACACATAGTTTATCCTGTACTCGCATTTAGCCAGGATTTCTTTGCTCTCATTATTTAGAAGGAGAACCACCTGCATCGTCGCCCGATCTGTCGGTTCGGTGTTTACCACTCTCCAGTTTTGTGTAGGTAGGTTTGGGTTAAATAGTTGCACCATCTCCAGGATCTTCACTGGGTCCGATGGTGTAACTGGTACCCAGGCTCTTGCTCTTTGGCGTGACGGTATGTCCATTGCATCTACTACCTTGAGGCAGGCTCCGGGGTACACTTCGCCAACCTTGTCGATGGCCGCTTTGTACATTTCGAACGATCTGTTATCGTCACAGGCGACTAGCTTCAGAGCATGATGGCTGCGGTCCAGGGTTCTCTTTCAGCACTGCTAGTGTCTGTATCCTAGTGGTGTCTGGGTATCCTACCTTCCTCGTTATTGCTATCGATAACGCCTATAAATTTTCGATCTTTAGCAATTTCTGCGAAGGATCGAGTCCATGCGCCCTGCGTTTTGGCCCTTTTCGGTGCTAACGGTTGCAGTTCGTCTACGGATCGTTGTCGCTTGGTAGCCGCTGACTTACCGTATAGATTAACATCGAAGTCTGGAATAACCAACCTAGCCCACTCGATATACTCTTGAACCTTCACGAAGTCCTCCTTCGATACCTGCTCCTCCGTGATCGGTGAGGTGACTTGAGAATCCGTGAGGGTTTTCGTCTATCTTGGTGGGTGGCCTTCGACGGGTTTGGACGAATGAATTCCTTGGCCCTATTGCTCGTCAACGGGCCTTGCCTGGGTCTCACTACAGTCGTCCCGCCAGCCGCTGGTCCCTGAGTGACGAAATTGCTGCAGGAAGGCACAGGGTGCCCGCTGTCGACAGTTTGGGCCTCCTGGCTCGTACCACTCTTGCGAGTGGCATTAGCCTTCGGGCTTCTCGGACCAGGGGGTACCTTTGTCCTTGTTTGCTTATGTTCAAGGCCGCTCGAATTAGCCGCCAAAGCGTTACCGGGTGTCACCAGGGGGAGGCCCCTAGTACAAGGGGGGTGTCAGCCACCGATTGACTGAGCACCTACGAGTCGACGATTTGGCGTGTCGCGTGTGTGCAAGTCGAGCACCCCCATCAAAGACACCCTAATAATATTTGGTGATAGTATCGATACTTGATGAAACTGGCGTAGCTGGAATTATCAGATGCTTCAAAGCATAGGATTTAATGAGCGATACTAAAAATTTCGATACTCTTCTGACTTAACGATACTAAACGATTATCGATACCTTATTGATACTATTATTGTTGTCGATACGTATCGAATACGGACCTTGTCTGTACTTGTCGACTTGCTTCTGAGATGGATATTGCACAAGAGCTATCTTTAAAGAAAGGGGAAATACGAATTTAGTTACTCCAAAACTTGCGGCTGTTCTTGATGCTTGCAAAATAAGTGACAAAAATGCTGTTAAAATTATAGTTGCTGCTGCAGAAGCGTTTGGTCAATGCATAACCAATTTCATTTTAAATAAAAATTCAGTCCGTACTGCTAGACAAAAATTGCGGAAAGAACGCGTTGCTGAAATCAAAGCCATGATGGAAAAATGTGATTTGGAAACTGTATGTTTGCATTGGGATGGAAAGAGCCCAATCATTAGCTATTTCTAAAGCTGTTTACGAGTGGGGTTTGCAAGATAAACTGAAAGCGTTAGTTTTTGATACAACAGCAGTAAACACCGGTCACATAAACGGAACAGCTACTATTGTTGAAAGCCTATTAGAAAAAGATCTTTTGTATTTACCATGCCGGCATCATATATATGAACTAGTTTTAAGAAGCGTGTTTGATTTAAAATATTCAAAGTCCGAAAACCCTAATGTTGCCATTTTCCAGAAATTTCAAAAATCGTGGCCAAAAATTGATATCAAAAACATTAGCAGTGGCATTAGTGACAACAGAGTTAAAAAGATATTCTGTGCAAGTGAAATAGGAATCATAATATCAAATTTGAACAAATTTTTAAATGAGAAATGCATCATGCCAGTTGGATGTCAAAGGCCATATACAGTTTGAAAATATATTTATTTAGAAAGGAGTTTCAGCTTACGGAGGAAGAAGAAAAGGCTTTGTGCGAAATTTGCATCTTTCTTTTAAAAATTTACGCTGATGCATGGTTCACAGCTCTTTTACCAATTAAGGCACCTTTTTGTGATTTTAATTTTTTAATAAAGCTGCACGAATATGCAAAATATGATAAACAAATCTCAAAAACAGCTTCTGATAAATTTTGTAGGCATCTTTGGTATTTAAGTTCAGAAGCTGTCGCCTTTTCCTTTTTCGATTCAAATTTAAGCTCTGAGACAAAGATACAAATGATAGAGAAATTAAATAGAGAATCACCATCTGAACAAAATGATAAAAAGGCTAATGTCACGATTTCTGAAATCCTGGAAGAGGGCATCGAACAGTTTGTTTCAAAAAAAACATTAAATTTCTTCACAAGATTTAATATAAATATTAACTATTCTTACAATTTTATTGAGCTCAAGGCCAGTTTATGGAAGATTTTTTTGTGAAAAAACAACAACAGTTTTTTAATGGTTGAAGTTATAGTACTATTTCGGAAATCACCACATTTCCTTATCAGACTTCTTTTTGATTATTAAATTAAATTAATTTCCGAAATAGTACCATAACTTCAACCATTAAAAAACTTTTGTTGTTTTTTCACAAAAAAATCTTCCATAAACTGGCCTTGAGCTCAATAAAATTGTAAGAATATTAACATTTACTAGGCCAACAGAAAAATGAACAAACATTTATAAATATTAACTTTAAAAAAAGCCACCATCAGAGTGGGATGTAGATGGAAATTATAATGAGGCAATAGAAAAAATTAAAGGAATAAATGTAGTGTAGGATACGGCAGAAAGAGGGGTTAAATTGATACAAGACTGCAATAAATACACTATATTAAATACAAACAATTAATACATTGTTATCATAGGAACCTTTCTAATACAAATAATAAAAAAAAAAAGGAGGCTGTGTCAGAGACACGGCCATTAAGTTTAACGTAGAATACGCCATCCGATAAGACAGAAAACATATGTATAATGATAATTTATAATGATAAATAATACAAGCAAATGAATTTCTTTATTTGATAGTTACTTTTGATGATATACATAAGCTTATGATAGGAAAATAGGATAAAAATGTTTTTAAATTATAAATTAAATTTCTCGCAAAAACGAAGTCAATTATAGTTATCAATAGTAAAGATAAATGATAAATAACAGACCCAAATCTATTTGAATATTTGAAAGTTACTTTTGAGAATATAGGCTTATGATAGGAAAAATAGGATAAATATGTTTTTAAATTAACATTTAAATTTCTCGCTAAAACTAAGTCAATGGTTGTGTTATCAATAGTTGTGGGAGCATCATTTCGAATATAATCCAAATTAAACGTATCGCTCATAAATTTCGCCAATCTAGTATTTGAAGTGGTTTCTGTGTTAAAATCACCACCAATAAGCAGTTGTTGGCAGCGCTTTCTCTGCCTTTACTCTACTTAAATTTTCCCGCCTAAAATTATGCAATAAAATGAACGTATATTCACGCTACAAACTAGTGGTGGGTAACACAGTGCAGCACTACAGCACTACAAACTCAACCAAACACCACACACATATTTATTTGGATGTGTTTATAAAATTTTCATTTGAGAAATTTAAATATTAGGAAGATATCAACCAATATGAAATGTATGTCAAACGAAAGCTAACATCTTCATTTGACTACAAAAAAATTAAAAAAAAATTTATCTCGCCGTTTCCTTATAATTAAAGAAATAGAGATTACAACAATAACAATCTGACATGGGTGCCCATACCGTAAGGTAAGACGTATTCTACGCCAAAATTAAAACATTTTGAAAATGAGCTTTTAAAAGGCACAAATGTTGTTGCTAGGGAAATAAATAGAAAACGGTTGAATATAATCAAAAACTTTCTATGGCAAAATTACTTCTTCATTTCTCTCGAATGCCATTTTTATGAGTAATTGATATTAAATGAGTTATTGAAGGCCAAAGACAACTTTTTTGAAAAAATGCTGATTTTTCGAAACTTTGGGGGCCTTGAGGCACCACTTCCTCCGAACCGATTTGGATAAAATTTTGCCACAATCATTTTTTTGGGAAAGGGAACCGATGTGGGGGGTGCCATCATCCAAAATCACAACAAAAAAAGCCCATATGCACTAATGGCGATCTAATTTACTTACATGCATACATGTATATTATATTCCTGTTAAGTAAATTGTTTTCCTATATCATATGCTGTATACCTTTGAAAAAAAAATTATAAAGTTTCTGGTTCTGATTTCTGAAAATGAAAGTGCACTATAGTTTGAATGGTATTATAAAACATATTCATACATAAGACTTCTTGAATTTATTCCAAAAAAAAAAACCATTAAAATGTATTAATTTTGCGAGCTTCCTCCTTACTATATCTCAAAAACAAGTAAGAAAAGCTAAATTCGGGCGAAACCAATTTTTATATACCCTCGCGATATATTTTTGTAAGGTCGGTGACCCTGATTTCATACAATTCCCGTTTCTTTGTTTCAAATCGCAGCTAGTATTAAACTTTGCAATATTTCTTCCAATAAATACTGAAAAACGAAGTTTTTAGCATTTTAAAAATTTCCGTTATATGGAAGTTGGGCCTGGTTATGGTCCGATTTCAAAAGTTGTTGACGGTGATGCTAGTGATATCAAGGACAATATGTTCAACAAATTTTGTGACGATTCCTTACATCGTTGTTGAGATACTTATGAGATGGTAACGCCCATTTTTAAAAATTTCACAAAAATCAAGTTTATTAATTAACTATCTCCCTAAATATCACATTTTAATTAATATGTTCCAATAGATAAAGAAAACCGAAATTTTTGAATTTTTCAAAATTTCCGTTATATGGGAAGTGGGCGAGGTTATGGTCCGATTTCAAAAATTTTTAACGATGATGACAGTGATATTGAGAAAAATTGTTCACCAAATTTTGTGACGATACCTTATACTGTTATTGAGATACAGAAAATGTTTCATAAGTGGGCGGGCAACGCCCATTTTTCAAAATTTCAAAAATTCCTAATTTCTTTGTTCAAAATCGCTCCAAATACCAAATTTTACTCAATTTGCTTTAATGGATACCGAAAAAACGGAGTTTTTGCATTTTTCAAAAGCTTCCGTTATATGGAAGGTGGGCGTGGTTATTTACCGATCTTGACCATTTTCAATACAAACCTACCCTGTCCAAAGAGCATACTACTTATGTACCAAATTTCATTGAGATATCTCAAATTTTACTCAAGTTATTGTAATCGCGGACAGACGGACGGACGGACGGACAGACAGTCAGGGCTAAATCGATTTGTCCTTTCATTCTGATCATTTTAATATATATATGTCTATATCTATCTTGGTTATTTTATGCTGTTACAAACAACCGTTATGCGAACAAAGTTATAATACCCTTGTGTACAAGTACGCTCTGGTATAATAAAGTATTTAACAACTATTGCATATACATATGTACCTACATTGAATTGTGGAAAAGTAATAATATCAAGAAACAATTTCGAAAATTGTTAAATATTTAAATTTCAAATTTTCTTTGAGCATTATTTTGATAATTTAATGAAGTAAAATGTCCACTAATATTTTATACACATCAATATTATTAAGGTCTTAAATAATAATAATATTGTATAAATAACATCAGTTAAAAGAATTTTTCTAATCAGTTATCCATCAGCTTTAATAACAAAGTATTAAGCATAAGCGAAAACAACGCATATGGTAAGCGTTGTTACGTGCACACATAATAACAGGCATCGCTAGCTGCGCCTTACATATGTATGTGCCTTTGGTGGTGTCTCCCTGCACAACGTTCGCCACATTCGCAACATTCGCGCAATTTTCTGGCTGGCCATAAATGCATGAATGACTGATGACCATAAATGAGCGTAGCGAAGAGAAAAAATTGTACATCTCTTAAATCATAAGCAGAGAGTACTCATATTTGTCTCTTTTTTCTCTGTAAGTACACATATTTATGATCGCATGAGTGTATGAGTCGAATGCGCACCGCATTCACATTTGCGTCATTCGACTAACAGATTCACCTCTGGGAACTGTTGGTTTATGACGCTGGCAATGTATTCTTCCGTTGTGGCTACCTTCAGGTCACGAACCTCTACGTTCAATGTATGACTTTGAATCTTCACATATGCGGCGTCCTTAAGCACAACTGTCGCTCGCTCTTTGAATATATTTGCCATCTTGCCGGTCTTGTCGCGGAGTTACACAAGTAAGTCACCTCGTGCTGTTGTTGTGATCTTGTTAACCCTTTAATACACCTCTTTCATTTCCAGTTACTCCCTGATTTGCCTGTTTATGTCCGCATATGTCATTTCGCTTGTTTTGGAGATTATAATCGCGTCTGGCCTAGACGATTTCTTTGCAGCCTTACTTAACTTTTTCGGGGTTTTCACCAGCGTCCGTTTATTAGCCTCTTTCTCGGATTTATTGGCTTCTTTGCCTGCATCCTTTGTTGCTGAGGCATTTTCATTTGGTATTTTCCGCTTATTAGCTGCCGGTTTCCGCTTTTTGTCCTCTTGTTCGGTTTGCACATGCTGTTCCCTTGTAATTTTGTTACCGGAAGTGTATTCATTTGGCTTGGCCGCTGCCTTACTATGTAATTTGGCGATTCTGCGACCAAATCTCGCATGGGGTTATGGATAGGGTTCTTTACATTAATGGCGCCGTTTTCGGGGTGTTTTTCGACGCGGCTAATGTCTGGTGGAGAAGAGTGCGAACGCGAATTTTCAGCTGTCTTTTCAGCGCTTAGTGACACCTCACGACCCCTCGTGGGCCTCGTGGCACGATTTTGATCTTCTTTTCGGGCGAATTTGGGAATATCGGTTCTACCGTTTCCTTCGCTATTTTTCCCGCTTGCATTTAGATCATGACAACATCATTGTTGCGCTTCGCCATTTTCGCCCTTGTCGGTACATTAACCTAGGACGCTTTGCAAAAGGGTTCATTAAAGACCCTCCACCGATGGGACTACGGTTTGAAAGGGAAGGGCCAGTGGCTTCCATGATATTTCGGCCTTGTGGGGGCGATCTGGTGACACTCATAGTGTTTGGCTCTTGCTGCCGTTGTTTTATTTGTTTTGATTTTATTTTCTTCTTCTTCTTTCATTGGCTCGATAACCGCCTATGCGATTTTGGCCGAGCTTAGCACAGCACACCAGTTATTTCTCTTTTTCGCTAACTGGCGCCAGTTGGAAATACCAAGCGTACCCAAGTCCTTTACCGCCTGGTCTTTCCAACGCAGAGGAGGCCTCCCTTTTCCTCTGCTACCACCGGCGGGTATCGCGTCGAATACTTTCAGAGCTGGGGCGCTTTCATCCATTCGAACGACATGACCAAGCCAGCGAAGCCGCTGAATCTTAATTCGCTGCACTATATCTATGTCGTTATAAAGCTCGTACAGCTCATCGTTCCATCTTCTCCGGTATTCGCCATCGCAAGGGCGTAAAGGCCCATAAATTTTCGGAGAATCTTTCTCTCGAACACTCCCAGAGCCTTCTCATCAGATATCTTCATCGTCCATGCTTCTGCGCCATACATCAGGACGGGCATAATGACAGACTTATAGAGCGTAATTTTTGTCCGTCGAGAGAGGACATTACTGCTCAGTTGCCTACTCAGTCCGAAGTAGCACTTGTTGGCAAGAGTGATCCTCCTTTGGATTTCGAGGCTGACATTATTATTGATGTTAATGCTGGTTCCTAAGTAAACGAAGTCTTCTACTTTTTCAAAATTATAACTGTCAACAGTGATGTTTGATCCCAGTCGTGAATGTGCCGACTGTTTATTTGATGACAGGAGATACTTCGTCTTGCCCTCGTTCACCTCCAGACCCATTCGCTTTGCTTCTCTATCCAGTTTGGAGAAGGCAGAACTAACTGCGCGGTTGTTAAGGCCGATGATGTCAATGTCATCGGCGTACGCCAGCAGCTGCACACTCTTATAAAAGATAGTGCCTGACCGATTTAGTTCTGCGGCTCGAATTATCTTCTCCAGCATAAGGTTAAAAAAGTCACACGACAAAGAGTCACCCTGTCTGAAACCTCGTTTGTTATCAAACGGCTCGGAGAGGTCCTTCCCAATCCTGACGGAGCTGGTGGTGTTGCTCAACGTCATTTTACATAGCCGTATAAGTTTTGCGGGGATACCAAATTCAGACATTGCGGCATAAAGGCAACTTCTTTTTGTGCTGTCGAAAGCGGCTTTGAAGTCGACAAAAAGGTGGTGCGTGTCGATTCTTCTTTCTTGGGTCTTTTCCAAGATCTGGCGCACTGTGAATATCTGGTCGATAGTAGATTTACTAGGTCTAAAGCCACACTGATAAGGTCCAATCAGTTCATTAACGGTGGGCTTTAGTCTCTCACACAATACGCTCGACATAACCTTATATGCAATGTTAAGAAGGCTGATACCACGATAGTTGGCGCGAATTGCAGTATCACCCTTCTTTTGGATTGGGCAAAGTACACTTAGATTCCAATCAGTAGGCATGCATTCGTCCGACCATACTCTACAGATAAGCAAGTGCATGCGCTTTACCAACTCTTCTCCACCGTATTTGAATAACTCAGCTGGCAGCCCGTCAACTCTGGGCGCTTTGTTCTTCTTGAGCCGTGCTATTGCTAAACGGATTTCATCGCAGTCGGGTAACGGAACATGAATTCCGTCGTCATTGATTGGGGTTTCAGGATCATCATCTTCTCCAAGGTGGTCTCTGTCACTACCACTAAGTAGTGTGGAGAAGTGCTCCCTCCATAAACTAAGTATATTCTGAACGTCAGTTACCAGGTCGCCGTTGTAGTTCTCAGGAATTCGCCCCGGTCTTAAAACCTTCTGTTAGCCGTCGTACTTTCTGAAAGAATTTTCGGGCGCTTTTCCTGTCGGCCAGCATTTCAAGCTCTTCGCACTCACGCATTTCGGCCTTTCTCTTCTTCTCTCGAAAAATGCGTCTCGCTTCCTTTTTCAACTCACGATATCTCTCCCTCAAGGCTCGCGTTGCGCCCGATCGCAACGTGGCCCTGTAGGCAGCATCTTTCCGTTCCGTGGCAACGCGACATTCCTCATCGTACCAGTCATTTTTCCGGGCTCGCTGGAAACCAATAGATTGTTCAGCGGCGGTACGTAAAGAGCAAGAGATGTGGTTCCATTGCTCTGAAATATCGCTGTGTTGATAAGAGCTCTCAGAGAGCAGGAGTGCGAGTCGAGTAGCGAAGTGCGTGGCTGTCTTTTGTGATTGCAACTTTCCGACGTCGAGCTTTCCTTGTGTGCTTTTCCGCACGCTTTTTGACGTACAGAGGGGCGTGCGTATCTTGGCTGCGACAAGATAATGGTCCGAGTCGATGTTGGCTCCTCGGATCGTGCGCACATCTAGGACACTGGAAGCGTGCCTTCCGTCTATCACAACATGGTCGATTTGGTTTCGTGTCTTACCATCTGGAGACAGCCACGTAGCCTGATGTATCCTCCTATGCTGGAACCTGGTACTACAAACTACCATGTTTCGGGCCCCGGCGAAGTCGATCAGTCTCAATCCGTTATCAGACGTTTCCTCGTGGAGACTGAATTTTCCGACTGTGGAACCAAAGATGCCCTCCTTGCCCACCTTGACATTAAAATCGCCTAGCACGATTTTTATATCGTGTTGGGGGCAGCGTTCGAACGTGCGCTCCAGGAGTTCGTAGAAGCAATCTTTGGTCCCATCGTCCTTCTCTTCCGTCGGGGCATGGGCGCAAATCAGGGAGATGTTGAAGAATCTCGCCTTTATGCAGATTGTGGCGAGACGTTCGTCCACCGGAGTGAACGACAGTACTTTACGGCGAAGTCTCTCTCCCACCACAAATCCGACACCAAATTTGCGCTCCTTGACATGGCAGCTGTAGTATACGTCGCAAGGGCCTACCGTTTTCCTCCCTTGCCCCGTCCATCGCATTTCTTGGATGGCGGTGATGTCAGCCTTCGCTCTACCGAGGACATCTACCAGCCGGGCAGAGGCACCTTCCCAATTAAGGGTTCGGACAACCCAGGTGCATGCCCTCATCTAAAAAGGGGGGTCCTGTCCGAGGCTTTGCTTTGCTTTTCATTGGAAGTTGTTTTTTACGTGGCGGGTTCCAAGCCCTGCGCACAACCCATTGCTGGGGGTTGAAATTTTAAATTCGTTTATATAGCGAGCCGCTTGCTCCAAGACAGACGCCCGCTTGCAGCCGCACCTCCTGGTGAACAGACGCTGCGGACTTTAGTGGACCCTTAAACCGAATATGTCGGAGTGGCTCCACTAAAGCTCCCTCTCTATTAGCCGTGACCCATGGCTCCACACGGGTTGGTTACCGTATCTCGCACATGGGTTGCTCACGTTGCCCAGGGTGCACGAACGTGGACGTAAGAGTAGGGATTGAGTACAGCCGCGCAACTGTATCTGCATACCCAGAAGCACCACTATACCCCATTGCACCCCAATGATTTTATTTAATATATTATTATTATGTTTTTTTTTTTTTATTATTTGTATTTTTGACTTTATTTTTATGTTTATTGTTATATTATAAAGTTTAGTTTTTCATATTTCTTGCTTTTCTTTATTAATTTTTTAATTTAAGGATTTGTATGATATATTTATTCTGTCCGTATTTATGGACCGCCCTAATGTTGACTGCTGGGAAGACTTTTAATGTCACTGCACTAATACAGTGCTTTCGCAACTGTGGGGTTGTGACTTCACTAACAGCTGGTAACACTATTGCAAGACAAGCTCAGCTGTATTTGACAGCTGACCACTGCAAATTTGTGTTTAGCTGTCTCGTTTCACATAGTAATTTTCGCGAATTTATCTGAAAAAAAGAGAAGAAAAAAAACAAGAAAAAGTCCTTTCATTTCCACGTATTTTGTGGTGGTGTATGTATATCTAGCTTGACCGGTTTGCAAATATCATACATGTACACTCAAACGAACACGTAAAATCATGTTTCAAGGCTCTTGCAGTAAGATTTTTGCTTTGGTGACTAGTGAGACTAGTAAACGAAGAGGATACCGATAATATGTTTCGTTTTGTAGCTCGTAAATCTGTAAAACTATCGTCCAATAAATCGAAACAAATCCTCTTTCGGCATTCAATGAATTCCAAGTGTTTTTGTGGAATCTGTGTCACTGGAATTTAATAACTTTTCAGAACTCTCACCTTCGAACAATAGTGGATGATTTGAAAACCACTTGGCTAGTTTTAATCCTGCCAAACTAAGTATTGTAATTACCTCACTTCTAATAAGATCTAGAGACTCCAAATCTTCGGATCCTGTAAGTAAGTCATCAACATAGAAGTGTTCTTTAATAGCCTTTGAACCGAGTGGATACTTAGTCGTATTGGCATCGCTGAGCATTTGTATACACCGTGTCGCGAGAAATGGAGCAGGCGCAGTGCCGACAATTCATCTTCAGTTTGGCATAGTGTACTGCTGAGAGTGGGAGGAGGACATTGGTTCACCAACGTATTTGCCAGACACAACCCAACCTAACAGCGTTTTTTGTAGGATTGGGTGATTTTGAACTGTTTTAATCTTGCTTACCGCTAGAAGTTTGAAAAATGTTTCAGCACCTAAGAGAAGATCAATTTTTTGGGACTTGTGAAAGTCTGGATCAGCCAAAATTATGTTTTTAGGTATTTTCCATCCATTAACGTATGCTGGAAGTCCTCTGCTTGCAATGTCAGGTGGGTTTGATGCTGAGTCCACATGTGACCAGCTTTTAGTGCCGTACTATTCAACGATTTTTGTTATTCTATGGGCGACGAAGGTCGACCATGAGCAAGGTGGCTTACGTATCCACGCGAGAACGATTGTGGAGTCTGTCCACAGGTATACCTTGAAATGTGCCAAGTCAAGACTCTCCGTCACAGATTCAATGATTTCTGCTAGCAGCACGGCGCCGCAAAGTTCCAATCGTGGTAACGAGATAGTCTTGACCGGAGGTACCCTAGTTTTTGCTAGTAGTAGACTTAGTTCGACGTTTGACTGGTGCCTAACACGCTTCATTTGTTGGTGAATAGTGTACCCAACGAGGTATTCGAATGTTATTAATTTCTTGGTATTGATGTATACAACTATTCCATCGATCGGGAGTGGTCGGGGTTTATTTTTTAATCCAAGTCCGTTTTTTCAAGCCAAATATTCTGCATCAGCATTTTGGCGACAATCAGGGTAAGAGCAAGCCAGCCTAGGGGATCGAATAATTTGGCGATGGCCGAGAGGCTCGTTCTTTTTGTAACGGCAATACCCCCTCCCAATGGTTTCGTCTTAATGAAAAGTAAGTCCGTACGGGACAGAGCCTTTACTCGCTCTTTTCTTAGAATTCCAAAAAAACTTCAGAAAGTAGATCGATTTTTGGAATATCTTTCGGGAAATCTTCACAATTGGCACTTCGTAATGGAAACCGGCTGACTGCAATACGTGAGTTATTTCATTTCTAGCTTTTATTGCAGAGTCGATACTATGTCCTCCCGCCAGTACATTGTCAACGTACATGTACTTTCTTAAAATGCTAGAAGCTATGGGAAAGGAGCTTTCTGTATTATCAGTTAGTTGTAAAAGTGTCCTTATCGCGAGGTAAGGAGCACAATTTATCCCGAAAGTGACAGTTCTTAGCTCGTAAAGATCGATTGGTTCGGTTGACTTTGCGCGAAAAACTATGCGCTGATATTTCGTCTGGTTGTCATGTACCAGAATTTGGCATCTTCTCTATGTCGGTGTTGAAAACGTATTTATATAATCTCCAACGCAGGATTATAATAGGAAGATCTGCTTGGAGTAATAGCCCTGGAAGGAGTACATCGTTAAGGCTAATGCCATTAGCAGTTGGACTTAAGGCGTTGAAGACCACCCGGACTTTCGTTGAGCTGCTCTCCGCCTTGATGACAGCATGATGCGGCAGGAAGTAGTGATCGGAGGAATTTGCAGGTATAATTTAATTCACCTTTGACATATGTTCAAACGACTCGTATTCCGTGAACACCCTGTTATATTCCTTTTGTAGATTTGGATTCTTGGCAAGTCGCATCTCATTCCGGTAGAATTGCGAGCAGGCTCTTTTTAGTGATGGTCCCAGGCAGGTATTTTACCAGGAAATCCTGTTTAAAGGGTAAGGCCACTATGTATTTTCCAGAATCGTTTCTTAGGGTCGTAGTTTTGTATAGCTCCTCAGAATATTTATCTCCTTCGCTTTGGCTTCGGCTTTTAGGTAAGTCCTCTACTTCCCAGAAAGAGGTGAGTTGCTTATCCAGTGCAACTTCAATGAAATATGAAGATATATTGTTAGTTGGACTTGTTGTAACCGTTCGGCTGGTTAATAGCCAACCGAACACTGTTTGCTGAGCGATAAGTGTACTAAGTACATTCTTCTTCAGACCGCTCAAAATGATTTCGGGATAAATGTCTCCCCAAGCACAAGGTCCACTGGATCATTAACAAAGAACCTTTTATCTGCCAAAACTAAGTCTGGAAATGCTTGCTGAGTTAAGGCGCTAAAAGGTGTAGTTGGGACATTTTCCGTTAGTTGTGCTAATACAAGAAGTGGCATTCAAACGAAAAAGTGGGTCAACTGGTAACCAAAACTCTATTTTGCACGCTTCTCTAACCTGCGCAGATACCGAGTTTGAAATGCCTGACACTTTGGCATGCATTCTTGTTGACAGCAGGTTGATTCTTAGTTTGAGTCTTTCTGTTATAAAGGAACACGTGCGAGTTGTTCCCAGCAATACACCTGTATTTGTGTTTGCATGGCATGACTGTATGTTTGGGTTTTCACCAGTTTTTGCTTTAGTAGAATCTCGCCATGCTAGAGCTTGCTTTGAAGTTGACGGCATATCGTCTGGGGGGCTCGTAGCCGTTCGGCGAGGCGGTGCCTTTGCTGAATTTTCTGTAAACGAAGGAGCGTGTTATGTCGCGAGTGACACGTATTGCAATTGAATGCACTAGTGCATCTTGACTCAGTATGTCCAAAGCTAAGACAATTCAGGCAACCGTTGTTCTTCTTCAATAATTCGATTCTGTCAGCTGGTGTCAGCCTTAGAAATCGTGTACAGCTGCGTAATTTGTGCTCATTGGATTTACACATTTTACACGAAGAAGTGGTAATGCTTGACTAGTAGGCGCACAGTCATTAAGCAGGGACTTCAGCAGGCTGTCGTTGTATTTGAGACCTTGGTGCTCTGACAACTATGGCATCTTTTAACCCTGTTAAGGTATCTAATGCTTGAAACGTATTAGAGAGGAACCTGTCCATGTCTTCCCATTTCGGTATAAATATGTCATTTGTGGTCTATGCCCTGTTCCCATAGAGCCAGCGTACTTTCGGGTAATTTCTTTGAGCAAATGATAAATTACAATTGCATCCCAATTCGAAATGTCAATTTCATGGCTGGATAGGGACGATAGGCAATTATTAATACCTCGCTGCAACCTTTTATTTAGCTACCACACTCATTTTCTATCGAATGTAAGTTAAAAAGTAATTTTATTTTATTTACGAGTATACGTTTATTTTCGTATCTCTCATACAGATTTTTCCAGGCAGTTTGGAAGCCTTCATTGGTGAGTGGACACTTTCTCACGATATCTTTGACCTCTCCTTGAGTCTTTTTGTTGAGGTGAAATAGTTTCTCAACCGGAGTGAAGCGCTTGGCCACGACTGATAATCTGCTTTGACCACGTCCGTATCATACAGAGGAAGGTGGATATCGTGTTCGCGTACCGGAAGATCTTTAGCATGGAATCTGGGGCAAATGGAAATCAAATGTTTAACATTGATGGGGACGAGTAGGTTACAGAAAGGACAGGTGGGGGGTGCAATGTTGTTCATTAAATATTCGTGCGTAATTTTTGTATGCCCAAGTCGTAAGCGTTCGTACTTTGTGATGTACCGTCTGGAGAGGTTGGGACTTTTAAGGTATTGTATGTGTTTACCAGCATTTGCGTTTGTATTAGTCTGTCTATACCATTCTGAGGTGGCTTCCCATAAGTTTACTCTTTTAGTGTTGTGAATATATTTGATATAGATTGATATATCGCTAAGGTTGAAGTTGCTGGTGGTTATTAATGGGGCATTATTGGCCTCTTTTTCTGTTTTATCTGCAAACTCGTTCACAGTAATAGCGACATGTCCAGGGATCCAAAGCAGTTTGATTGTTGGGTAGTGATGGAGTACTGCTTGTCTAATTAGTTTTGGGTAATACTCATTGTTGTCGATGTTTGATATCGCAACCAGAGCAGATAATGAGTCTGTGCAGCTAATACATTTTGAATCTACTTGTTTTATGGCATATTTGATTGCTTGTTGTTGTTGTTGTTGTTGTAGCGGCTAGCTACGCTCCACTGGGCTGGCGGCTCCCTGAATCATTATCGTCATGCTCAACTAACGAGAGGTCCAGGAAGCGAGCCATTTCAACAGGGTCGGACCACAGGGAGAGGGGTGTTAGTTGAGTAGGTTTGGCCGGGCATGTGAATAGGTGGTTGGTGTCGGGCGGAGACTCTCCACATGCCGGGCAATTGTTGGGGGTGTCGGGGTTGATCCTGGATAGGTAGGAGTTTAACCTGCTAAAATATCCAGATCGGAGTTGAGCCAGAGTAACGCGCGTCTCCCGAGGCAGCTGGAGCTCCTCAGCTGCTGTAGGAGGTGGTTGGACTCCCAGGACTGCATTCACAGGGCGGTGTCGCTATATTTGGATACCGACTCCCTGTGAAGGTTGTTCAGAGATTGTCGGTAAGTCCTGGGGTCCAGCGGTAAGCGTACGTAGGTCTGGACCTCGTCCGTCAGTTGTGAGAGGTGTCCCCTGATGTGCCTGGGTGCCGGCTCCAGCGCGAGCAAGTCTCTGTTAGGGTGCCCCGGACGGTGGCACCCCAGTAGAAACTGCTTTGTGAGCATAAGATTGTGCTCCTGCACTGGGAGCACGTTAGCCTCATGATAGAGGTGATCCACAGGCGTCATCAGGAGACATCCCATCACTGTCCTGAGTGCGGCGTTCTGGCAAGTCTCCAGTCTTAACCACTGAGTCCTGCTGGTTCCAGGCGACCATATTGGCCGGCCAGTCGTCTTGTATGTTGCCAACAACGTTTCTTTGTCTTTGCCTTAAGTGCTGCCGGCGAGCAATTTGAGGACTTTGTTGTGGCACTGTACCTTGTTGACGGTTTCAGTTGTATGAGATGAGAAGGAGACCAGGCTGTCGAGGGTGACCCCCAGGACCTTCGGGTGGTTAACCGTCGGACTCGATGTGAATGTCGAGGATGAGCCCGACCTCCTTCGTCCAAGATGTAAATACGGTCGCCGTGGACTTCGCAGGAGACAGCGCCAAATTCCGTCCTGTAAAGTAGTGAGCAAGTTCTGGGAGGTAGCTGTTCACCTTATAACACAGACCATCAATTCCATTGCCAGTAGTCATTATCGCACAGTCGTCGGCATGCGAGACTAGTGTGACTCCCTCTGGCGGGGAGGGGAGTCGCGAGATATAGAAATTAAATAGTAAGGCAGATAGGACGCCACACTGTGGTACCCCCTTCTTTATTCTTCTCACTTTTGACACTGCGTCACGGTAGCACACCGACGCCTGATGACCACATAGGTAGTTCGCGGTCCATCGCCTCAACGCCGCTGGGAGAGATACGGCCTCCTCGTCCTTCAACAAAGTTGGAGTGGCTGACTGTGTCGAAGGCCTTCGACAAGTCCAGAGGCACGAGGACGGTTCTCTCACAGGGGCGGTTGCCATTGGTATCACCCTGCTCATTTTCCAGATGATCAGGGTGGTAAGAGACAAATTGAGGACCTTAGGAAGGTATGCTACTCCCGCAGTGCCCAATATTTTCAGCATCAACATGCTTAACCCATCTGGGCCAATGGATTTGGAGGTTTTCGCCTTCCCGATGGCTTCCTTCACCTCAGTGCGAGAGAGGACAATTGGTGCGCTGGATTTTTGCTTGCTCAGCTTTCTGGTTACTGACCGTTTGGATTTGTCGGCCGAAGGATGCATTATGAATTGTCGGCTAAAATAGCTCGCGCATCGCTTCGGGTCCGACGAGGTGTGGTCTCCAGAGGAGATTTCTGTTCGGTCGTCACGCCTCGTCGGATTGGACAGGGATCTCACAGTCGACCATAGTTTGCCCAAACCCGGCACCGAGGTTACAGGACTTCAAGTGCTCCCTCCACTTGTTCCGCTTGTGTTCGTTAATCAGGCGTTGGATCTCCCCTTTTAGTTGCCTTATGCGGGGATTACCGGGGTCCCCCTGCCGAAGGTGGTCTCGTTCATCCGCCAAAGTGACCGCCTCACCTGGGAAGTCAGGACGGATCTCGGGGATCCTACCTACCGGAATGAAAAGGGCTGCAGCGGACTTCACCACCCTGAGGAACTCGAGCTCGCCAACGCGAACGTCGGTAGGAGCTGGAAGAGCACAGAAGGCGTCTTCAGTAAAAATTCTCGAACCGTTCCCAATCAGCTCTTTTGAAGTTGATGTAGGTGTGGCGGTCCGAGGTAACATAGTTGGCAGGTCTGTCAATCGAGACGATAATGGGTAGGTGGTCTGATGCAAGCGATAGCATAGGTCGCCACGTTATGATATTTATCAGACCCGCGCTAGCTATTGTTAGATCTGGCGAGCGGCTGCAACTACCCACTATCCTCGTGGGGGCTTCGTCGTTCATTGTGCAGAATGTCGAATCGTCTATCTGCTCTGCTAAAATATTTCCCCTTCGATCGTTTGGTAGGCTTCAGAACCAAAGATCGTGATGCGCGTTGAAGTCTCCGACTACCAATCGGTTTTTACCACTGAGGAGCGCACCTATGTCCGGGTTATATCCAGCGGGGCAGCAGGAGACAGGGAGTATGTAAATATTAAATATTTCGAGCTCGACATCGCCTGACCTGACAGCAATCCCTTGACATTCTAGGGTGCTGTCCCTTGGGTCGATGTCTACATCGATGAGACGATACTGCACGGTGTTGTGTAATATGAAGGCTAGGCCCCCACCATTGTCTCGCTCGCGGTCTTTACAAAGCACGTTGCAGCCGTCGCAGTTCGTTAAATTTGAGCTGCGACGTAGCTTCGTTTCTTGGACCGCAGCTATTAACAGCCCATGCCGAGCCATTAAGGCAGTCACCTCCAAGATCTTGCTCGAGAGCCCGTTGCAGTTGAACTGTAAGAGTAGTCGCTGGTTGGCGCCACGTGTGGTGGAGCGAAGGGGAGGTTCGGTGTTGCTGTGAGCTCCGGGGAGCCGTGGAGGCAGGGGGGTGCGCTGAGGCACCTGCGCGGGGGGCGCAAAAGGGGATGCCGTGGAGGCTTGGGGCGCTTGAGTGCGCGAGCAACACTGGCCCACATAGGTTGTGGACCACTCCTTGGTTTTCTTAAGGCCTGAGCAGACCTAAAGATGGCACCATCCGTTGCACGAATTACACCTCACCGAATTGCAATTCGGATGGAGCCTTCTCTGGCACAAGCAGCAGAAATAGGTTTCTGGGCCAGAGTTAGACTCGACGCCCGCCCTGGCCAGAAGTATGAGTAGCAAACCTGCTGCAAGGTATTGCACCCAAGAGGAGATAAGATTGGAGGTACGGAGGTTGACTTCGTTAAGGATGTTACTTATTGGTGTTGACATGAAAGGTCCAAGGGCCGTCCTAACTGCTGCATTGAATGGGATTTTGATTTTGCTCAGGTTGGCATTGAAGGATAGACACCGTAACTAATCTTTCAGACAATTAGAGCCTTATTATTCATAATAAAGCTGTGAGTGTTGCACTTCAGTTTGGTGCTGGATAGGCATTTGATTAAATTTAGGCTTTTTATAAGGGAAAGGCTTAAATATTCTATATGAGCATTCCAATTATGTCGTTTGTTAAGTTAACTCCAAGTATGCGGAAGTTATTTACGTCTGGTAGGTGGATGTTACTTGTGCGGATCGTGCTCGTTCAGCTGTGTTTGTGAAAAATGTGAAGGTGTTTGCATTTTGTGACTGAGAGTGTTGCACCAGAGTAGTTGCACCAGTAGCTAATGTCCTGAAAGAGGCTGTTTAGATTTATATCTTGGTTTTTGCTTTTATTCTGCTCTATGAGTAGGTATATGTCATCAGCGTATGCGCATTAGTTTACTTTATTGCATAGAATTATTGTATAGCATAACTTGTTGTACGCTATAAGAAGTAGGATTACTGATAGTGGTGAGCCCTGCGGTATTCCATTTTCTAATGACTTAGTCTCGGAAAGGTGCTTATCTACTCTGGTTAATATTTTCCTTTTTGTCATGAAGTTTATCATATATTTTATTAATTTGGGGCCAACTTTCCAAGTGTGTAATTGGTCTATTATAGCGTGAATGCCAATTTTGTCGAAAACCTTTTCGAAATGTAGAGAGACGATAGAGATATGTTTTTGGGTTGATAGGCAATTTGTGATCTGGTAGTCTACAAAAAGTAGAGTATCAGCTACGGACTTGCCTTTTTTGAAGCCCATTTGCGGGCTATCAATTAGCTTGCCAGAGACAAAACCACCAAAGCCTGTTCGCAATGATTTTATCTAGGAGTTTAGATAGGCATGGATGTAGAGAAATCGGTCTGCATGACTTCACGAGTGTTTTATTAGATTTAGGTTTTAAAATGGGAATACCTAGACTAGTTTTATAAGACTGAGGGATGTAGTTTCTAAAGATGTTGTTGTAATGTTGTAGTAGGCGAAGTTTTATTTCATACGGGAGGTTTTTTATCATAGAATAAGAAATTCTGTCTAATCCTGGAGTATGACCCTTAAGTTTAGAGAGTGCGGAAGCTAATTCCAAGTAATTTATGTCCGTTTCTATCTATAGTGCTCTAGCTGAGGTGTCTTTGTAGTATAATTGATTGAGAGTTGAGTTTTTGCTGTTTTGGAAGGTAGAAGTGAATTTGTTGTTGGAGGAGCTATCACTCGAGTATGCACAGAACTCATTTGCTACTTCTTTCGGGTGCACTAGGGCTGTGTTTGAATTGTTGAAAGGGGTGACGCAATGGATGTCTTGGGACGTTTTGTATCCACAAAACTGTCTTATATGGTTCCATATCTTATCTGTTGGTGTGTAAAGGTTTATTTGCGAGGTGAAGTTAATCATTGAGTCCCTTTTAGCTATTTTTATTTCTCGTTTGAGTAGCGCATTTGTTTTTTTTTGTAGTTTAATAGATTTTATTGCGCCGCATTTCTGTTAAACGCATTCCAGTATCTATTTCTATCGTCTTTTAGTATTTTGATCTTTTTATTCCACCAGGGTACAGTGCGATGGGGTGTGTTCGGTGTTGTTTGTGGGATTGAGGCATGTGCGGATTGTAGAATAATATTATTTATAGTTGCGGCTTCTTTACTGACGTTAGTGCTGGGTTGGTATTTTTGGCTGAGTTGGCTTGAAGTAGTTGCGAAAAGTGCCCAATCGGCTAATTTGATTTTGAATTTAGGTTTGATATTTGGTGTAACGTTAGTGGTTTGTGGGAACGATTATTGGAAAATGATCAGTTCCCGAGTGTATTTTCCATTTTCACTGTTGTGAAGTGTGTTGGCTGTCCAGTGTTCATAAGAATATAATAAGATTGGCAGATAAAACGGTTGATTAAGGTTCCGCCAGCGGTATTTCTCGGGGAGCCCCAAGAGGTATGCCAACTGTTAAAATCACCTGTAATTAGCGTGGGATAGGGTAGCGAAGTCAGTACGTTGTTTAAATCATTGAGGCTAAATTTTATATGTGGCGAAATGTAGGACGAAGTTATTGTGAATGTATTTTTGGAATGGATATGACAAGCAACTGTATCAAAGTCGTTATTTGTTGGTATGTGATTGCGTTGTAGGGATTTGTGAATTAAAAGCATTACACCACCATAAGAGGTCGTAGATGAGTTTAATGCGTAAAGTGAGTAATTGATGGGGACGGAGATATTTAGGGTAGAGTGAAGATGAGATTCTTGGATTGAGATTATTTTGGGGGAGAACTGTTTGATTAATAATAAAAGTTGGTTATAGTTGTTAGAACAACCTCTTATGTTCCATTGCATTAATGTTAGTGTCATATATGTATGCGTATAGTTATATGTGTGGGTTACTATTTATATGAGTATACGGGGATATAAAATGGTAATGTTAATGTAAAGTACGATTAGTTTATTTTGGGTAGGTAGTCTAGCTCCATTGTTGCTGAATCTGTAGAGTCACCGGGGTGGTCGTTGATCTGTGTAGTTTTGGATTTATTTGAATGGTTGATTCTCTTTAGTTTGGATTTTAGTCTGTTGGTTGTATTTCTGGGGAGTATTTTAATCTTAGTTTCGGTTAAGCGCTGGGTGGTGAGTTTTGGTGTTGCTTGTGTCAGGAATTCGTCCCCTGATACAAGCTGTGTATGGCTGGTGATCTTTGTTGATGTTGGATTTGCTGTTGCTTCGGTGCCGAAAAGTACATCGGTGTATGTCGTTTTTTCTCTCTGTGGTGAGTTTTGTGGTTTTGGGTGGGTGCTGGTATAGTTGTTGCGGATGATATTGAAGTATGATTGACCAGTAGTTTGCTGGCGCTCTTTGTAGCTGGATATTGCTGTTCTTCTGTCCACTTTGTTTAGTGTGATAATTGCTTGGATTTCTTTTTCTTTTATGTAAACGGGAAATTTTTTATCAATAGAGTTGTGATTGTTGGGAGTATTAAGGTTTTGTATTTCTTCCGAATTGTCTACTTTGGACAACCCCTCCGCATTTCTCAGATTGCGTGTCCAAGTTTTGTCTTCTCCCAGAGAGCTTTTAACTCCTCTTGCTGAATGGCAAGACCATCTTTATTTTGAGGCGGAAGTGCTGCTGAAATCTGCGTCGAATTCAATTATCGATTCTGCTAAGCGTATGAATGCTTCCATTTTTTAAAATAACTATTAGCTAGTCTGGAAGCTTTATTAAATTGTATGAGAAGTTATTTTGTAGCAAATTTTCAAAACCAAAATCGACACAAGCCTGTCAACGAAGCGGATATTCGATATCGCTTGTATATTTCGAGAAAATGAACCAACAAAGTTAAAAGATATGAGGTTGTTTATATTTATAATATATTTTCAACTCTTTATTCAAATTGTTTATTTTTATGTACTTATACTCGTATTGTTTGCTGGCAAAGTATGTGTACAATTATAAAAAGTGCTCGCCACCCAACTGTGCCAATAAATATGTTATAAAGGCGTGGAATATACATACGTAATATGTTGATAGTGTAATGTGCAACGTAACAACGTGAAATGCGGCGTTTAATATACAATAGTATACAACGTGTTCGTATTATTTATTTATTTATTTATTTATAACAAATAAGCTTAAATAGGTAATCTTATAAGCTAATTGAGTTGAAGCTATAGCGACTACGCCTTGAGCTTAATTTTGTGCGGGGTTAGATACATGTATGTGTTGTATATGTGTGTATATGTATTTACACTTTATTATAATAAGGTATTTGTGTGTGTTTCGTATTCCTTTTTTTTCTTATGTATATGTACATACGTACCTAATTTTAAATACGATGTTAGAGATTGGTGGTTTTAAGGAACTTCATTATTAGGAGCGTATTTTCTTTAGAGGGAGAGGAGATGATTGAGAGGGGATCTAATTCCCCAAAGATTTGGTTTCTGTGTGTAGAATAAATAGGGCAGTGTTGCATTAAGTGGGGTATGGTGATATTTGTCTCGGAGTCACAGTTGCAAGTTACGGGGTTGGAGTTGTTCATGTGGTGTCCATGGGTAATTTTGGTGTGCCCTAGTCGCAGTCTCAAAAGTTTTATTGTGTCGAGTCGGGAGATTTTGTCAGTGTCAGGTAGTAGATAGTCTTTGATTTGGGTTTTTTTTATGGTTTGTTTGTCGATACCAGTGGTTAGTATCGTTCCATTCTGTTAGCGTTATCTTCGAAAAGTGTTGGTTGGTGTATTTTTTAATATCTGACAAATTATGGTTGTGCGTGCTGTAGATTGGCATTTGGAGTGCTTGTTTGGCGGCACGGTCCGCAAATTCATTTCCAGGTATATTAACGTGGCCTGGTACCCAGCACAATTTAAGCTTAGGGTGATTTGCTATAAGTGCATTTCTTATCTCTGTAGTATAGAAATCTTGGTTGTTGATGTTTGATATGGCGTCAAGGGCGGATAGTGAATCTGAGCAGATAAGAAAATATTGTTTTTTGTTTTTCGCCCAGTTGATGGCTTCGTGTAGGGCAATCATTTCTGCCGAGAAAATACTGCTATAGTGGAGAAGGTTTGAGATTTTAACAACTTTATTATTTTGTATGATGCTGTATGTTGCGTTTCCCGTTGCTAACAGACCCATCGGTGTAAATTATGTTATATGTATTGTGTTTTTTTTCTATTTCTTCGAAGGCTACTTGGTATTGTATTGGACTAGTTTTATTCTTGGCGAAGGCTCGCAAAGAGGTAATGATAGAGTTTTGGTTTAAGGCCCAAGGGGGATATTTGCATACTGTTCGTTTCGCTGTTTTTGATGGAAGATGTAATTTGGAACATTGTTTGATTATGTTACCTAAGGCTGGTTGTACTTTAAAAGGAGTTTTTCTTTTTATGTAGTTGTTAACATATATGTAAAGAGGGTTGTCGTGACTGGTGACTATTCTATCGTAAAGTTTTGATATGGTAAGGTCTCTTTGGTTTTCAATTGAGATAATGTTTGATTCGAACATCATATTTTTAATTGGGGTGGATCGCAGGGCACCTAACGCGGCTCTGACGGCAGAGTTGAGAATGGTTTTGATTTTATTCAGTTGGGATTTGGGTGCTTGTCCAAATAAAAACAGTCCATAATTTATTTTAGTTAATAATAACGTTCTCACTACTGATATAAGAGATTGCGTGTCGCAATTAAATTTTGGGGAAGCAAGGCATTTTATAACGTTCAGTTGCGTAACTAAAGACGAGCACAGATATTCTATGTGAGAGTTCCACCTGTATCTTCTGTTTATTATTATGCCTAGTATTTTGATCTCTTCGCAGGTTGATAACTCTATATTGTTTGACATGATTGTAGATTGGCAGTTATGTTTACGACAGATGTGGTTGGACTTGCTCTTCGTTGATGACAAAATCGCTCCTGAGTAATTACACCAACCCTGGATGTCTTCCAAAACGCTATTCAAGTTGATTGTTGGGTTTCTTTCCTTTTTTGATTTAACAATAATATTAAAACCGTTTGCATATGAACAGAACTCTATTTCTTTGTGTAAAGCTAGAGTGGAACAAAGTTTGTTATATGCTATTATAAATAAGACGACCGATAATGGAGATCCCTGACGGATTCCGTTTTCTACTGGCATTGCGTCGGAGTAGTGGTTGTTCACGCGGACTATAATTTTTCGGCCTGTCATAAAATTTATTATGTATCTTACTATTTTGGGACCTACTTTTCATGCTATAAGCTGGTCGACTATTGTGTGCAGACCGATTTTTTCGTAAGCCTTTTCGAAATCTAAAGATATTATTGTTAGATGATTTTTGAATGAGAGGCTGTTTGCAGCTAGATAGTCTATCAGAAGTAGACTGTCAGCTGTCGATTTTCCTCTCTTAAAGCCAATCTGTCGGCTATCTAGCAGTTTGTTGTTTGTTACAAACCACCAAAGCCGATTTGCAACTATTTTGTCTAGTATCTTGGTCATACATAAGTTGAGGGAAATCGGTCTGTAGGATTCGGGTTTCGTTTTATCAGATTTAGGCTTTGGGATTGGAAAGATTATACTGTATTTGAATGTTTGAGGTATGTTATTTATTAAAATGGAGTTATAGAGGTTCACTATGCGATTTTTAATTGTGTAAGAGGCGTTGCGAATCATCGGGTAAGAAATTCTGTCGGTGCCTGGGGTTTAACCTTTTAATTTATTTAATGCTGCTTCAAATTCTAGGAGGTTATTATCTTGTTCTAATTTTTGTGCTTGCTGTGAGGTAATATAACTTGGTATGCCTTGTTATACTCTATTTTTTGTTCTTGGAAGTTTTGTGGAAATTTTTGGTCTGCCGCTAGCTCACTCCAATGGTTGGCGATATCTTTGCCTTGTGTTAACTCTTGAGATAGGTTTCTACTCGATTGCAGACAATGGATTCCATGAGACAGCTTACACCCACAAAATCGACGTATGTTTGCCCATATTTTTGCTGTTGGAGTATTCGGGCTTATCTCGGTTGTGAGATTTTTAATTGATAGGGCTTTTGCTTTTTTAATGTTGGAGTATTCGGGCTTATCTCGGTTGTGAGATTTTTAATTGATAGGGCTTTTGCTTTTTTAATCTCTTGTTTTAGAGCCGCGTTTACCTTTTTGTAGCCTACTAAGTTTTCTTGAGTCATGTTTCTTTTGAAGATGTAAAATAGTCTATTTTTGCCTTTTTTTAATTCCTCTAGGATGCTATTCCACCATGGGACCGAGTGTTTTTTTTTTGTGCATTGGTGATTGAGGGATGGATTCGTTTAGTGAATCCCGAAATAGTGTAATAATAATTGGGAAGTGGTCACTACCGTTTAGGTCGTCTTGTGCCTTCCATTCTGTATGAGTAGAGAGCTCGGGTGAGCAAAAAGAAAGGTCTATGTGGGTGAGGATGCTATGTGTTGAAAAGTGGGTCGGCGATTTATCATTTAGTAGTACATAGTTTGATTGGTTTATAAAGTTTGCTAAAAGCACACCCTTACGGTTGTTTCTACTTGAACCCCAATCCTTGTGCTAGGAATTAAAATCTCCTGTCACCAGACAGGGACTATTTCCATGGTTTAGGGCGTTTTCTAGATTATGACATTGAAAATTCTTGGAAGGAGGTATATAAGCGGAGGTAATGTTAAATTTAATTTTTGAATGTATCTCTATAGTAATGTTGTCGAAGTCCTTATTTGTTTGTACTTCTGTATGTTGTATAGATTTGTGTACAAGCAGAGCCACACCACCATGGGAACCAGTTGAATTGAAGGCGTAGAGAGAAAAATTATTTGGGATTGGGATGTTTATTGGTTGAGGACGAAGATGGGTTTCTTGAACGGAGATGATTTTTAATCCATAGCGTTTTATTAATGTTAATAGTTCATTGTAGTTGTTAATATAACCATTCATATTCCACTGTAGGATTTTTAGAGTCATTAATAAGCAGATACGTGACTAGGTATGTATGTATATATGTAAAAAAAAAAAATTAAAGAATATAAACGTGTTGGTGTATATGTAAATTAGATTTGTTTGTGCTTTTTTTTTCTTTCTAAGAATAAAGGCAAGAGCAATAATGTGTGTTGTTAATCTATTTATATGTTTTCTGTGCCTTGACTAAGAGTTTTGGCGCCTTGTTTAGCGTTTTTTACCATCTTCTTTAGTTGTTGTTTGGTTCTGTTGGATATTGACTTTGGTAGAATTTTCGTTCTCTTCTCGATAGCATTCAGTTTCGAAGAGTTGAGTACTTTGGAGGTGTCGTTAGTTGAGATATCGGAGTAGTCGATTTGCTCTTTTCGGGAGCTTGTTGATGGGTGAGGTGAGTTTGGTGAGTTGGTTGCTTTACTGCGTGGAGTTGTTGCGCTAGCTTCTTTTGTACTTTTTCTGGCGATCGAGGAGTATGTTGTTGCACTGTGTGGGTGTCGCTCTTTGTACACAGCGTTTGCCTTCCTTCTGTCTACTTTATCGAGAGTCATTATCGCTTGGACTTCTTTTTCTTTTAAAAATATTGGACAGCTTTTGTCTAATGCAGTGTGGTTACTATTATCGACGTCGTTATTGATGCAGCTAATACAGGTCATCGGTTCGTTGCACTTTTCGTTAGTCTCAAGGTTAATGTTTAAGTCTTTTGCACAGTTTGGACATATTCTGTTGCTTTTGCATATGTTTGCTGAATGACCATAGCGAAGGCAATTCATGCAGCGGAGGGGGTTGGGTATGAAAGGTCGTATTTGCACTTTTTCATAGCCAATAAGGATTTCACTTGGTAGGTTATGAATATCGAATGTTAATATTGTCAGACCAGTTTCGATTAAATTATTTTCTTGTTTTTTCATTATTTTTCTCACTGCGCAGACTTTTTGCGATTTAAGTTCACTTAGGATTATTTCCTCAGGTATACCCCTCAGTTCGTTTGAGTATATTACACCTTTTGTGTAGTTAAGCGTATTATGCTCTGAGATTTCAACTTGTATTGTTGGAGCGAGTTAAAGTTATCAATTTGACCGCTCGGTTATATGTTTTGGTTTTGATTAGTATATTTCCGTTTCGGAGTTTTTTTGCATAGATCAACTTCACCACTGCACACAGAGTCTATTATTTTTTTAATTAGAAACGGGGACACTTTTGACAAATTCTCTGTACTATTAATTCTTGACATTATAAGATATTTAGGTGCATTAGAGCTATTTTTTAAATGTAGGTTTTTATTCGTTTGGTATGTTAAGAGGTCCATTGTCCTGTTTATGTTATTTAAATCAGGTGGTTCATTCATTTTTCTTCTTTTCTTAAGAGATTTGTTAAGTTACTTTATACTATTAAATACACTCGAACGATTTTGTAGTTAACGTTTAGTCAACACGAATTGTGTCGCGTGATTATAAGACTTGCTTAGTTTAGCAGATCGATTCAAACGTAGCAGCGAAACGTGTGGTTATTGCCGAAATCAGCAAGCGACTGAACGTGTTCGTATACTGTGCAACGTATATAAATCTTCGAGTTTATGCAACTCTAAATACAAAACGTTGCCTAAATCACTGTGCGTGCAAAGGGTCAATGTGATGTGTAACGTTTTAAATATAACGTGCAATGTGTTTTCCAAATGTTATTTTATACCATACGAATATATGGCTATACGAGTAGGTCCTGGCACAGTGTCAATCGAGTGTGCAACGCATCAATGCTAAATGTAAAAAAACAAAAAAAATTTTGAATGTATACACTGACATACGAGTTTGAGTGATTTAAAATAAAGAAATCTAATTGGGTGTGTGTTAAAAAGTGAACAAGCGTAAATGCTAATTGGTTAAAAAAACAACCAGAAGACTTAAAATAGGTTATGTAGCCTTAGTAATTTGCAGTGCAATAAAATGAAAAATATTACATTCGCTTCACAAAGCAGTGGACACTAGAATTTCAACAATATATGTGTATATATATAAAAAAAAGGAATTGTTCCCAAATTAAAATGTGGAGTAAATTTACGACAGCTTCCGTGTATTAATATATATTTGGAAGGTTATGTACACACTCGTATATCCACTGTACTATAGTGACGTCATGCGTTGCACTGTGATTGTTGGCACTCGTATTGCACAATTAATTTAATATAATAAAATGCACCAATTATGTGTTTCTAACGGCACGCGCTTAAGCTCACTTGCAAACAATTTTTTTTTTGTTTTTATAGCCGCGCGTACTTGTACACAGGCGTATTATAACGTTCGCATAACGGTTGTTGGTAACAGCAAAAAATAATCGAGATAGATATAGACATATATATACTAAAATTATCAGAATGAAAAGAGGAATCGATTTAGCCCTGACTGTCTGTCCGTACGTCCGTCTGTCTGTCCGTGGTTACAATAACTTGCGTAAAAATTGAGATATCTCATAGATTGCTTTGGACAGGGTAGGTTGGTTTTGAAAATGGTCAAGATCGGTCAATAACCACGCCTACCTCCCATATAATGGAAGTTTTTGAAAAATGCAAAAACTGCGTTTTTTCGGTATCCATTAAAGCAAATTGAGTGAAATTTGGTATTTGGAGCAATTTTGAACTCAGAAATTAGGCATTTATGAAATTTTGAAAAATGGGCGTTGCCACGCCCTCTTATTAAAAAGTTTCCGTATCTCAGTAACAGTGTAAGGTATCGTCACAAAGTTTGGTGGACATATTTTCCTTGACATCACTATTATTATCGTAAAAGTTTTTTAAAATCGGATCATAACCACGCCCACCTCCCATATAACGGAAGTTTTGGAAAATTCAAAAACTGCATTTTTTCGGTATCTATTAAAACAAATTGAGTGAAATCTGGTATTTGGAGCGATTTTGAACTAAGAAATTTGGTATTTATGTAATTTTGAAAAATGGGCGCTGACACGCCCACTTTGACAAAATTTCTCTATCTCAATAACGGTGTAAGGTATCGTCACATAATTGTTGAAGAAATATTCCTTAATACCACTGTCATCGTCATTTTTGAAACCGTACCGTAACCTCGCCCACTTCCCATATAAGGGAAAATTTGAAAAATGCGAAAAACGGGGTTTTTATGAAATTATGGGCACCGCCCGTACAAAAATACATCGCAAAGGTATATTAAGATCAGTTTCGCCCGAATTTAGCTTTTCTTACTGGTTGTATTTGTATTTTAATATATGAATCGAAGGTGCAGTTGAAGTATTAACCACGTATCTTGATCAATGTTGACGGCAGGGTTGTAAAAGAATGCAATCATATGCGATTTAAATCAGTTGAAGTCACAATCAATGACTTCAAATTTTGAATGCAGTCATTGACTAACATTTTGACTAAAGACTAAAAAAGGAGTCTGAAGTCTTTTTCTGAATTCTGACTCATTAGTCATTTGGTGAATTCACTTAATGACTTCATTTTTCAGTGCAGTCACTAAAATGTTTGTAGCAATTTTATTATTATTTTATTTCAAAAGCTCCTAAATTATTTAGCAAATTACAAACAAATAGGAACTTATAGGGAATTATTTATTTTTTGTAGCAACAACTGTTCGAAGCTGTCATCTGATAGACGTCCTCGACGTGGTGTATTAAGTATTGAGGCAAATGAAAAGAGTCTTTCCACGGCGGCTGAGGTAGGCAGGGGTGCGTTGTATTTAATGTACGCCCTTTTAACAGTAGGATAGCGGTGCAGCATGGTTATCGCCGAAGACTTATCAACCATGTAGGCTACAAATTCGTCTTCAATAGATGAGTGCGATACATCAACCTGTTGGGATGACTCTTCTGAAAAAGATATTACAAATGTTGGGTAAAAATGTTAATTACAATTATGTACTACAAAATTGGTAATACCTATATAGGAAAAGTCAAAAAATTGACTACCGCTTTCCTCACATTTGTCATCTGGTCCCATGTCGTTGGAATTGAATTCATTTACCACGATACTTTTGGCCAAGTCGTTGATCTCGGCTACTTTTTCATTTGTAAATGATGGATTAAGAGATCGAATCCATTTTAATTTAACTTCAGGACATAGAACTGAGGCAACAATGGCATCATTTACTTCTTCTAAGCAAAAATATTTCTGGAATCTTTTTTCCAAAGCTTCTTCCAAAAGACTCACTGCTGCATGTACGTAGATACTTCATTGCATGGGTTCCTCGCATTTTGCGGTATTTTGTCCTTATTGTCGCCAGCGTAGGTAGAAGGAAACCATACACCATACCATTATCTCTTTGTAGAAACTGTATAGCATCTGCGATCGGTTGCAGCAATTGCAAATATTCTTCCATGTATGTACCTAATATCGCTTTCGTGGAATTTCGTCAATTCCAGTTTTTCACACAAATTATTCAGTTTTTCTTTGTGTGAAATCAAAGCCTTAATGGAATCATGTAACGAATTCCACCTCGTTACAACGGGATATTGCAATTGTGTGCCTAACGTAGAAACAATTTGCTCTGAAGATTTCGGTGTGTTTATTTTGCTCCACAGATTCGAGCATTTCTTCATCACCTAATAAACAATTGTTTTAGAAAATCATTTAATTTTTTGTCACAATTACAATACAAGATATAATAGCTTACATTCTGATGTTTTCCGTATGTGGTATCATTCTTCAAAATTCCTATTATATCTGTCGTAGCCAGTAAATGTAGGGTGTGGGTCGCACATCTAATATGCCTTGGCAACGACTTTTCACAAAAAATGCTGGACAACTCTTCCAGTTCCATTTCTTCCATAGCTTCAGTGCCATCTGTGCCATTACCGTCGAGGAATATTAGAGGTGTATTAATACCAAACTCTTTAAATGCTTTGACAAAATTTGACCCATTATCGGTAACAGTTGCAACAACCTTATTTTTTTCAAGCCCGTAATTAGTATGAATTTGAATAATTGCATCATGTATATGGTCGAAAGTGTGTGGTCCGCAAAATCGCTGGCATGCCAAAGCAACAGAATTTCTTTGGAGTGAGTTATCCAGCCAATGGCATGTATAACCAAAAAAGCTTCTGTGCTTACTTGACCACAGATCTACAGTAGTGCAAACAAAATCACAATTATTCAATTGAATTTTCACTTCGTCAATCATGGCTGTGTATGCATTGTTTATTAATTTTACTGCTGTTGGTCTGCTAATTAATTTCAATTTTGGATTTGCATACTCAATCAGCTTCTTAAATGACTTTTTCTCCACAACAGATACTGGTAACATAAGATAGCCAATAAACGAAATGGTTAATTTGTTGAAAACATCTTGGTTCTTGCACTTCGCTAGTGATTTCGCTGATTTTGTTTGTTTATATTCGTTAAATTCTTGTCCGTGTTTTAATCGTAAATGGCGAATAAAATTCGATGTATTTTGCATCGAACCCTGCAACTGTTTTTTACATATGCAGCATTCAACTACTGCCCCATTTCTTCTGCGCTGAAAGTCAGTTGTGTCCAACTGCATATATTTAAAAAAATACCCAGTTACTATCAAAGTGTATTAATACAAGTGTGCCAGATACAGACGTGTACCCATAAGTACCCTTGTTTTGAGAGCGTTGACAAAAAAATTCACCAACAATTTTTTTTGTCAAAAGCAAAAGAGGGCGTCATGCGAGTCTGGTTCATTTTATTTATGGTTACTAGTAAATACCAAACGAGATTGCTTGAACTAGCGATATCTATAGCTTCTTCAGAATTGCCACTTGTTGTTAAACCTGTTGAAGATTGCTCTTCCCATATTTTAGCTCTTTTACTAGTGGAGGGCTGGTCATTCAACAAACACCTTTTCCGTCTATTATTGTCACGTTCATAATAAGTGGGATCTATTGTTGAGTCATCCGATGAAAAGTCAGTAATTAAATCGCTAGACATTTTCAATTTAAAATTTAAATTTTAACTATTTTTAATACTTTTAACACTTCGATTTTAATTTCAACAATTTTAACACTTTTAACACTTCACGCAACACATGGTCATTTGCTTAACATTATTGCTGCTAATAGTTATGCAGAGCGGTGACGTCGTCCACTCAATGCTCTCACCGAATGTCATACATAACGCAAATCGCTTTCTGCATAGCGATACGCATAGACGTCGCCGCTCTCACACGTATTAAGAGAGCGTCGGCATCACATATGTACATACTCATAACGAAGTAATATATTACTCGGTGCATTTAACGAATGTCATGCATAATGCAAGTCGCTTATTACAGCAAATGTAATTAAAAAAATATTTTTTTTGCAAGAAAGGTAGAAAGGTAGAAATTAAATTAATATGTATTACTATTTTATTACTTATTCATATAATACAGGTAAAATGCATGCTATACCTGATTTCAAATGACTGAAAATGACTGCAAATGACTTCATTGAGAGACTTCATTCAAATGACTTCAATTGACTTCAAAAAGAGACTTCATTCAAATGATTGCAATCAAATGACTAACAAAAAAAGACTTCAAAAATGAATAATTAGTCACCAAATTTAGTCTGAATAGTGACTTCATTTTTTTAGTCTTAGTCAAAGAATACAAAATTGATTCCAATCATTTGCTACGAAAATCAAGTGACTAATTATTCGCAAATGAATGCATTCTTTTACAACCCTGGTTGACGGTGACAACTAATGTGGTAGTTGAAATCTTAGTGTGCAACAACGTGTGTGAACAAAGGAATTGTTGATCGTGATGCTTGTGTTTTTTCAAAATGATGGTGATTTGGCGATTAGCCGGTGCGCAAACGATGTACTTTATAATCTTGGTGGACTGTATTTATGTGATAAAGCTGGTTGATTTTTTGGAGTGAAGTGAAAAATGTTCAAATTTTTGTCGGCAAATATAAGTAGGTCGCTGGTTCATATCCGGCTCGAAGGACCATGTAAAACCGCGGGTAATCTTTACTTTTGAGCTCAGTTTTAACAGGGTTTTATTCGGGTTGTTGTGAAATAAAAATGAAAGAAAAACGCAATGATATTTTAGTTTTTCGTTATAAGATATGTGTTTGTGTGTATTTAAATGGTTTTTAGCATATACTATTTTACACCTATTTGTTACCTGGATGAGGCTGGTAGCTCGAATCTTCACGTGAACTATGTCAACAAAGAAGTGAAAGCCAAAGTAATACGGTTTTGTGCCCGAACCGTCTGACCATATAAATCAGGGGAAAATTAACGAAAATGTTTATCCGGCGGGAAAATATAAACGGAAGAAATTGAGTGAATGTGTTAATGTGTATGCGTGTGTAACTTAGGTGTGTGCTTAACTGCACATTAGGGCGGGTCGTTTAATGGAGGTATATTTTTGTTCCTTTAACTTACCATGAAATGTTATCAATCAAGTTTTAGGCGCAGTATATGTAAATCACATCAGAGACAGAGAACGTATAACAATGGGAGGTGCATTTCTTATACGGTATGGGGATTAAAAAATATATTTCTTATTTATGTTAGATTTTACAAGTCTTTTATTAAAAAAAACGAACTTTGCTTGAGAGCGTAATACTAAAAACTGAAAGTCCTTTACAACTAAATCTTATATATGTATAGGTATTAGAGCGCTGCATGGACACATTCATTTCTTCTGTTAGTCGAATGACACGAATGTGAAAGCGGTGATCATTCAACTCATTCACTCATGCGATCATAAATATGTGTACTTACAGAGAAAAAAGAGGATAATATGGGTACTCTCTGCTTATGAATTAAGGGATCTACAATTTTTAAGTAGTTAAATATACATACATACATACATACATATGTGTTCACAAGCGCAGACGCACACTCTATGCAAGTTATCACCCGCTATGCCAAGTAGCTAAGCAGTGTAGCCATTCAGCAGACAAAACGGTTCCCACACATCAGGGTAATCCGTTTATGCTGACACAGCGTCTGGCCGAACACCTGCAGCTACTTTACTGGAAAGCTTCTACTACAACATACTATACTTTGAACAAAATAAGCAGCAACGATTCCCTATCGTGGGAATGTGACTATGCTGATGTGAAGAATGAACATCTGCATAGTAGGAAGAATTCCACGAAAACATCACATCATCCTATGGCACGTACTGACAGCGCAGTCACAGCGACTACAGCAGCAGCGACGGACGGAATAGGGTTTATATTAGTTATGTCTTAGCGAGTAAGTTTCAGTCTGTAAGCACAACTCGAATAATAAAGTATAATTTGAAAATTGGCTTCCAACGTGGGGCTCGGGAACGTTCAAGTGCAGTAAAAGAAATACTCTAAAGAGTTAATAAAACTTTGAACCGCAAACGAACAAATTAAAATATTTTTACTGTAAACCGATTGATTGGACTATTGGAAGTCACCAAGGAACAAATTTTCCTTGTACCGCGCGAGAACGCGAACTAAAAACTCGAACTTAGAAGCAGCCAACAAGTACCTTCAGCAACTCATCTGGAACTGAGAAGCAGCCATCAAGAACCCCAAATCCAATTGTAGTTTGGAAGCAGTCACTAAGAGCGGAGAACAACATCCAAATTATCTTTAACATAATGTAGGTGATTGCTTGTTTATTTTTGTGAAAAAATTTATTGTGTTGAAAAGGTTATTAAATAAAAACTGCCAAAATAGAGAATAGTGAACATTAGTAAATTTTGATGAGCGGTATCGATCAGATAATTGAAAATTTTAAAAAATTACAAGTAAGTGTGTTACAAGAGAAAATTAACATGAATGCATCAGAGTTACAAAATTTAGTACAAGCCGCAGTGAAGACTGCAGTAGAAGTTCAAAGAAATTAATTCGAAATAAGGTTACAGGAGGTAACAAAAAAGATTTCGAATTTCAGTGTAGAGCCAAGAACGTACGAAGATGTGAAAATAATTGAGGGTATCAAGTGCGATGAACCACTTGATATTGTTTAGTCAATACCCGAATTTGAGGGTAAGCAGGAGCAGTATGTGTCGTGGCGACAAGCGGCGCATTCCGCATACAAGCCATTTGAGAAATACAATGGTAGTTCACGACACTACCAAGCGTTAGGTATAATCAGAAATAAAGTGAGAGGTGCTGCTGATGGGGTGCTTGCGTCATTTAATACGGCGCTAAATTTTAACGCCATAGTAGCAAGATTAGATTTTGCGTATGCCGATAAGCGGCCAATTTATCTTATTGAGCAGGAGTTAAGCACCTTGCGGCAAGGAAACTCGACTGTCCTGCAGTATTATGATGAAATCGAAAAAAAACTAACGTTACTGACAAATAAGACTATTATGACATACGAAGGTGGGCTCGCTAACTCTATTAATAGTAAGTATAGGGCAGATGCTCTCCGGGTTTTTATATCTGGACTAAAGAAACCCTTGAGTGATGTTTTATTTGCGTCACGACCAAATAATCTGCGTGCTGCTTTAGCCTTGGCTCAGGAAGTTGAAGCAAATCACGAAAGGTATATGTTCGCAATGAATTATGCGAAAAGCTCTGAAAGTAGAGTCCTGGCGCAAGGTAATTATAATATGCGTAGTCAAACGCAGAACAAGTTCAATAATACAAGTTTTAATAGTGCACCAACTCAGGGTAAAAATCCATATTATACCCGGCAACGGGACTCGAACAACTTGCAACCGGTAGAAAAAATGGACGTCGATCCCACGTCTTCACGTGTCCGACAAGCGACAAGCGACAAGTGCTCAATAAAGCACCCGTATTAATAATAACAAATTTAACTAAGCACAAAAAAGACCATATGGCTCTGATAGAATTTCAGGACATCGTAGACAGAGAATTAATAAAATTTCACACGAAAATTGTAAAGAAGAAAATTCGGACTATGAAAAGTTAGCAGAATCTAAGGTAGCAGAAGCAGAGGCATCCGATGTAGAATCGATAAATTTTTTAGAGGAAGGTCCCTGCTACCCTTCCTACAACAGATAATAGCGGGGAGATCTTTTAAATTTTTAATAGCCACCGGGGCTTCTAAGAATTACATTAAGTCTTTGAAGGGGGTAGGGAAGGTCGTGGCAGTTGACGAGCCTTTCCAAGTGAAATCCATACATGGATTCAATAATATTATACATAAATGTTACTTAACTCTTTTTGGAGTAAATACTCCATTTTTTATTTTGCCGGGTCTAACGACCTTTGATGACATTATTGGCCTTGATCTGCTAACGCTGGTAAAAGCTAATATCAACCTAAGGGAGGAAGTAATTCAGTTCAACTCTGGAGTTGAAAAAATTCAATTCTATAAATGCGAAGACGTGAACTTTACGAAACCAGCGGACATAAACGTCCCTCAGTCGGTAAAATCCGAGTTTAATAAAATGTTGAAGAAAAGGGCTAAAGCTTTTGCAGACCCCGATGAAGCACTGCCCTTCAATACATACATCGTTGCTACCATTCGCACCAAAGATAGCAACCCGGTTTATTCAAAATTATATCCATATCCAATGGGAGTGGCTGATTTTGTTAACAGCGAAATAAAGAATCTATTAAAGAATGGAATAATTCGTGCATCTAGGTCCCCTTATAACAACCCAGTATGGGTTGTTGATAAAAAAGGTACTGATGAGTTGGGCAACAAGAAAAAACGACTAGTGCTAGACTTTCGAAAGCTCAATCAAAAGACGGTCGATGACAAATACCCTATTCCCAATGTCACGTCAATATTATCAAACTTGGGCAAGGCAAACTATTTTACAACCCTAGATTTAAAGTCAGGGTTTCATCAAATTGAGCTGGCAGAGCGGGATCGAGAAAAAACCGCTTTCTCGGTTAATAATGGCAAATACGAGTTTTGTCGACTACCATTTCGATTGAAAAATGGGCCTAGCATTTTTCAGAGGGCCATTGATGTTGTCCTCCGTGAACAAATAGGCAAGACTTGTTACGTATACGTCGACGACGTAATAATTTTTTCTGAAAAGGAAGTGGGCCACGTAAAGCATATTGACTGGGTTTTGCGTAAACTGTATGAGGCAAATATGAAAGCCTCGTGGGAAAAGTCGAATTTTTTTAAAACAAGTGTAGAATACCTTGGTTTTACAGTGTCAAGAGAGGGAATCAAAGCAAGTCCGGTTAAGGTAGAAGCCATCCGAGACTATAGCGAGCCTTCAACCTTGTTCGGAGTCAGATCCTTTTTGGGCTTAGCCAGTTACTATCGCTGCTTCATTAAGGATTTTGCTTCGATAGCGAAACCATTGTCCGATATTTTAAAAGGTGATAATGGTAGAATTAGTGCTCAGCAATAAAAAAAAATTAAAATTAAACTTGATGACAGGCAGCTACAAGCCTTTAGTAAACTGAAAGAAATACTAATATCGAAGGATGTAATGCTGCTTTACCCGGACTTTGGGAAGCCTTTCGATCTAACGACGGATGCTTCGTCGCACGGTCTGGGAGCAGTTTTATCTCAGAATGGAAAGCCAATAACAATGATTTCCAGGACATTGAAGGATAGAGAGTTGCACTTCGCAACCAATAAAAGAGAACTGTTGGCCATAGTATGGGCCTTAATAAACCTCCGAAATTATCTTTACGGTGTAAAAAATCTCAATATTTATACCGACCATCAGCCTCTTACATTCGCAGTTTCAGATCGAAACCCGAATGCGAAAATTAATCGCTGGAAAGCGTTTATTGACGAGCACAACGCTAAAATATTCTATAAACCAGGAAAAGAAAACTTTGTTGCAGACGCTCTGTCACGACAAAGGATCCATGATCTCGAGGACCAACCTGAGTCAGACGTAGCAACAGTTCATAGTGAACTTTCTTTGACTTACACAATAGAGTCAACAGACAAACCAATAAATTGTTACAGAAATCAAATTTTTCTAGAAGATGCACAGAGTCCGTCAACCCGCACTTTCATAATATTTGGAAAGAAGACGCGCCATTTTATATATTTTTCAAGCAGAGACTGACTAATTGAATCAATCCGAAATGTAGTTAAACCGGACGTTGTTAACGCAATTAACTGCGAGTTATCAGTTTTAGCGCATATCCAACATAACCTTGTTGAGTTGTTTCCAACAACAAAGTTCTGGTATGCTAAGAAATTCGTAACAGACATTTTTGATAAAAATGAACAGAAAGAAATTGTAATTACGGAACATAATCGGGCACATAGAGCCGCCCAAGAGAATACTAAACAGATTTTGCGTGACTATTTCTTTCTAAAAATGACGAAGTTAGCGAATGAAGTTGTAACAAATTGTAAAACATGTTCAAGGGCTAAATATGACCGACACCCGAAAAAACAGCCTCTTTTAATTCTGAAACTATTAGATCAATTTTGCTTAACCGTTTCGATGTACACATAGTCAATGCCCCGCCTCTCCATAGTACTTCGAACGGACAGGTGGAGAGACTACACAGCACTTTGTTGGAAATTGCAAGGTGTCTCAAATTAGAGAGAAAAATCGAGGACACAAGCGAGCTAATAATGCAGGCGACAATAGAATACAATAGGTCCATTCATTCCGTCACTGGCCAGAAACCGGTGGATATAATCCACTCAGCCACAGATGAGTTTAAAGAGGATATAAAAAATAAAATTAAAAAGGCTCAAGAGGTTCAATTGCAGAAACACAATGAGTCAAGACGAGATAGAACTTTCGAAGTGAGGGAAAGGGTACTAGTAAAAACAAATAGGAGATTAGGAAATAAGCTTACACCACTATGTGTTGAGGAAAAAATAGAAGCTGAATTAGGGACAGCCGTTCTCATAAAAGGGAGGGTAGTCCTTAAGGACAATCTAAGATAAACAAAAATAAGATGTGTAATGAAAAAACATTTTCCAGGATCTTACTCTTGATGATTTCATTTGTGTCAACTATGAGTGCCAGGATGACTGACTATACTCACTCGAAATACATTCCGATTTTAGACGGAGGGGTCACCATTTGGCAGGACTACGGTTACTTCAGACACACAACTAACTTAACCACGTATTCCGAAATTGTAGACGAGACTACCAAATTGGCTAGGGAATTCCCCCAGGAAGATCTGAAGAAAATTTTGGAATTCGACACTAAGCATTTGGAGACATTGCTGACGGCCATAAGCATACACCATAGGCAGGCAAGAAGTTTGAATTTCCTAGGAACGGCTTTAAAGGTAGTTGCAGGAACGCCTGATTTCGATGATTTTGAACATATCAAGTTTAGGCAAACCGAGCTCATCGAATCAAATAACAAGCAAATATTAATAAATACGAAAATTCAGGATCAAATTAAAAAATTAACGAGCAGGGTGAATATTATCATAGCGAACGCAAAAAAAGAGGAAATTGACAACTCTCACCTGTATGAACTTTTGGTAACGCGGAATAGAATTTTAATAACTGAAATTCAAACCTTGATGATATCGATATCGCTTGCCAAGTCATAAATTCAGCAATTCTTGACGATAATGATTTGAAGTCAATAATAAACAAGCAATTCACAAATATTAGTATAACGGAAGTAATGGATGTATCTAGTGTTAAGATATTACAAAATGAGAATATATTACATTTTATTATAAAATTTCCTAGACCTAAATAAGCATGTAAGAAAATTAGTATTTTTCCCGTCGCGCACAATGGCATTATACTTTACCTTGCCGAAGGCCACATAGTCGCAGAGTGTGATAGCCGCGTAATTGCAGTAAGTGATTGCAAAACAACCGCAACATCAACGTTCTGCAGAGAGTCAGTTAAGGAGACATGCGCACAACAGTTACATTCGGGGATGAGGGCGCACTGCACAACTCAGCCTGATCACCGGGAAGCTGTGGTAGTAATCGATGAGGGCATCATTATAATTAATGACCGACAAGCATGCGTAAGGGAGGCAGATGGCACCGAAAAAAAAATATCTGGCACGCACCTGCTCACATTCGATAACAGGGTTTGGATCAACGGAACCATGTTTCTAAATCGTAATGTATCCCCAAGTAGACAACCAGGCATAGCAACGTCGCCGTTATTGCATATTACTGGTCACCAAAAGATACTAAGCTTACCGTTTCTTCATAAGCTAAACGCTGAAAATTTGCGATACATAAATGAAGTCGAAACAAGAGTTGCAAAGCAGCCGGCGCTGTCTTTTGGCCTAATTGTCACAACCATTACAATCTGCTGTATCATTTTAAAACCAAAACAACACCTCCTCAAAAAACGAAAACAGCGTGACCTCCAAAATGATATTGAAGCCTTGAGAAGGTCCGAGGACGGCCCTCACTTACGGGGGGCTATGCCAAGTAGCTAAGCAGTGTAGCCATTCAGCAGACAAAACGGTTCCCACACATCAGGGTAATCCGTTTATGCTGACACAGCGTCTGGCCGAACACCTGCAGCTACTTTACTGGAAAGCTTCTACTACAACATACTATACTTTGAACGAAATAAGCAGCAACGATTCCCTATCGTGGGAATGTGACTATGCTGATGTGAAGAATGAACATCTGCATAGTAGGAAGAATTCCACGAAAACATCACATCATCCTATGGCACGTACTGGCAGCGCAGTCACAGCGACTACAGCAGCAGCGACGGGCCGAATAGGGTTTATATTAGTTATGCCTTAGCGAGTAAGTTTCAGTCTGTAAGCACAGCTCGAATAATAAATTATAATTTGAAAATTTGCATACGTACAATAGACATGTATGTATTTTTTTTTTGTTTTTTTTTTTTTCTAGAGGTGGCACAAAGCATTGAAAGCCGAAGTGTGGGACTTGCCTTTCGACTCAACGCACTAAAAACCCACCCCTGCTTCGTTTCCCTCGCTCCGTGGAACTACCGTTAAGTATTACTTTGCGGAGGGGGAGCGGCCTATTGCCTTTCTATGAATTTCTGCGGAGTTGCTCCGCTTGACGCAGTTCAGTTATGATTTTGTTCGCCATATCGCAAACAACGGACCAATTTTATTTAGATTCGAGCATAGTATCTACAAGGTTTTTAACCGAAAGCGATCTCCTCAACTTCGTGTTCGAGTCATCCCTTTCAATTGCACACCGCGGACAGACGAAAAAACAGTGTTCGGCGTCTTCAACCACCTGATTTGCACAGAAGGTGCAGTAAGGGTCATCATAATGTTTATACTTGTATAAATAGGACTTAAAGCAACCGTGCCCTGTCAATATTTGGGTAAGGTGGAAATCTACTTCACCGTATGGCCTATTTAACCATTTCTCTGAGGAAGGAATAAGTCTATTCGTCCAGCGTCCCTTACCTGCAGCGCTCCACCGCCTCTGCCACATCCGCAAACAGTTTCGCCTCACCACCTCGCGTTCAGCAATACTCAGTGGGGTTTCTACAGCCTCCTTAACCAAGATCTCAATTGGACAGAGCCCAGCCACTACTAGCGCCGCTCCTTCTGAAGTTGTTCTAAACGCACTGCACACTCGTATAGCGCAAAGTCGAAAAAGTGATCTCATTTCTCTTGCGTATGAAACTTTTTCAAGCGCAGCCGACCAGATTGGTGCCCCGTATAGTAGTACTGAGCGTATTACGCTTGGATACAACTGCCTACTTTTCTGCTTAGGTTTTATTACCATAAGCCTCGTTAGCGCTGCTGCCACCTTCTCTGCCTTCTCGACTGCATATTGTACGTGAGTCTTAAATACTAATCGAACGTCAAACATAATGCCTAGATATTTAAGGGCAGCTTTTGAAACAATTTCATGTCCTCCGACATTAATTTTAATAACCTCTAGGATTTTTCTGCTGCTAATTAACACTGCCTCAGTTTTCTGTTCGGCTAACTGCAGGCCATTTTTTTCCAGCCATGTCTGAATTCGTGCAGTCATGAGGTTTGCCTCTCGCTCCACGTCTTTTATATGCTTGGCAACAATAACCACCGCTATATCATCTGCAAAACCAATAATTTTTGAACCTTTAGGTACTTGCAAGCGCAGAATGCCGTCATACATAATGTTCCAGGGCAATGGTCCAAGAACGGATCCTTGAGGAACTCCTCCGGTTATATTATACTCTTTGCTGCCTTCGTCTGTATCATATACTAGGACTCTATCTTCCAAGTAGTTACTTATGATTTTTTGCAAATATCTTGATACTTGAAAGCCACGGAGAGATTCGATAATTTTCCTCCAGATAGCGGAATTGAACGCATTTTTAACGTCAAGTGTCATGACCAAGCAATATTTCTTAGATCTGCCTTTCCGTCTTACTCCACTTATCGCTTCTTCTGCCAGCTTCTTAACAAGCATAGCCGCGTCAACTGTTGATCGCTTTTTTCTAAAGCCGAACTGCGTTTCTGAGAGGTTTCCCCCTGCTTCAATTTCTGAGATCAGCCTATCGCTAAGGATTCGTTCGAACAGTTTTCCGGCTGTGTCAAGCATGCATATTGGGCGGTATGCGGACGGGTCTCCTGGATGTTTGCCAGTCTTTGGTAGGAGTACTAACCGCTTGTATGTATGTATGTATGTGTGTATATAAATACAAAAGGGATAATCACCAAGTTGAGCACTCAGCAAGTAGGCTGCATATACATACATACATACATGCAAGTTATGTATAAGTTAACTCATGCTAAGTTAAAACACTAAAATAAAACAAACTTTTTGTTTTCGGCTTGTGCCGGTCTTTGTTTCTTTATTGACAGAAATCAACTAACTTACAATTAAATTCTTACACCTATTTATTGTAAGAAGTCACGTTGCTACTGCAGGTGATTCCGCTTGTTGTTGTTGCTGAAGATAGCCACTGTCGTCGTTCCCATGATCGGTAATGCGCTGTCAGCATTTGAACGGATGCGCGTGTGGTGTCGTTGCCCGTGGGATACCGACTACTGTCCCGCTCGCATGCTTACTCAGCATTGCACTTATTATTATGTTGGTTTACATATTTACAAGTGAGACATTATGTAGACCAATTTCAGAGAATTTGGTGTTAACTCCTCCCCCTTTAAGACATGCAGCGTCCTCGTTGGATGGCATATCCTTTGAGAGAGTTGATATTTTTGGAATTTCTGATGACGGGGTTTTATCCTCTAAACCGCTTGTAATGACCTGAATATTGATTTTAGCTTTCCTATTGGAAATTATCTTTTTAGTTATCTTGGTTATTAGGATAACTATTGATACTAGTATAAGCGTAGAGCCTATGGAAAGGCTTATCTCGTATTTTGTGATTAAAGCATTGATTTCTTGGATGTTTGCTACATTAAGCTCTTTCAAATATTGTAAGGAAAGAACTTCTTCAAGGTCGGTTGTAGCGTTTGACGATTTGATGATCGCTGGTAAGGGCTTCGCAAAAAGCTGATTTTTGTTGGAAAAATGTCTGTCTTCAATTGACAAGCTTGAATTGTCGTATTTAATTAAAAATGTGCCGTTCAGAGTTATTTCTTTGTTGTCTATTTCTAATGGTCCGTTGAAACTGTTGATGAATAGTAGGCCGGGCGTAATTTCTTCTATTGTAGGTATGTGGTGGCTGTTGATCATTGTACAATTGGATGCATATCCCTTCAGTAAGTTTGGTATGCATTCGGTTAACGTGACTTCCTCTATACTACTTTGCTTACATAAAATTAAGTTATTCATATTCTTACAACTATCTTTTATTCCAAATATTTTTTCGTTACAAATTATTAAGTTTTCATATTCAAGTTTTATTGCTCTATTACCTTGTTTTACAGGTTTTACTATTATTGACTTACATACTTCTTTGTTTGTTAAGGGAAATCTTACAATGTAAATAATGGAAGATAGATTTGATGCAATTTTTACATCACTAAATTCAATTGCTTCGATTAAGTTTAAATAAGGCATATTTTGCTCTTCAACATTTTCTTTTATAAAATTTAATTCTTCGTTCGATAATATAAATGAGTTTATAATTCCGGCTTTTGCCCATTGTATTGAGTAGTCAATATTTGTTAATTCTTCTTTAATAAATTTTAATTTCCTTTCAATATTTTTTTCAATTTCTAATTTAAGAGCATCGCTCGATTTTAATTCGCTTAAGATTACGTTAGACATATGTGTTACTTTATTTATTCTTTCTAATATAGATTTATTTATAATTACTTGTTGATTATTATTATTTATTACGTTATTTATTTTATCACCTAATATTCTGAAATCTTCATGGTCTGGGGATCCTGCAAGCCATTTCCAGGCTGTGCCGAGGGAATCTATTGCTCTTTTGGTCTTCCTGGGCTTCAACTGGGATAATATGGATCGGGTTAACTTCTCTTCCTGGGAAAGGAATGGGTAACTTCGGCTTTTCTTAGTTATGTCATGTTCAATTGTAGCGTGTATGTTGTCGAGTAGAAAATCGTACTGGTCAAGGTCAATAGAGTGTATTAGTCGAAATGTTCCGGTCTGAACCTTTGTGGTTCCTGCTTCTATTGTCACTATGGGACTATTTGTGTAATCCAAAATTTGGGTTTCCGCATTGCAGAAGGCAATTAAGATTCTGAAAATGAGAGTGAATTTATTTTTTAATGTGGCTTTTGTGTACTTTGCGGCCTGATTGTGTTAAAACTGTGTTGCCTTTGTCTTCCTTTACCATCTCCTTTTTATATCGTGGTGTTAGTTTATTTCCTAATCTATTGTTTATTTTTACGTAAATAATGTCATTATTGTTGTATGTCTTTACTTCGGTTCTATTCTTGTTGTGAAGTTCTAAATCCTTTTCCTGTTTATTTTTCAGATTTCTAATATTTTCGTCTCTATCTAGTTCTATTGGGTTCTGTCCAATTGTCCGTCCAAAGAATAATTCTATTGGTTTCCTTTTGGTAACGGAATGAATGGAATGATTATATTTGTGTAAGGATTTATGAAGAAGATCATGAAAATCGGTGTGGGTATTTGTAGCTTTGGTGCATCGCAATACTTCGGATAGGGTGGAATGAAATCGCTCTATCTGACCATTTACTGAACTTTTATATGGTGGGGTTTTAAATATTTGTATACCTAGCTGGTTTTCTAACATGAAGGTTATTGGTGCAGCACTTAAGGATTTTTCATTGTCTATCACAATGTTTTCGGGAAATCCGAATATTTCTAATAGGTCTCTTATTGGGGTTTTAATATCTTCGGTTGCTCTGGAAGATACGATTTTCGCTTGTGCGTACTTAGAGAATTTGTCTATTGCCGTCAGAACAATTTTGTTATTAGTGAAATAGAGGTCTATATGAACAATATGACCAGGATACTTGGGAATCGGAGTTGGCTTCAGAATGGGTTTTACAGGATGTCTTTCTTACTTGTTTTCCAAGCAAATTTTGCACTGTTTGGTTATTCGTTTTATTTTAGCATTCATTTGTGGGAAATAGCATCTTTCTAAAAGTTGTGCTTTATTTTCTATAGGATTGCGATGAGCTCTTTGGTGTTCGTTAATTATTTCTGTTTCCTGATGTGATTCGTTTCTAATGTCCTCTACAAAGTTTCGAGTATAACGAACCTTGTATCTGCTGAAGTGAATTTGATAAATTATTTGAATTTTGCCTAAAATGCTGTCTTCTGTTTTTATGCAATTTGTTACTGAGGGATTCAGATATCTTTTTAATATGTTGGTAAGACTTTCTTCCGTAAAATCTCTTTCGATTATAATATGCCTGTGATAAGTAGGAAAGGTTATTTTGAACTGGTATGAAGATGTTTCGCCTGTTGAAATGAAAATTTGGTTTTTGAAAGCGTTGATTGGTGCATCAGTGTATGGTATTAGGGTTTGAGCTGAGCTTTCGTCACTATGCTGGGTTGCTGACATGGAATTAATTTGCTGAGGGGGTCTAGAAAGTGCGTCTGCTACGACGTTATTGCTACCAGGTTTGTATTTGATCTCATAATTATATTCTTCTAATATTGATTTCCATCTCTTCAGTTTGTTATTAGTATTTTTGTTACTGAGTGAATATGTTAACGGTTGATGGTCTGTGAAAATTTTAACTGTGGTGGAACCATAAAGATAATTCCAAAAAGTTTTTAAAGCCCATATTATGGCTAGAAGTTCTTTTTCGTTAGTTGCATAGTTTTCTTCGGTCTTTGTCAATGTTCTGGAAATGAAAGTTATGGGTTTGCCGTCTTGCTCTAGGACTGCTCCTATAGCGTGGTTTGATGCGTCAGTCGTCAGGTGAAATTCCTTTTCTAGATCTGGGTATTGTAATATAACGTCGGAGGACACGAGTGAGTTTTTTAATTTGTTAAATGCTTCTACTGCTTGATTATCAAGAGTAATTTTTATTTTTGAGGAAAGATTTTTGGACATTCGTCCCTCCTCCCCTCTCAAAAGTACTGTTAGGGGTTTGGCAAGTTTTGCATAATCTTTAATAAAACGGCGGTAATAACCGGAAAGTCCGAGAAATGATCGAAGGTCTTTTAAAGTTTGTGGGGGTGCGAAGTCTAGAATTGCTTTTACTTTTGTTGGATTCGTTTTTATTCCATTTTGGGAAACAACAAATCCCAAAAATTCTACTTCTTTTTTCAGAAATTCACATTTGTCAAGTTGAATTTTCATGTTAGCATTTTGTAGTGTCCTAAAGATGGTTTCTACATTTTTCAAATGGGAGTCCTCGTCTTTGCCGAAAATTATTATGTCATCAATGTATACGAAGCATATTTTTCCTATGTAATCTCTGAGGATGTCATCTAATGCTCGTTGGAATATGGAAGGGGCGTTTTTAAGGCCAAAAGGAAGTCTGGTAAATTCATATTTACCATTGTTAACTGAAAAAGCTGTCTTTGCAATATCGGATTCAACCAAGGGAATTTGATGAAAGCCACTTTTGAGGTCAAGAACTGTAAAAAAATTATTTTTTCCTAATTGGGAAAGTACTTCGTTTGTGTCTGGAATTGGGTAGCGGTCAGGTATTGTAATCGAATTCAATTTACGATAGTCGATTACCATTCTATATTTTTTTGTACCAGAAGCATCGCTTTTTTTGGGTACTACCCAGATAGGAGAATTATAAGGTGATCGGGAAGGTCTTATTATTCCATCTTCAAGCAATTTTGTTATTTGTTTTTTTACTTCATCCTTAAGAGACATGGGGTATGGGTAATATCTAGAATATACTGGATCCTGGGTGGTGGTCCTTATTTCGGCTTTTACTACAGTGGTATATGTTAATTTTTCGTCTGGGTCGGAAAAAAGTTGTGGGTATAAATGGCATAAAGTTTGAAGTTTTCCTGTTTGTTGGTCTGTGAGGTGTCCTGTTCTAATTTCGATATTGTTGACTGATTTTGCCTTTTGTTGTTTAATTTCTATTTTTATCCTGTTTTTTATTAGCATGTAATTTTTTGATGTGAAAATTGTGGCTTCTAGCTGTTTTAAGCTATCGTTACCGAGAATTCCGTGAAAGGATTTCAGCGTCGGTAGAATGAAAAATTTAAGATTTTCGTCTTTTAATCCAAAAAGGTTAATAAAGGTATGGTGGGTTATTTTTATGTTTCCTCCTACTGAGGTTGCGTAGAAAATTTCATTGTTGGGAATTGAATTTTTGGCAAGATTTGGTTGAATGTAATTTTTATTTGATCCTGTATCGACTAAAAAATTTAAAATTTTTCCGTTACCGTCTTTGCATTGGAAGTATGGTAACGTGGAATTCGTTAGCCTACAAAATGAATATCGGAAAATTCGTATGGGGTTTCTTGTGGCGTGTCGTCATAGGTGTTATTGTCATACGCGGTGTATTGGTTGTAGTAATCTTCGAAAGTTTGTTCCTCTAATTGTTCGTTTTGCTGTCCTGAGTCCTGTACCATGTTTTCGGTGGTCTCTATATTGTTAATTCTATTTTGTTAAAAGGGCTGATGTATTTGATGGGAGGGTGCTATTGGACGTTTTCCGGCGAGGAAGTTATTGTTGGGCCTATTCATATAATTAACGTTCTTTGTCCTGAGAGATTCATCTATTTCCATTGGGGTTGGTGGCTTCGGTTGGGTAGGTCTTGATGGTGGGTTGTTGAGCTGATTGGGTCTAGGTGGTTGGTTGTTGAACTGATTGGGTCTAAGCAGTTGTTTTGGAGGGTAAGTGAAATTTTGTTGAGGATTAGGATTGCTTGGGTACTGCTGATATTGTTGATAGCGTGGAAACTGTATGTACTGAGGCTGTAAGATCCTATAATTTGATGTTTGTCCTAGATTTCCTGAGCGAGGTACCGGTTGTGGTAGGTAAGCGAGATTAGGGTAAAAGGGTGTTTGCTTCCGTGGAGGAAGTGGAGGCGCATTATTTTTACGCAAATTGAGCTGGTTTCCGAACGCGTGTTGAGTTCTTAGGTTTTGGTTTTGCAGTTTCATGCACAACTGGAGTGCTTGAGGTAAGTCGGTAGACTCTTTTATTCCAAGTAATTTTGGAAGTTCACCGTTCAAACCTCTAACGAAAGTATCTAGAGCCTTGTCACGGTATGTTTTCGTTAAAATGTGTAGGGATTCTGAGCCAATTTCTAGACAAGATATTTTATTCAATATTAATGAAAGGTGAGAAAATACCTCTTGGTAAAAATCGTTTATTGATTTGTCTCCCTGGAAGAGGGTTGACATTTGGTATTCCAAAGTACCAATGTCTCTTTTGTCCGCGTAATATGTATTTAGGCATTTGGAAATTGCTTCCCAATTAAGAGGGGTATTGTAGGATTCTAAGGCAACGTCGGCATTTCCCGTTATCTTATTACGAATGACATTTAAAATGCCAAAATAACGAGGAGTACCTATTTCGTTTTCATATATCCTGAGTATCCTTTCAACGCTCTTTTTCCAAGAAGCGAATTCCTTGGGGTTACCTGAGAATTCTCTCAGACATCTCACTACGTCAGGTACTCTGTCGAGTCCTGCCAAATTGTTTGCATGTCTGGGCTCAATTATTTGGTCAGTCACAATTACCCGTGCAGGATTTATTGCGTTTTGTATCAGGTTTGGCGCTTCCGCCGAAATAACCTGTGACACTATGCTTCTGATAGCATTTGCCAGCTCTGGACTCAATTGTGGATCGTTGGCTTGAGGAGGGTTAGTAGGGTTTAAAACGGAGGGTCTAACTAGATTATCAGGCATTTTTAGAGTTATTTATTTTTTAACCTAGTTTTCAAAAAATGTTTCGTTATTTTTTTTGTGATGTTTTAGTGGATTTTAACAATCTCTGGAGGGTCCCGTGGAGGTGAATCGCAGAGTTGTTTTTTGATTTACCCTAAAGATTTTATTTATTTTATAGGCTGTACGAGCCCTTGGTTTATATTTTTGTTTCTAAAAAAAAATTATTTAATTAATTTTTTTTGTTTTCTTTTATTTACTATTATTAATTGAACAGAAAAAAAAATTTCAAAGCACTAGCTTAGTCAAATAAATTAATTAGAACGCATATTTTCGTAAAATATTTGCCTTAACTCGAGCACTTGTCTTTAAAATATTTCCTTTAAAAATTTAATTGAGCTCTTGACTTTGTTAAAAATTTTCTTAAAATTTTATTTTCTTTTAAGGACTATTTACAACACTTGTTTGTTTTGCAAAATATTATTTTTTTTTTCAATCACTTAGAGCACTTAATAACATAATATTACTTGAAAATCATATGTTAAATCTAAATTCTTACATTAACAGCAACATGTCCCACGGCGCAAGCTGAGTTATCCTGTTTGTTTCCTACTAAGGCTCCCGCGTTGCGCACTCTTCGTGGTGCGTGATTATCTTCTATAGAAGTTTATCACCGTTTATTTTGTTGTTTCTGGGTCAGCCGGTCCTTGCGCTAATTAGGGCACTATCTCAGTTAAGGGATCCTTGAAGATTATTTGAATTTTAATTTATTTCACGAATCGCGAGGCACTACTTTAGGGCCTTTACTTAATTGAGCGGACGCGACTGGCACGTTGGGCGCCAGTTAACTCATGCTAAGTTAAAACACTAAAATAAAACAAACTTTTTGTTTTCGGCTTGTGCCGGTCTTTGTTTCTTTATTGACAGAAATCAACTAACTTACAATTAAATTCTTACACCTATTTATTGTAAGAAGTCACGTTGCTACTGCAGGTGATTCCGCTTGTTGTTGTTGCTGAAGATAGCCACTGTCGTCGTTCCCATGATCGGTAATGCGCTGTCAGCATTTGAACGGATGCGCGTGTGGTGTCGTTGCCCGTGGGATACCGGCTACTGTCCCGCTCGCATGCTTACTCAGCATTGCACTTATTATTATGTTGGTTTACATATTTACAAGTGAGACATTATGTAGACCAATTTCAGAGAATTTGGTGTTAACTTATACTCATAAACGCACTCATGTACATACGTAACTCAGCTTACATTCCAAAGGACGCTTAAATTCACTCAAGTAAACAAAGTCTAATGATCGCTTAGATATTGTTAAAGCACTAGCTTAAACTAGAGTCCGATTTCCATGTTCGAAATGAATAGTCGTCCCATATTTGTGTCTGCTTAAAAGATTATGTTTTAAGTCGGAATTATGTAACTTTTTAAATAAACTTATCGAAACTATATAAAAGTATTAAACTACGAATATTTTGAATAAATTGTAAATTATTCATTCAAATTCAAATTCAAATAAGTTTATTCGTATGTAAATGTACAATTTTGCGAATACGTTATTTACAATATTTTATAGAGTTTTAGAGAAAATAAAGTTCTCTTTACAACTAAGACATGATATAGATAACATAATATTTTGTGTACGAAATTCAAATCAACTGCTTTTCTATCTGGCGACGAGGATAAGACAAACCAAAAATTAAAATTAAAAATCGTACAAAAGATTAATAAAAGTGTATGTAAACTAAAACCGAGGAAACTAGACTAACTTATATCAAACGGCGCAGTACCTTAAAATATTAAAAAAGTCAAAGACTTAATTTTACTACTAAAAACTTGGCGATAGCTGAAAAAAAAACGATATCAAAAATTTTAAATTTTTATATATTATATACGTAAGTGCATAGAATATGTATAAATGTACCAAAAATCGCAAATAAATCAAAAGTTGTATAACCCAAAAATACAAAAACAAAAAATTGCTTAAAAAGCGCATTTGACTTCAACACTTGAGACTCTAACCGTTAGACTTAGCTGTGCGAATAACCTCGGTCACGAAAGCAAAATTACCAAAGAGAAAAGTCTTATACCAAAGTATAACTTTTTGGTCGTTTCCAATACAGCCGACAGAACCGTAAAATTAGAGAACTTTGAGAGTGATATACATACATGAGTGCTAAATATAAATGTCCGCACAAACGGTTTTAACAGAAGAACACATATGTATGTAAACATTGGTGCTGTGCAACATATAAAGACATATCAGACGTGTTAAGCGCTGATTATGCATACTTCGCACAAATTTCGCATAACTTTTGAAGTGTCAAATAAAATCTGTTCAATACATTTTACCTGTATCCGATTACCCAGAAATTAGCACAACTTAATACAAATTTTAAGTCTGTTGAATTTTGATTTGCTAGCGTTTTCCTTAAGTGACATTTCAATTGCAGTGGTACCAATACATATGCTTTAACAGAGTTGTATGTAAAAGCTTTTAGGGGTATTTGCAACTTTTTTAATGTTTACATGTAAATTCTAATATTGTTAGTTTTATTTTCTTCAAAAATCGAAATAAATATTGCTGAAATACATACCTATACTAATAATATAAGGTCGAGCTCTAGTATATTTGTTAAAAGTATGGAACATTTTTAAAAATGGAAAGGAATGTAGAAGATTTCAAAATCACGACTTTCTTATTCCGATTTGAAAATACACGTTTTATTGGATGTGGGGAAATGTTTTATTTACTTATTTTCTTGTAAAAATAAATAAGTCTGCTCTGAAATTTTATATCAAAATGCATTTGCATATACTTCACAAAGATCAGCTGTTTTTGTGCGCATACCGTGAATGACCCTACTACGCTAATAGCTGGTAATTGTTGTTTGAGAAAATAATTGTTTCAGACAGGGAATAAATATAAGAAAGCTGTAAGTATGCGATTATAATTTAAACAATAAAGATTTCTACGTAATCGTGAGTATATTTTTAAGATGATCGACGACGAACGTTTAATTCAGCTGGTGCAAAGCAAAGAAGTCGTTTACAATAAATTTTCTGCGGGTTACAGGCTGCCTCTTAAAAAGCAATCCGCTTGGGAAGCTATAGCGCAGGAATTACGAGCCACAGGTATTGGTCATATATAAATACATACATTATGTGTATTTACAGTAGTGCATTGCATTATTTTTGCATCTGTTATTATAGAGGAAGAATGCACTAAACGTTGGAAGACACTACGCGAGCGGTACACACGGGAATGTAAGGCGTTAGATGCACCGTCCGGAAGTGCTGCAAAGAGCGCACCAACGTGGGCATTGTTTGACCAACTTAGTTTTTTAAAACCATACGTGAAGCCACGGGCGTGAGTGAAAATGAATATACTGGGGTAAATGTATGTATGTACATATGTATGTTAACAATATAATCATTTCCATAGTAATCGCTGCACATTCAACATCTTGGACCAAAACGTTTCGCCGATTTCATGTTCCTCACAAGCGTTGTCATCCATTTTAGACGAAAGCCAGGATTTTACGCAGCATTCACCGCCACTTTTCCCATTAGAAGAGCCGGGTCTGGAAGCACCGCGGCGAAAACGCAAAAAGTGTGTTAATGGCGAAGAAGAATTTCGTGAGGCTTTGGATTTGTACAAAAATGTTTGCAAAGAACAGTTGGCACCGAAGTGTAGTGAAACTTTGCGTGCTTTTGGGCAAATGATTGTTGCGACCGTTGCTGAAATGAGTGCTGAAAATCAAGTGAAAACAATTCAGGTTGTTACTAACACAGTGATGTCGCTTAAATTGGAGCAACAGGAAGAAATTTCGTCATATACTTCAGCTTCACATACTTGAGTGTATTTTATTAAACTTTAAGAAATGTATTTAAGCAATTTTGCCCAAATGAATTTTAACTGAGGCTCTTTAGTTTTTGTTGTTTACCGTTATAAATTGGCAATTGTATGAACAAACGTACATGCATAAATATGTACATAAATATGTATAAGCTACGATATTATAAATTTAAAAATACTGCTGCTTTGCCATAGCGGGTATTAATTTGAGTTAATAAAAAACTAAGTTTTGTTTCAATTAACAGTTTTATTATTGGAATGGAACAGAACCTTGGTGTACCAAGTAATTTGCTAAGGTATCCCTTAAGCGGAATGCAGCTAGCGAAGCGTTGCGCCGCGAGTACGTAATGGACGGTAAGGGCCACCCACATCTTCCATATCGCCATGTTCTATTTTGGGGGCTCCCTTCCGCATTAGCATATGTATCAGAGCAATACCACCGCTTTTGGTCGTTGAGCATCACAAAATTGTGAAGCACCAGACAGGCCAAGACAATTTTTTCACAGTTTTCCGGGCTGCAATCAATCGTATTGCGCAGTATGCGCCATCGGGCAGTTAGTATGCCAAAACTGTTTTCAATTACCCGGCGTGCTCGTGATAGGCGATAATTGAACACTGATTTTGTTCGATTTAAACCTGAACCGGGGTATGGTCTCATTAAGTTGGTTTTGAGCGGAAAAGCTGCATCGCCGACAAAAAAATGAGGAAATGCTTCTGATGATTCATCCCATAATGGTGCGCTGGGGGGTAATGGCAGCTGATTTCCCAAAAGTGCTCGTCCAAACGACGTATGCTGAAAAACTCCTATAAACAGAAGCAAGTTAAATACATCCTAAATAAAACGTATAACATTAAATTTTACCTCCGTCACTCTGGCTTCCATAACTTCCAACACTAGCCCATGTGAACGTATATTTGGCATCGCAACTTGCCATTAAAATAATGCTATAAAACTTTTTATAATTATAAAACATAGAGCCGGATTTGTTGGGACAAGTAATAGCAACATGTTTTCCATCAATCGCGCCAACGCAATTCGGCATGTTCCACATTTTTTTGAAGTCGTCGGCGATTTGCTGATATTGAGTAGTACTGGGTTCACTCAGGTAGACTAGGCACAATATGCTCCACAATACTTCACAGGTTTCCAAAACAATTTCACGAATTGCTGATTTACCAAGTTTATACATGGAGCCGATAATTTCAAACGAAGTTCCATGTGCGAGATGCCTACAAATTAAATAGAAAGGATTATAATAAAGACGATCTTTCGAATTTTTACAAGTACTCACATAAGTGTAATTGCGAGTCGTTCTTCACGCCCAATTTGTTGTTTGGGTTTTTTTAAAAATGAGCCGACTAAAGAAAGCAATAAATGGAATATCTTGGGAGGCATCCTTGTCTCAATGAAAAACTTTTCTTCATCATGGTTTTTCTTTTTTAAAAAAACCTTTTTAAAGTATCCATTTGGTATTCGGTCGCGATTTATTGGCCGAATTGCCCACCGTCGAACTTGTCGACTCCGCTTTGAATTCTTAAAAGCTCGGCACATATTTAAAAATGCTAGATGCAAAAATAGTTTCCGCTTCATATTGTTTTTTAAATTATTATAAACAATTACTGTTGCATTGAGATACGGTTGGTAGGACTGTAAAGTTTGATTATGCGACGCATAATCAGCATTAAGTGCGTAAGGTTGTGCGAAAGTTGTGCGAAGTATGCATAATCAGCGCTTTAACAGGAAAACAATATCGAAAGAAATCTTGCTCTATGTACTTTGAGTGTTGCTGCGTTTTACTTATGCTATGTTAAATTTGTCGCGACGTTGAACTTTGTATTTTGCTATGTCCCATAAAAACATTTCGGATTTCGAACAATAATCCATCAAAAGACAAGTTGTCGATAAAACCTCAAAAATTATTCAATAAATAAAGCAAATAAAATAAAACAACAAAGTCCGTAAAAATAAATATAAACTTAAAAATTGCACTGACCCTAGCAGAGGCGTTAAGAGAAGCGCGTAGTATACCATTTTTCGACGGGGAAAGTGAATACACTATTAGTCACTATTTAAGAGATGTTGCAACAATTCTTTCCCTAACAAACGAAGAAGAAAAACAAGTAATCTCTAAGGTTTTGTACAATAAATTGAAAGGCCGAGCATTGCATGTTATCCAACAAGTCAACGAACCTAGTTTTGAAGACATCCTAAGCAAACTGAAGCAGGAATTTGGCGTAAAATCAACATTTTTAAATTTAAGAAACCATGCGATGAATGTTAGGGCTACGAGTACCGAAGATTTACACAGTAAGCTTGGAGGTATTTTACAGTCAATGAATACGAAATATATTTTAGAAGGCGAAACCGATAGTTTATATGCGCCTCATAATAATGTAAAACTAATATTTGACATATATTTGCTATTCTTACCTTTTAATGCAAAATCACATAAATAATATGGAAAAAGCTTTTACTTATTATTTACAAAATAATATGTTACATGATTTTGAAATAAATAATGGTATTAGGAAAACGGATGTTCACTCAAAAGATAATAAATATCCGCACAATGGTAAGCATAATTTCGTCAATAATTCAAATGTGTTGATATATAAAATAAACGAAAACGACGGTTATCAATCTAACGGACACTTTCGCCCAAACACTTCCGCATTTATAACCCACATTTTAGAGGCAATCCTAATTATGGAAACTTTAATAATTACCGTAAAAACGACTCTGGAAACTTAAAGAATAGTCTAGGTAAAGGTGTCCATGCAAATGTTAATTACAATGGAAATGATTATAGTAGGGGTAATGCTAGCGGGAATGTTCGTGTACCAATGGAAGTGGACAACATTGAAAATTACGAAAATTTTCAGCTTTCTCCTCTGCAACCGACTTACCCCTGATAGATTTGACAATCAATAACGTCGTAATAAGGTGTTTGGTGGATAGCGGATCGGCAACAACGTTAGGGGATTTTAAGATTTTCGGAAATTTTTGCAGTCGCAGGGCATTGGAAAAACCTATCCTAGTAAAAACTCTTTTTCCATCAGAAATAATATTAGAGGAAGTCATCGTCAATTTTCCCATAGAATTTGAGAGAAAACAAGAGACAATGTCTGTTAAATTATTAAAATTTAATGACAAACCTTTTCAATGCATACTGGGAGTAAATATTCTTGCTCCTCTTAAAATCCTAATTGATTTTTCAGAAAGAGTAATTAAGCTCAACAATAGAGTAATACCTTTTGATTATAACAAGCCTGCAACATACCTACCTAACGATGACGAAATTTACGCCTATTGTTCTCAGACAAATACATATCCCGATACAATTTCATTAGCTAAAAGTAATTTAAATTTAGATACACTGATTAACAAAGACTTGAACACCGAAGAACGAAGATTTAAAAAAACTTTTCTATTAAAATATAAAGACATATTTTTCCAAAAAGGACAATACCTACCAGCCTCAGATACAGTTAAACACCAAATTATAACGAAGCCGCATGCTCCTATATACGTAAAAAATTATAGATACCCTTTTGCGTTGGAGGAAGAAATAAATCGCCAGTTGGAATCTATGTTAGAAAATGGTATTATTAGGCCAAGCAAATCTCCATATAACTCACCGTTATGGATCGTGCAAAAGAAGTGCAACAGCAGTAGTAAAAGAAATGGCGATTGGTTATAGATTTTCGGAAACTAAATAGCCTTACAATCGATGACAAGTTTCCTATACCTAACGTAGAGTCACTCTTTGAAAAGTTAGGGCGCGCACAATATTTTACTACGATTGACTTGGCTAAAGGATTCCACCAAATTCAAATGAGCAATAGCGACATAGAAAAAACAGCTTTTTCTGGTCCGAATGGGCACTATTAATTTACGCGGATGCCATTTGGCCTGAAAAATGCGCCTGCTACATTCCAGCGTATGATGAACACCATTTTAGGTGACTATATTAATAAGATCTGCATAATCTATATGGATGACATTTTAATATTTTCAACATCCATAAACGAACATTTTGAAAGTTTAACTAAAATTTTTAATCGCCTGTCCGAAAACCATTTAAAAATACAATATGACAAATGCAACTTTCTGTCGAGATATACATTATTCCTAGGCCATATCATTACTCCGGACGGCATTAAGCCAAATACCGAAAAAATTGAGGCTATAGAAAGAATAAAGTTACCGCGAACTGTTAAGGAGATTCAATCCTTTCTAGGTTTGACAGGGTATTACCGCAAATTCATCAAAAATTATTCAATGATAGCCTTTCCTATAATTAAATATTTGAAGAAAAACGAAAAAATTAACACAAACGATACGGAGTATATCGAAGCGTTTGACAAATTGAAGCTAATAATGACCTCACCCCCACTTTTAGCATTTCCTGATTTTTCGAAAAAATGTATTGTGACAACGGATGCCAGTAATGTTGCGGTGGGCGCTGTTCTTAGTCAAAATAAGAAGCCAATTTATTTTGCAAGCCGAACACTAAATGGCTTCGAAAAACGTTACCATACGTTAGAAAAGGAGCTTTTAGCAATAGTATGGGCGGTGAAGCATTTCAGACCGTATTTATTCGGACGTCCCTTTCTTGTTCAAACTGACCACAAGCCACTAAAATGGCTATATTCTATGAAGGATCCAAGCGCACGCATTCTACGGTGGAAAACTTTGCTTTGCGAATATGAGTTTGAAGTTGAATACATAAAAGGTAAAGAGAACAACGTACCCGACTTTCTAAGCCGACAAGAAATGGATAAAGAAGGAAACTTAGACATCAAGTCTCTGTTTGAAAATTCCTTCGAAACGATGCATTCAGCAAGCGAAAATCAGAACGATCATTTTCTTATCTCTGATTCAATCGTAAACAGATATACAACTCAAATTCGACTAATGAAAAGTAAAACCACGGAAAGCGAAGTACTATATAACAAATACTTCGTAATTTATGTAGCAGAATGTGACGTGCATTACAGCACTTATATTACAGATTTATTTAGAAGATACATAAAAAAGGGAACAATAGGAATTCATTCAGAATTACCTGACAACCTATATAATATTGTTCAAGAGAAATTAATTAGTTTATTTTCAATTAACGGCAATATTAAATTTACCAAGTGCAGCCACCTAGCATTAGACGTTAAGAGCGAAGAAGACATTCTAGAGGTAGTAGAAAAAATCCACCTAGAAGGTAACCATAGAGGTGTATTAGAAAATTATGAGCAACTTAAACTAAATTATTTTTATCCAAATCTTAAAAAGATAATCAACAGATTTATTAACAAATGCGACGAATGTAACGAGAACAAATACGCAAGAAAAACGTTAAAGGAATTGTTTAATTATACTGAAACTCCCAGCAGCCCTAATGAAATAGTACATGTGGATGTGTTTTATTGTTTTCGAAATTGCTTTTTGACCACTATTGATAGGTTTACCAAGCTAGCTTCCGTGCATAAATTGCCCGATAGAAATATGATCACAATTAAAATTAAACTACAGGAAAGATTCGCATGGCTAGGAAAACCTAAAAAAATGATAATGGACAACGAGTTTAATAATTCATTTATAAGATTATTCTGCCGCGAAAATAGTATAATTCCCCACTTTACTACTCCAAACAGTCATACGGGTAATGCAGACATCGAAAGACTGCATGTACCCGCTGTTAAGCACAATTTGGTCTGACGAGTACGTGCTAGAAGATTGGAACCTTAGTGTTCTTTGCCTAATCCATAAAAATGGTGATCCTGCTTGTTTGCGCCAACTACCGTAGGATAAGCCTTCTAAATATCGCATATAAGGTTCTATCGACGATACTGTGTGAAAGACTGAAGCCATATATGAAGCAGCTGATTGGACCTTATCAGTGTGGTTTTATGCCTGGTAAATCCACCATCAACCAGCTATTCACAGCACGTCATATCCTGAAAAAGACCTTAGATAAGCAAATCGACACACACCACCTTTTTGTCGACTTCAAAGCCGCTTTTGATAGCACGAATAGAAGCTGCCTGTACGACGCCATGTCTAAATTTGGGATCCCCGCAAAACTAATACGGTATGTAGAGTGACGTTGAGCACAACATTTAGCTGCGTCAAAGTTGGGAAGAACCTCTAAGAACCGTTTGAGGCCAAACGAGGTTTTAGACAAGGTGACTCACTTTCGTGCAATTTCTTCAACCTAATGCTGGAATCTGTAATAAGAGCTGCTAATCTGAATAGCAGTGGTACTATATATGACAAAAGTACGATGCTGCTTGCGTATGCGGATGATATTGACATCGTTGGCCTTAACAACAGGGCCGTCAGTGCAGCATTTTGCAGTCTAGAGAAGGAAGCAAAAGAGGTTGGTCTAGTAGTGAATGAGGACAAAACAAAGTACCTTGTGGCAACAAACAAAAAATCCTCGCGTATTGGGACCCTCGTTACTGTTGGCTGCTACAATTTTGAAGTAGTCAAGGATTTTGTATACCTTGGATGCAGCATAAACACCACCAATAACGTCAGAATTGAAATCAAACGAAGAATAACACTTGCCAACAGATGCTACTTTGGGCTCGGTAGGCAGTTGAAAAGCAGAGCCCTTTTTCGACGAACGAAAATTTCGCTCTACAAATCTCTCATCGTGCCCGTCCTTGCATATGGCGCAGAAACAAGGACGATGTTGACCAGCGATCAGCAAGCTTTGGGGGCTTTCGAGAGAAACGTTCTTCGCAAGATTTATGGCCCTGTTCGCGTAAGCGACGGGTACCGAAGAAGATGGAATGACGAGCTGTATGAGCTGTAAAATGATGTGGACATAGTCAAGCGCATAAAAATTCAACGATTGCGATGGCTTGGCCATGTCGTTCGCATGGATGATGATGCTCCAGTGAAAAAGTCCTTGGAAACGGGTCCCATGGGTGGGCAACGAAGGCAAGGGTGCCCAAGAACACACTGGAATGACCAAGTGCAGAGGGACCTGTCTACGCTTGGTATGAGTAATTGGCGTAACCTCGCGAAGAAGAGAGCGAACTGGCGAAGCTTTTTGATCTCGGCCCAAACCGACAAACGGTTGTAGCGCCATAAAAGAAGAATAAGAATTTTTAACTAATATCTAGTTTATTCTCTAAAAAAATTCAAAAAAATTTCAATTAAATGTTGCAATTTTTTTTCAGAAGTGTTAGAATTGGGATGTAAGATAGGTCGCCTCCTTGCGGTGTATCCTTGGTAACGCTAAATGACCTGCGGTCTTCACGGCCTCACCTGAACGATAACGACCGCTGGATCTCTTTTTGGACTATGATTTTTATCTCAAACGTTTCGGATCTGGCGATGTTGGGCTGGTGGTTGCTGCATTCTGCCTCCTGAGTATGCTGAGGTGACACTCAGCAGAAATGGCTGGTGGGCTAATGTCGCGATTGTCCCCGTCCCGTAAAAACCCTGGCAGGTCTCAGAATACTGACTCTAGGTGTAAGCTAGGGGGCTGGTTGTTGGCGAATGCGTCATCGACCGGTAGGGTAGCTGAGTCGAAAACGACCGCGGCTCCAACAAACGGCAGAAAGGGGGCGGGGGAGTCGAGGGCGAAACCGTCCACGGCTCAACATTACGCGGACCAAGCCCGTTGCTTGCACTAGCAAAGGGGCACCCAATAAAGCCATTAGCGCAGAAATCTGCGCCTAAGCGGTCTGACAGGCAGGGGTTGCCGGGTGGTTGCCTATGCGGACGATGTGGCACTCATAGTCAGGGGAAAGTTACTAAACTCGCTTTACGATCTCGTGCAAGGTTATCTAAATTTGGTTACAAATTGGTCCGCTAGCTGTTGGCTGGCTATAAACCCTAACAAGACAGAGCTGGTATTGTTTACCAGGAAATATAGGGTACCAGAGGCCCAGTTACCCTCCTTCGCTGGCACTTCTCTTGTGCTTTCTGACAGAGTCAGGTACTTGGGGGTTGTTTAGGTTTCACCCTAAACAACACCCATTTGTCGTACCATCCTAATGGTAAACATGCATTCACAATGACGCGTCATTGTTTACCATTGGTCCGTCATAAGGCATTTCCCGCCGGATAATAAATGGAGATTGAATTTCCCCTTCAGTCTTCACTATTGGCCGGCGGTCCGAAATTGTTTTTTGGCAAAGACTTTTTTTTTTGCCATATCGAACGAGCTAGAGAGGACATCGTCAGCAGCTACCACGTCACATCAGGTTAAATCTGTAACAAGGTAATTATTATCAATTTTATCATTCTCTAATTAAAGAAATAAAGCAATTACTAAAAAACATTGTTTTATTTCCTTTATTTCAAAATTGCACCGGAGCGCTCTATCCATACGACGCACCTGTGCAATCAGTGGTCCTTCGAGCCGAATCAGGCTATTATATTATCATCATCACCAGCAATTGCGATATAAGCACACTGCAACACCAGCAACACAAACCATCAGCCAAGCGTGTATTTGCCACAGCAGCACATCAACACCACAAGCACAAACAACCAGCCACCAACCGAGCGTGTATTTGCCGCAGCAGCACACAAACACCACAAAGTCAGACAACCAAAAGGAGTTCACTTTTTAAAAGGTATGTGGTTATAATTTCAACCGCACTTCTCAATTAAATTCAGTAAAAATCTATATTAAGCAAAATTAGTGATCAAGAAAGTGAGTGAACTTGTGAAATCCTAATCGCAAATTTATCTGTCTGTCCGCGAGTGACAACAACAACACAATTCGAGTGCGCGTTACAAGACACATATCTTTAACTGTCGAATTAAATTTCTTTATTCCATTGGAATATCGTATTTCATAGCACAAGAACTAGCAAAGAATTTGTTAATTAATATTCAGGACAATTTCCGTTTGTTTAAATTTTCACTTGTGTTGTACCATTTAATTTGCAAATCATTGGTACGTCGGTGTAAGAGGATACATAACCTCTTTGGACCAGTTACACCGTACTTCAATTTTCACATTTTTTAATTTTGATTTTCACTTCACTTTTATTGATCACATTTATTTCATTTAATTGCGTATTAATAATTGCGTGCTCACATTACACACTACGATTTGGGTGGCGAGTTGATTTGTCTTGAATTCTGCGGAATAGAGAAACATTAAATAAATTACAATCTGCAGATATATATTATAACACATACATACGTATTTTAAAACACACGGACAACACATTGGAGGCAGAGGAAATTATGTTAAAAGCCATTGTTTACTATAACAATCCTGTACATAGTTCAACCAATGTGAAACCAATGGATTTTATTAACAAAAATGATATTGATTTCGAAAAAATTAAAAATTATGCGTACCAAAAGAAAAAACAAACTATGGACAATATTAATACAAAAAGGAAAAAAATCCCTAATTTTGACAACGACAAAATTTACATGAAAAACCCTCTTGCTAACAGAAACAAAACTGCGAAAAGATTCACAAAACTGCCTAAAAGTTATCCAAACAAAATTGACATAGCCCAATTCAAAAGGCCACATAAAAACTTGTAAATAAAATTATAACTATACTATGTTTGTATATAGGTATTATATACGAAAAAAAAATATATATAGTTTATCATTGTTACTTAACAATAATATTTTTAAATAGCTCAAACCAAAAGGCCACATAAAAGACTGTAAATGTTGGCACTGTTATTTTACAATATTATTTTTAAATGTATTGATACCAGTTCTTTAAATGAAAAAGGTACGTTATGTATGACCAATATCCTTATATAATACTTATAATTTCAAAGTTTTAATGTTTTAACATTTATTGATTTTTAAATTGATGTAATTAACAGAAAATATATAATCGTCATTCGCAGAGACGCGAATTCATTTTGCGGGGGGCGAGTTATGTATACTCATAAACGCACTCACGTACATACGTAACTCAGCTTACATTCCAAAGGACTCAAGCTTAAATTCACTCAAGTAAACAAAGTCTAATGATCGCTTAGATATTGTTAAAGCACTAGCTTAAACTAGAGTCCGATTTCTATGTTCGAAATGAATAGTCGTCCCATATTTGTGTCTGCTTAAAAGATTATGTTATGCCAATACCACGCCCACCTCCCATATAACGGAAGTTTTTGAAAAATGCAAAAACTCCGTTTTCTCAGCATCTATTACAGCACAATCAGTGAAATTTGGTATTTGGAGCGATTTTGAACTAAGAAAATAGGTATTTATGAAATTTTGAAAAATAGACGTTGCCACGCCCACTTCTGAAAAAATTATTGTATCTCAATAACGGCGTAAGATATCGTCACTAAATTTCGTGAGCATATTGTCCTTGATATCACTAACATCACCGTCAAAAATTTTTGAAATCAGACCATAACCACGCCCACCTTCTATATAACGGAAAATTTGAGAAATGCAAAAACTCCGTTTTTCCTTTATCCATTAAAGAAAACTGAGTGAAATTTGGTATTTGGGGTGATTTTAATTAAGGAAACTGTATATTTATAAAGTTTTGATAAATATGCGTTGCCACGCCTACTTATAAAAAATTGCCTGTATCTCAATAAGGGTGTTAGTTATCGCCACAAAACTTGGTATACATATTTTCCTTGACAGCAGTCAAATATTTTTGAAATCGGACCATAACCACACGAACCTTCCGTATAACGGAAGTTTCAAAAAATGCCCACTTATGCTAAAATGTCTGTATTTTCAATAATAGTGCTAGGTACCATTACTAAATTTGCTGAACATATTGCCCTTTATCGCAAACGTCAAGCTGTGTGGTTGTGTTTACTTTGCTCTCTTACAAATATTGTTATAAAACAATTTAAATATCAAATTATTTAAAAGAAATTTCATTAAATTGTGGTTAAATCAATTTTGTGCACTTCAAGCTAAGTATAAAGTGATTTGGTGCAATATTCATTTAATAATCTTTAACTTATAAAAAATCTCATTTAAATCTTTGTTGTGTTGTGTGCCGAGTCATAATTTTTCTTTTCTTACAGTTGTTGTTGCCAATTGTTTTGTTTTTGCATTTGTGGCTGTTGCTGTTTGTGCGCGCACTCTTCTTTGTTACTCCTTTTAGCTTTCACAGCTGTTTGCGTGATTTGTTAAGTGTCAATAAAACTGTGTATCCCAAACTGTTCTAACTGCCTTACCGACTTCTATACTGCTTTTTTTGCAAAACTGCTTTTTTTGCTAAACTGCTTTTTTTGCTAAATTGCTTACCACTGTTACATCCTTTCTTCTGCTAGTCCTATAAATTGTAATTTTAATTCTAATTAATTTTCTCCTAAATAATATACCATGTCTTGTAATTATCCTAACTGCCAAGTTAAGAGTGGGTCTGAACGCTTTGTGTCTTGCTGGCTTTGCGATGGGCTTGCCCACATGAAGTGTGCTGGTTTGACAGGTAGAGTGTTAGATTTGATTGATGATGGTAAGGGTGTCCGCTGGTCTTGTCTGAAATGTAGGTCAACTGAAGTTGATCTTTTTAAATTTTTTAGGCAGTGTAGGAACGGTTTCTCTGAGATTGGTAAGGAGCTAAATGTTCTTACCGAAAAATTCAAACACTACGAAAACGTATTTAATTCTTTTAAATGCTTAGAGAATACGAGTATTCCTAATAGCCGTAATAGTAAACGGAAACGTATTGAGAGTCCGTCTGACGAAGCTGAGCCAAATCCTATTCCGACGACAATTATTTCTTATCCCTCAGGGGAGTTGATTAGTTTCTCCTCACCTTGTCCTCAGGCTGTTGAACCTTCTACATCAAAAGCTGCTGCACAGAGATCAGTTCAAAAGGAAAGCAGCGAAAGCAAAAATTCTGCTGCGGTTTCTGTGGCGCCTGCTAGGGGGCTGGTTGTGGTTCCTCAGAGAAAATCTATTTTTATATCAAGATTTTCCAGTGATACCACAGTTGAGGATATCAAGTTTCACATTTCATCTAAGGTTAAGACTGATGACATAACTATCAGGAAATTTAACTTTAATTACAAGAGAAACATTTCTTCATTTAAAATCGATGTAACTTCCGAAAACTTTAATATACTTTTAAATAGCTCTTTTTGGCCGACTGGGGCTTTTGTTCGCGAATTCGAGTTTAAACCCAACATAAATAATAAAAACTTAGCAAACATCTCTAATCCTAATCCGGAGTCAAAAAACTGATAAAAACTGAACTTGATATATATTACCAAAATGTTAGAGGCTTGAATACAAAACTAATTGACTTGCTTTTGAAGAGTTATCACTGTAATTTTAACATTATAGCTTTCACTGAAACTTGGCTTAAACCTCACGTTTTTGATTCGGAGATTCTTTGCAGTGAATATCATATTTACAGAAATGATCGAGAGTGCAGGATCGGTGGAGGTGTTCTTTTTGCTGTCCATTCTTCATTACCATCTGAAGTGGTGAACGTCCCTATCATTGAGTCTACTGAATTTAAGTGCATACGAGTGCAATTAAGCAAGTCTTATATTTATTTAGCCCTCTGCTATATACCTCCTCAGTCTGACTTGTCGGTATATAGTGATCATATTTCTTTACTTGGGATTGTGGACTCAATGCTTAGGCCTCCCGACTCATTGATTGTGTTGGGTGATTTTAATCTCCCAAACATTTCTTGGAATATGATTGATGGTCATATCGTACCTTCCATTAACAACGCCTTTCTGGAGGGGATGACTGAACTTTGTCTGAACCAGGTTAATACCCTACAAAACAAGTTGGGGAGGGTCTTGGATTTGGTTTTTGTTGACAACATGTACAGGGCCTCCTTAAATCGATGTGATCCATTGGTTTTGCCTGAGGATGTATATCATCCTGCAATTGAATTGTCATACGAGATCATAGACGGAGAGCGGGTTTCTGGATCGAAAGCTTTTAATTCTAATGACAGCTTCGATTTTAGAAAAGCTAATTTTAAAAAATTAAACAGTGACTTATCTTAAATAACTTGGCTTTACTACAATGGCGATATTGAGCGTAATGTTTTGGACTTCAACAATACTTTATACAACTTATTTCTTAAACATGTACCTAAAGGTTCTTGTATTCGTGATGAATCAGCCGCTTTATGGTTCACTAAAGACTTGAGAACTTTAAAAAATAAAAAATCGCGTTCTTTTAAAATATATAAAAGTACTGGTCGTCATGTGGTTTATCTTAATTATTCAGTCTTGCGACATAAATATCTAGAATTAAATAAAAACTGTTATGAAAAATACTTGAATAAAATGAAAATGAACATTATCCACGACCCGAAAGCTTTCTATGGTTTCGTTAATTCTAAGCGCAGAGTAAATGCATTCCCTTCCGCAATGAAATATCAAAATACTGTGTCTTGTGATAACGAGATTATTGCCAATCTATTTGCCCAGTTCTTTAAATCTAACTACACCACTCAATTTAAATATAACTGTATTTCCTATCCATACAAGCTGGGCCCCAATAACTCTATTAATATTCCAGTCATATCATCAGATGATGTTTTTCATTATTTAATATCTTTAAAAGAATCATTCAAGTACGGCCCTGATATGATCCCGACATGTTTCCTAAAAAAATGTGCAAAGCACCTGTACCTGCCATTATCGAACTTGTTTAATTTGTCCCTCCAGCAAGGAGTTTTTCCGTCAATATGGAAAGAGTCTTACATAATCCCCCTTCATAAATCTGGAAGCAGGTCTTCTATTGAAAACTATCGTGGTATAGCTAAACTCTCTTCTATCCCGAAGTTGTTTGAAGCTATTGTTACCAATCAAATGACTTATCCGATTTCCTCAATAATAGCAAATTGCCAACATGGCTTCTGTAAGGGCAAATCGACCATTACAAATTTACTTGAATTTACCACCCATGTTTCAAATGGGTTTAGGGAATGCATTGATACTGATGTTATATATACCGATTTTAGCAAAGCATTTGACAAAGTATGTCACTCTTTACTCATCCGTAAACTAGATCTGCTTGGTTTTCAACCTGGTATCCTCTGTTGGATGTCTTCTTATCTCTCCGGTAGGACGCAAAAGGTAGTTTTTAAAAATTTTCATTCTGGGATCATCGATGTTTCCTCGGGAGTTCCTCAGGGCAGCCACCTCGGACCGATTCTGTTCCTGCTATTCATAAACGACATTTCTACAGTAGTAAAGTATTCTAAAATATTGATGTACGCGGATGATGTTAAACTTTTTAAGACTTATGCCTCGGCTGAAGAAAGATCCTTGCTACAGCAAGATTTGGACAGCATAGTCAATTGGTGCAGCATTAATTATATGCCGCTTAACCTTAACAAATGTAAATTCATGTGCTTTTCTCGACGAACCATTCAGCCGGCCTCCTACAAAATAAATAACTACGTCCTAAAACATGTAAACAGTTTTGTTGACCTGGGTGTTGGTATGGATTGTAAACTCAATTTTAATTTTCATATTAGTTCCACAGTTAATAAAGCAAGGGGTGTACTGGCTTTTGTAAAGCGTTGGTCAAAGGAATTCCGCGACCCGTATATAACTAAAACACTTTTTACTTCATTAGTAAGACCAATACTGGAGTATGGTTCCTTAGTTTGGAATCCTCGTTATCAGGTCCACTCAGACCAACTAGAGTCAATACAAAAACAATTCTTACTTTTTGCTTTGAGAAATCTTCGATGGGATTCGCCATACAATCTTCCCCCTTACACTAGTCGTTTAAAACTTATTAATCTTCCTACTCTTTCGAGTCGCAGAGAAATGTGAGGTATAATATTTCTGGTAAAATTAGTCAATGGATGGATCTCAAGTCCATTTCTTCTAGAGCAAATTAATTTTAATGTACCCTCCCGTGCAACGAGAAACTTTAAACCACTTTCCTTGAAACTATGCAGAACTAACTTTGAGTTGAATGAACCGTTTCGGGGTTTATGCCAAGACTTTAACAATCATTCCAGCACCTTTGATGTATCGGACTCACTTTTTATAATTAAAAGAACTATTCTATCCTATCTTAATAACAGCTAACGATCCAATTTTCTTACTTTGCATTTCTCTAACTTTGTATTCGGCTGATGAATTCTTATTCTGTAGCTGAGCAGCTTGGGATCTCGACGCTTAACAAACTTTCTTCTGTCACGACTCGGCACCTAAGATTTGTATATTTAAAAAACATCCGTACGTTATGCGGATTGAGCCCCTCGTGCCGGTTGGGCGGGAAAGTGGGTTTCCGTTGGGTTATATATATATATATATATCAATAGCATTACCGCCAAAAAAATTGAAATCGGATTAAAATCACGCCGAACTTCCATATAACGAAAGTTTTTAAAAATGTTTTTTGGTATCAGTATACCCACTTCGGGTGTCTTTGATGGGGGTGATCGACTTGCACACACGCGACACTCCAAATCGTCGACTCGTAGGTGCTCAGTCACTCGGTGGCTGACACCCCCCTTGTACTAGGGGCCTCCCCGTGGTGACACCCGGTAACGCTTTGGCGGCTAATTCGAGCGGCGACCCCTCCAAAACCCCCTCAAACCCGCAATTCCTACTCAGGCCTACTCCAATACCCAACTTCCCCTCCCTTTTTATCTATTTACAGGGCCGGATCAAGGTGTCATACGACCCGTGCCGAGGATCAGCCTGGCTGGGGGCCCTTACAAAGCCCAGTCTCAAACGGAGTGCTCCGGATACCGGGCAACCTTCGGAGCTAACTAGCCTTACCCGGGTACAGCGGATCTCTGCCCGGGTGGACGTTTCCCTTTCTCCGCCACTCGTGGGACATTACTATGGATTCAAAAAACAAAAACACAACACCAACAAGGGAGTGCGGCGCTCCCAAGCAAAGGCCGACAGGAGCTACAACCTCCGCAACTCATAAAGCTACGGGACCACCGAGCTTAAGAGTACACAACCCTCAACAAAGGCTAACTAGGACAAAGGTACCCCCTGGTCCGAGAAGCCCGAAGGCTAATGCCACTCGCAAGAGTGGTACGAGCCAGGAGGCCCAAACTGTCGACAGCGGGCACCCTGCGCCTTCCTGCAGCAATCTCGTCAATCAGCGACCAGCGGCTGGCGGGGAGACTGTAGTGAGACCCAGGCAAGGCCCGTTGACGAGCAACAGGGCCAAGGAATTCGCACGTCCAAACCCGTCGAAGGCCACCCACCAAGATAGACGAAAAGCCTCACGGATTCTCCGTCGTCAAGCCACCTCACCGATCAGGGAGGATCAGGTATCGAGGGAGGACTTCGTGAAGGTTCAAGAGGATATCGAGTGGGCTAGGCTGGTTATACCAGACTTCGATGTCAAATTATACGGCAAGTCAGCGGCTACCAAGCGACAACGATCCGTAGAGGAACTGCAACCGCTAGCACCAAAAAGGGCCAAAACGCAGGGCGCATGGACTCGATCCTTCGCAGAAATTGCTAAAGATCGAAAAGTTATTGGCGTCATCGATAGCAATAACGAGGAAGGTAGGATACCCAGACACCAATGGAAATGGGTAAATGCCGCCCTAGCCAAAGTTGCACTAGCAGTGCTGAAAGAGAACCCTGGACCGCCGCCATCATGCTCTGATGCTGGATGGTTCCAGGGGAACGTGAAGCTAGTCGCCTGTGACGATAACAGATCGGTCGAGATGTACAAAGTGGCCATCGACAAGGTTGGCGAAGTGTACCCCGGAGCCTGCCTCAAAGTAGTGGATGCGAAGGATATACCGTCACGCCCAAGAGCAAGAGCCTGGGTACCAGTTACACCATCGGACCCAGTGGAGATCCTGGAGATGGTGCAACTATTCAACCCAAACCTACCTACACAAAATTGGAGAGTGGTAAACACCGAACCGACAGACCGGGCGACGATGCAGGTGGTTCTCCTGCTAAATAATGAGAGCATAGAAATCCTGGCTAAATGCGAAAACAGGATAAACTATGGCTTCGGGAAGATTACCCTTAAGGTTTACAAAACCGACACCGAAGCCCTAGTGAACCTGGCAAATTGTGTGGAAGCGGAGGAACCACCAAGCGACCACGAGATAGAGACAGAAGAGAAGATGAAGGAAGATCTTAGCGGATACACCTCATCCGGATCGGAAGGAGGCGCGGCCCTAAGTAGGCTATATGCGGAGTGCGAGCTACTCAGTGATGAGGAAGCGGACACGACAATCGTGGAGAAGGTGGTACCGTGTGATGAAGGTTGTTCAGATAAACCTTCATCACAGTAAAGCAGCGTCCGCTGCGCTTCTACTTCAACTGGCGTCAGGAGAAGTAGACATAGCTCTGGTCCAGGAGCCATGGATCACTGGTGATAGGATCCGTGGCCTGAAGACCCCGAAATATGCTCTGTTCGGAGCTCAAGGTAAAGGGAAGCCCCGTACCTGTATTCTAGTTAAAACCATTATAAACTCTTTTATTCTACCACAGTATAGCAATGGAGACATAACCACAGTCAGCATTGAACTGGCGCAGAAAAGGCTCAGGGTGGCCTCCTTTTATCTGGCTCATGACCACGAGGGGCCTCTGCCGCTAAAACTTATGAGGGAACTAGTGAGGGACACAAACCCACTCAGTGCAACGCTAATTATGGGAGGAGACGCTAACGCCCATCACACGCAATGGGGTAGCTCCAACATCAACGAACGAGGTGAGTCACTCTATAACTACTTACTTAATACAAATCTAGCCTTATGCAATAAAGGCACTGACCCAACATTTATAACAGCCAATCGTAAAGAAGTCCTAGATATTACCCTTTGTACTGATAAGTTTAGTAACCACATAATAAACTGGAAGGTCCTGAAAGAGCACTCATTCTCGGACCATAGGTTTATAGAATTCATTATATCAGACTCGCCAACCACCCCTAAGGTGACGCAGAATATCAAAAAAACAAACTGGGGTTATTATAGAAAACTGCTACTCAAGAGACTCCCTTCGGAACCACCCACTAAGCCAAAGGCGCCAGAGGAACTCGACCATTTAGTAGGTGTCTTTGTTGAAAACTGCAACGCAGCGCTGCAAAAAGCATGCCCTATTAAGAAAGTAAAAGAAACATACAGGCCCCCCTGGTGGACCTCAGACCTAAATAGACTACGTAAAGAATGTAGGAAAGCATTTAATGCTGCTAAGCATGATGCCCAGGAGTCTTCCTGGGCGCATTATAAAGCAATACTAAGACTCTATAAAAAAGACACACGGAATGCAAAGCGAAATTCATGGAATCATTTCTGCAGCGCGATAGAGACCACAACCGAAGCCTCAAGACTTCGAAAAGTTCTGGCAAAATCACCGACAGCACCCAGTTTTCTTCAAAAGCAAGATGGAACCTGGACCGAATCTAGCGTTGAAACGGTTAACCTGCTTCTAGACAACCATTTCTCCGAGTACACCAATGATCTTGGAAATGAGTCAGAACAAAGGAATGTCAGACCGCAGCTTATAAACGAGATAATAAGTGACAGAAGTATATGCTGGGCCATTGACAAATTCGAACCCTACAAAAGTCCGGGGCCAGACGGTATTTACCCAGCTCAGCTACAACATACCATGGAGCGCACCAAACCTTGGTTAAAAACAATCTTTACCAGCTGCTTAAGACTCGCCTATATACCCATTTTATGGAGAGAAGTTAAGGTGGTGTTTATACCAAAAGCAGGTAAAGCCTCACACACCAAACCAAATGACTTTAGGCCTATAAGCCTTTCCTCTTTTCTACTCAAAACTTTCGAAAGACTAATTGAGATGTATATTAGGATCTCGATTAGTCCATCCCTATTGTCTAATGCGCAACATGCCTATACCAAAGGCAAGTCCACGGAGACAGCACTCCACTCACTGGTTTCCAAGCTTGAAAAATCCCTGGAAGAAAAAGAATTCGCACTTGTTGCATTTCTCGACATTGCGGGGGCATTCAACAATGTAACCCCTCGAGCGATTACCTCGGCTCTCAGGGATCTGCGAATGGACAGCTCTCTAGTTGGACTCATTCACCAAATGCTCACCAGCAGGGTAGTGTGTTCGCAGCTGGGGGAAAGCACCGTTCGCAGACCCGTAAACAGAGGCACTCCACAAGGAGGAGTTCTATCTCCACTTTTATGGGTGGTAACTGTAAATAAGCTCTTGCGACGCATGGAAGGAAATGGTTACGAGGTGATCGCGTACGCCGACGATGTCGCGGTAATTGTGAGAGGAAAATTTCCTCAGACGCTATGCGAACTCATGGAAACAGCTCTCACTTCACTTGTCACGTGGACCAAAGACTGTGGTCTAGAAGTGAATCCTGATAAAACAGAACTAGTGCTATTCACCAGAAGGTATAAGATACCCACTCTCACACTACCGAAACTTGATGGCAAAAGCCTAATTCTTAAAAGTACCGCGAAGTACCTGGGTCTGATTTTAGACAATAAGCTGTACTGGAAAGACAACACAAGGGAGCGAATAAGGAAAGCCACTACGGCGCTTTTCACTTGCAAAAAAGCTATTGGTGTAAAATGGGGTTTCTCCCCTAAGATAGTACACTGGATCTATACAGCCATCGTCCGCCCAATCCTATTATACGGAGCCTTGGTCTGGTGGCCCACTATAGTAAAATCAACAACGCTTAAACAACTGCAGAGAGTACAAAGAAGCGCGGAGCTCTGCATAAGTGGAGCCCTAAGCTCCTCACCCACTGAGGCTTTAAACGCCATACTACACCTGCCACCTCTTGACGTAGTAGCTCAAGAGGTAGCCGCTATCACAGCTTTAAGACTTAGAGAAGCTGGGTTCTGGACCCAGAGCACACTTGGCCACACAGAAATTCTAAGAAAAATGGCTCCAATTCAAATACCAACAAATACGGACTACTGTACACCATCAGCTTCCTTTAAAAAGGACTATGAAGTCATCGTACCAACCCGACAGGATTGGTACACAAGACCACACCATATGCCTAAGGCCATCAACATTTACACTGATGGCTCCAAACTCAACGGAAAAGTCGGGGGAGGTGTATTCTCCCCAGAACTAAAACTTGAAACATCGTTCAGACTCCCCGACCACTGTAGCGTGTACCAAGCGGAAGTGCTGGCCATCCAGGAGGCTACACAGCACCTAATCAAAAACCCTAAAGAAAGCAAACAGGTCTTTATCTTTTCTGACAGCCAAGCTGCACTGAAGGCGCTAGACTCCTGTATAGACAATACGAAGTCTCTCACTGAATGCCGCAGATCTCTAAACGAGATGGCTCAGCATTATAGAATTCAACTCATATGGGTGCCTGGACACCGCGATATCGAGGGCAACTGCAAAGCGGACGAACTGGCAAGGAACGGTACGACCACCCCGATCCTTCCGAGTAGGAACAGGTTAGGTATACCACTTGCCACTTTTAAACTACAAATCAAGCATAACACTATAAAGGTGGCGAATGAACGTTGGGGTAGTCACCCACACTGCGAAATCTCCAAACTCACGTGGCCGTCTTACGATAAAAGGCGCACATCAAACCTTCTGGGGCTAAAGAGAAGCGAAGTCTCTGCCTTAACAAGAACCCTCACAGGGCACTGTCTAATTGGTACTCATGCGAAAAGACTGGGAGTAAATGCTCCGGAACACTGTCGAAGTTGCGACGAAGAAGAAGAAAACGTGGAACACCTACTTTGCCAATGTCCAGCTTTAAGCAGAAGAAGACTTCGCACGCTTGGCAGACCAACTCTACAAAGCCTCGCGGAGATAGCGCTAATAAACCCAAAAGCACTGTCGAAATTTATCAAGTCAACAAAATGGTTTGAACCCGATGTGCAGGAGAATTGAGAAGCGAACTCGCATATGGCGGTACAATGGGCCTCGCTAGGCCTAAGTGCAAGGGAGGGTCTCTTCCCAGCCATTCCAACCTAACCTAACCTATACCCACTTATGTTTCCAATTGTAATGAAACTCTATCAAACTCCGTTCAAGCAATGAATATAAACGACGTCTGCCTCTCATAAGATTTCATATAATCTGAAAATGCAATATTTCAGTAACACTAATACCAAAATTGTTTTATATTGGCTTTTATACAAATTTGGAAATGGGCGTGGTTCCGGTCATACCATAAAACATCGCGAGGGTATATAAAATTCGGTTTCGCCCGAATTTAGCTTTTCTTACTTGTTTTTATATGTATTGATACCAGTTCTTTAAATGAAAAAGCTACGTTATGTATGACCAATATCCTTATATAATACTTATAATATCACAGTTTTAATGTTTTAACATTTATCGATTTATAAATTGATGTAATTAACAGAAAATATATATTCGTCATTCGCAGAGACGCGAATTCATTTTGCGGAGGGCGAGTTATGTATACTCATAAACGCACTCATGTACATAGGTAACTCAGCTTACATTCCAAAGGACTCAAGCTTAAATTCACTTAAGTAAACAAAGTCTAATGATCGCTTAGATATTGTTAAAGCACTAGCTTAAACTAGAGTCCGATTTCTATGTTCGAAATAAATAGTCGTCCCATATTTGTGTCTGCTTAGAAGATTATGTTTTAAGTCGGAATTATGTAACTTTTTCAATGTACTTATCGAAACTATATAAAAGTATTAAACTACGAATATTTTGAATAAATTGTAAATTCGTCATTAATCGACGCATTCTAATTCAAATCAACTGCTTTTCTATCTTGCATATTTACGGATGTGAAGAAGCTAGCGCATATTTATAAAAGGGTTTTACTACCATATATTATACGCACACATAAATAGACATATGTACGTATATAAATACGTATATATGTAGGTAAGTATGCACCTCAGCGTCAAAGAAAGGTTACATTTTTATACAATACTTACAATGTTTTTTAACACAAATCATTTCCGTTAATTCTTTATAAAATAATATGGCATCCTTTAACTAGAACCATATCAATTAAAGTTTCAAAACTTGTACAGAGTGCACCCATTTTCCAAATATCAAAGTTTTCCATCCAAACTTTGTAACGTTTTAAGAGAAATTGAAAATTTCTAATATTCTAATGAGAGTCTTAAGAAATTCTATGTACGAAAAGCATTGTAAACATTTTTTCTAAATCGGTTTTCTTTCCATTTAAATTTGCGCCTACATATGAAAATGTGTATGCATTCATTTTATAGTTATTTATTAATTTCAGTAAAATTCAATGTAGGTTATGCATGTGTGTTCGTAAATATTAACAGACATGTATTTATTGAATTTTTTCTATTTAATTGCTTTCATAATGTAGCCGCTATCATTTACAAAAAATGGCGCCGGATGTGGTCTCATACATCCGTATGCGCATTGGTAGTTGTACAACATATTTGCATCTCTTTGTACAACGAATGCCTCTTTTTATACCCGAGCGTACTTGTACACAAGGGTATTATAACTTTGTTCGCATAACGGTTGTTTGTAACAGCAAGAAATAATCGAGATAGATATATGTAGACATATATATACTAAAATGATCAGTATGAAAAGAGGAATCGATTTAGCCCTGACTGTCCGTCCGTCCGTCCGTGGTTACAATAACTTGAGTAAAAATTGAGATATCTCAATGAAATTTGGTATATAGATTGCCCTTTGGACAGGGTAGGTTGGTATTGGAAATGGTCAAGATCAGCTAATAACCACGCCCACCTACCATATAACGGAAGTTTTTAAAAAATGCAAAAACTCCGTTTTCTCAGCATCTATTACAGCAAAATGAGTGAAATTTGGTATTTGGAGCAATTTTGAACTCAGAAATTAGGCATTTATGAAATTTTGAAAAATGGGCGTTGCCACGCCCTCTTATTAAAAAGTTTCCGTATCTGAGTAACAGTGTAAGGTATCGTCACAAAATTTGGTGGGCATATTTTCCTTGATATCGCTATTATCGTAGAAAATTTTTGAAATCGGATCATAACCACGCCCACCTCCCATATAACGGAAGATTTGGAAAATGCAAAAACTTAGTTTTTTCGGTATCTATTAAAAGGAATTGTGTGAAATTCGGTATTTGGAGCGATTTTGAACTAAGAAAATAGGTATTTATGAAATTTTGAAAAATGGACGTTGCCACGCCCACTTATGAAAAAATTTCTGTATCTCAATAACGGCGTAAGTTATCGTCACTAAATTTCGTGAGCATATTGTCCTTGATATCACTAACATCACCGTCAAAAATTTTTGAAATCAGACCATAACCACACCCACCTTCTATATAACGGAAAATTTGAGAAATGCAAAAACTCCGTTTTTCTTTATCCATTAAAGCAAACTGAGTGAAATTTGGTATTTGGGGTGATTTAAATTAAGGAAACTGTATATTTATAAAGTTTTGATAAATAGGCGTTGCCACGCCCACTTATAAAACAATGCCTGTATCTCAATAAGGGTGTTAGTTATCGCCACAAAACTTGGTATACATATTTTCCTTGACAGCAGTCTTACTATGGTCAAATATTTTTGAAATCGGACCATAACCACACGAACCTTCCGTATAACGAAAGTTTCAAAAAATGCCCAATGTCTGTATTTTCAATAATAGTGCTAGGTATCATTACTAAATTTGCTGAACATATTGCCCTTGATATCAATAGCATTACCGCCAAAAAAATTGAAATCGGATTAAAATCACGCCCAACTTCCATATAACGAAAGTTTTTAAAAATGTTTTTTGGTATCAGTATACCCACTTATGTTTCCAATTGTAATGAAACTCTATCAAACTCCGTTCAAGCAATGAATATAAACGACGTCTGCCTCTCATAAGATTTCATATAATCTGAAAATGCAATATTTCAGTAACACTAATACCAAAATTGTTTTATATTGGCTTTTATACAAATTTGGAAATGGGCGTGGTTCCGGTCATACCATAAAACATCGCGAGGGTATATAAAATTCGGTTTCGCCCGAATTTAGCTTTTCTTACTTGTTTTTATATGTATTGATACCAGTTCTTTAAATTAAAAAGCTACGTTATGTATGACCAATATCCTTATATAATACTTATAATATCACAGTTTTAATGTTTTAACATTTATCGATTTATAAATTGATGTAATTAACAGAAAATATATATTCGTCATTCGCAGAGACGCGAATTCATTTTGCGGAGGGCGAGTTATGTATACTCATAAACGCACTCATGTACATAGGTAACTCAGCTTACATTCCAAAGGACTCAAGCTTAAATTCACTTATGTAAACAAAGTCTAATGATCGCTTAGATATTGTTAAAGCACTAGCTTAAACTAGAGTCCGATTTCTATGTTCGAAATAAATAGTCGTCCCATATTTGTGTCTGCTTAGAAGATTATGTTTTAAGTCGGAATTATGTAACTTTTTCAATGTACTTATCGAAACTATATAAAAGTATTAAACTACGAATATTTTGAATAAATTGTAAATTCGTCATTAATCGACGCATTCTAATTCAAATCAACTGCTTTTCTATCTTGCATATTTACGGATGTGAAGAAGCTAGCGCATATTTATAAAAGGGTTTTACTACCATATATTATACGCACACATAAATAGACATATGTACGTATATAAATACGTATATATGTAGGTAAGTATGCACCTCAGCGTCAAAGAAAGGTTACAGTTTTATACAATACTTACAATGTTTTTTAACACAAATCATTTCCGTTAATTCTTTGTAAAATAATATGGCATCCTTTAACTAGAACCATATCAATTAAAGTTTCAAAACTTGTACAGAGTGCACCCATTTTCCAAATAGCAAAGTTTTCCATCCAAACTTTGTAACGTTTTAAGAGAAATTGAAAATTTCTAACATTCTAATGAGAGTCTTAAGAAATTCTATGTACGAAAAGCATTGTAAACATTTTTTCTAAATCGGTTTTCTTTCCATTTAAATTTGCGCCTACATATGAAAATGTGTATGCATTCATTTTATAGTTATTTATTAATTTCAGTAAAATTCAATGTAGGTTATGCATGTATGTTCGTAAATATTAACAGACATGTATTTATTGAATTTTTTCTATTTAATTGCTTTCATAATGTAGCCGCTATCATTTACAAAAAATGGCGCCGGATGTGGTCTCATACATCCGTATGCGCATTGGTAGTTGTACAACATATTTGCATCTCTTTGTACAACGAATGCCTCTTTTTATACCCGAGCGTACTTGTACACAAGGGTATTATAACTTTGATCGCATAACGGTTGTTTGTAACAGCAAGAAATAATCGAGATAGATATATGTAGACATATATATACTAAAATGATCAGTATGAAAAGAGGAATCGATTTAGCCCTGACTGTCCGTCCGTCCGTCCGTCCGTCCCTCCGTCCGTCCGTCTGTCCGTGGTTACAATAACTTGAGTAAAAATTGAGATATCTCAATGAAATTTGGTATATAGATTGCCCTTTGGACAGGGTAGGTTGGTATTGGAAATGGTCAAGATCAGCTAATAACCACGCCCACCTACCATATAACGGAAGTTTTTAAAAAATGCAAAAACTCCGTTTTCTCAGCATCTATTACAGCAAAATGAGTGAAATTTGGTATTTGGAGCAATTTTGAACTCAGAAATTAGGCATTTATGAAATTTTGAAAAATGGGCGTTGCCACGCCCTCTTATTAAAAAGTTTCCGTATCTGAGTAACAGTGTAAGGTATCGTCACAAAATTTGGTGGGCATATTTTCCTTGATATCGCTATTATCGTAGAAAATTTTTGAAATCGGATCATAACCACGCCCACCTCCCATATAACGGAAGATTTGGAAAATGCAAAAACTTAGTTTTTTCGGTATCTATTAAAAGGAATTGTGTGAAATTCGGTATTTGGAGCGATTTTGAACTAAGAAAATAGGTATTTATGAAATTTTGAAAAATGGACGTTGCCACGCCCACTTATGAAAAAATTTCTGTATCTCAATAACGGCGTAAGTTATCGTCACTAAATTTCGTGAGCATATTGTCCTTGATATCACTAACATCACCGTCAACAATTTTTGAAATCAGACCATAACCACGCCCACCTTCTATATAACGGAAAATTTGAGAAATGCAAAAACTCCGTTTTTCTTTATCCATTAAAGCAAACTGAGTGAAATTTGGTATTTGGGGTGATTTAAATTAAGGAAACTGTATATTTATAAAGTTTTGATAAATAGGCGTTGCCACGCCCACTTATAAAACAATGCCTGTATCTCAATAAGGGTGTTAGTTATCGCCACAAAACTTGGTATACATATTTTCCTTGACAGCACTCTTACTATGGTCAAATATTTTTGAAATCGGACCATAACCACACGAACCTTCCGTATAACGGAAGTTTCAAAAAATGCCCACTTATGCTAAAATGTCTGTATTTTCAATAATAGTGCTAGGTATCATTACTAAATTTGCTGAACATATTGCCCTTGATATCAATAGCATTACCGCCAAAAAAATTGAAATCGGATTAAAATCACGCCCAACTTCCATATAACGAAAGTTTTTAAAAATGTTTTTTGGTATCAGTATACCCACTTATGTTTCCAATTGTAATGAAACTCTATCAAACTCCGTTCAAGCAATGAATATAAACGACGTCTGCCTCTCATAAGATTTCATATAATCTGAAAATGCAATATTTCAGTAACACTAATACCAAAATTGTTTTATATTGGCTTTTATACAAATTTGGAAATGGGCGTGGTTCCGGTCATACCATAAAACATCGCGAGGGTATATAAAATTCGGTTTCGCCCGAATTTAGCTTTTCTTACTTGTTTTTATATGTATTGATACCAGTTCTTTAAATGAAAAAGCTACGTTATGTATGACCAATATCCTTATATAATACTTATAATATCACAGTTTTAATGTTTTAACATTTATCGATTTATAAATTGATGTAATTAACAGAAAATATATATTCGTCATTCGCAGAGACGCGAATTCATTTTGCGGGTTATGTATACTCATAAACGCACTCATGTACATAGGTAACTCAGCTTACATTCCAAAGGACTCAAGCTTAAATTCACTTAAGTAAACAAAGTCTAATGATCGCTTAGATATTGTTAAAGCACTAGCTTAAACTAGAGTCCGATTTCTATGTTCGAAATGAATAGTCGTCCCATATTTGTGTCTGCTTAAAAGATTATGTTTTAAGTCGGAATTATGTAACTTTTTCAATGTACTTATCGAAACTATATAAAAGTATTAAACTACGAATATTTTGAATAAATTGTAAATTCGTCATTAATCGACGCATTCTAATTCAAATCAACTGCTTTTCTATCTTGCATATTTACGGATGTGAAGAAGCTAGCGCATATTTATAAAAGGGTTTTACTACCATATATTATACGCACACATAAATAGACATATGTACGTATATAAATACGTATATATGTAGGTAAGTATGCACCTCAGCGTCAAAGAAAGGTTACAGTTTTATACAATACTTACAATGTTTTTTAACACAAATCATTTCCGTTAATTCTTTATAAAATAATATGGCATCCTTTAACTAGAACCATATCAATTAAAGTTTCAAAACTTGTACAGAGTGCACCCATTTTCCAAATATCAAAGTTTTCCATCCAAACTTTGTAACGTTTTAAGAGAAATTGAAAATTTCTAACATTCTAATGAGAGTCTTAAGAAATTCTATGTACGAAAAGCATTGTAAACATTTTTTCTAAATCGGTTTTCTTTCCATTTAAATTTGCGCCTACATATGAAAATGTGTATGCATTCATTTTATAGTTATTTATTAATTTCAGTAAAATTCAATGTAGGTTATGCATGTATGTTCGTAAATATTAACAGACATGTATTTATTGAATTTTTTCTATTTAATTGCTTTCATAATGTAGCCGCTATCATTTACAAAAAATGGCGCCGGATGTGGTCTCATACATCCGTATGCGCATTGGTAGTTGTACAACATATTTGCATCTCTTTGTACAACGAATGCCTCTTTTTATACCCGAGCGTACTTGTACACAAGGGTATTATAACTTTGTTCGCATAACGGTTGTTTGTAACAGCAAGAAATAATCGAGATAGATATATGTAGACATATATATACTAAAATGATCAGTATGAAAAGAGGAATCGATTTAGCCCTGACTGTCCGTCCGTCCGTCCGTCCGTCCCTCCGTCCGTCCGTCTGTCCGTGGTTACAATAACTTGAGTAAAAATTGAGATATCTCAATGAAATTTGGTATATAGATTGCCCTTTGGACAGGGTAGGTTGGTATTGGAAATGGTCAAGATCAGCTAATAACCACGCCCACCTACCATATAACGGAAGTTTTTAAAAAATGCAAAAACTCCGTTTTCTCAGCATCTATTACAGCAAAATGAGTGAAATTTGGTATTTGGAGCAATTTTGAACTCAGAAATTAGGCATTTATGAAATTTTGAAAAATGGGCGTTGCCACGCCCTCTTATTAAAAAGTTTCCGTATCTGAGTAACAGTGTAAGGTATCGTCACAAAATTTGGTGGGCATATTTTCCTTGATATCGCTATTATCGTAGAAAATTTTTGAAATCGGATCATAACCACGCCCACCTCCCATATAACGGAAGATTTGGAAAATGCAAAAACTTAGTTTTTTCGGTATCTATTAAAAGGAATTGTGTGAAATTCGGTATTTGGAGCGATTTTGAACTAAGAAAATAGGTATTTATGAAATTTTGAAAAATGGACGTTGCCACGCCCACTTATGAAAAAATTTCTGTATCTCAATATGGGCGTAAGTTATCGTCACTAAATTTCGTGAGCCTATTGTCCTTGATATCACTAACATCACCGTCAAAAATTTTTGAAATCAGACCATAACCACGCCCACCTTCAATATAACGGAAAATTTGAGAAATGCAAAAACTCCGTTTTTTTTTATCCATTAAAGCACACTGAGTGAAATTTGGTATTTGGGGTGATTTTAATTAAGGAAACTGTATATTTATAAAGTTTTGATAAATAGGCGTTGCCACGCCCACTTGTAAAACAATGCCTGTATCTCAATAAGGGTGTTAGTTATCGCCACAAAACTTGGTATACATATTTTCCTTGACAGCAGTCTTACTATGGTCAAATATATTTGAAATCGGACCATAACCACACGAACCTTCCGTATAACGGAAGTTTCAAAAAATGCCCACTTATGCTAAAATGTCTGTATTTTCAATAATAGTGCTAGGTATCATTACTAAATTTGCTGAACATATTGCCCTTGATATCAATAGCATCACCGCCAAAAAAATTGAAATCGGATTAAAATCACGCCCAACTTCCATATAACGAAAGTTTTTAAAAATGTTTTTTGGTATCAGTATACCCACTTATGTTTCCAATTGTAATGAAACTCTATCAAACTACGTTCAAGCAATGAATATAAACGACGTCTGCCTATGTATTGATACCAGTTCTTTAAATGAAAAAGGTACGTTATGTATGACCAATATCCTTATATAATACTTATAATATCACAGTTTTAATGTTTTAACATTTATCGATTTGTAAATTGATGTAATTTACAGAAAATATATATTCGTCATTCGCAGAGACGCGAATCCATTTTGCGGAGGGCGAGTTATGTATGTATACTCATAAACGCACTCATGTACATAGGTAACTCAGCTTACATTCCAAAGGACTCAAGCTTAAATTCACTTAAGTAAACAAAGTCTAATGATCGCTTAGATATTGTTAAAGCACTAGCTTAAACTAGAGTCCGATTTCTATGTTCTAAATGAATAGTCGTCCCATATTTGTGTCTGCTTAAAAGATTATGTTTTAAGTCGGAATTATGTAACTTTTTAAATGTACTTATCGAAACTATATAAAAGTATTAAACTACGAATATTTTGAATAAATTGTAAATTCGTCATTAATCGACGCATTCTAATTCAAATCAACTGCTTTTCTATCTTGCATATTTACGGATGTGAAGAAGCTATAGAATATTTATAAAAGGGTTTTACTACCATATATGTGGGATTGACTGACGAACAAAGAGCGACCAGAAGTGGACATAACTATTGAACTTTAAATGTAAATGCACCTCTGTACAATAAACGAACACTAACCGAAATGGGCATCACTGAATGAACAAAGAGAGCCTTGAGCAGGCGTTAGACGGACGGACTTACAACACTCAGATTCGAAACACGGATCATATCGGACGCGACCAACTAACATTAAATTACATACACTTCTTTGAATAAATTATAATCTAAATCGTTAAAGCTTTCTTTTATTTAACACGGCGCAAAAAGAATCCCACAAATTGGGGGCTCAACCGGGATACGTCGTTAAAAGTAAAATAATCAAAAGTTTGCAGCAGTAAGCAGAGGCACATTATTTTATTGTGGGTATATTGTTAAAAGCGTCAACTTTTACACAAAATAGTCTGACGAAAAGGTGGTAGGCGCATAAATTTTACCACGCGGGAGCAGGGGAAAGTAGTCCAGCGAAAATAACGGTCTTAGCAGACAGTTAAAAGACATCAGCTAACGGACGCTCAGTAGCAGATTTCAACGGCACAAAATTGTGCGCAGCAGCAGCAGCAGAGAGGCTTAGGTACGTGCGCAAAAGCAGTACAGCAGCATTAAGTGGCGAGCAAGTGCCTAAAGTATAAAACCAATTCATCAAGCAAGGTTCGACAGTGGTCGGATCGAGAAGTTGCGTGTAAGCGTGTGCCAGTTAAGGGTGAGTTGAGTTTGAAGCTGTTCGGCTTCGAACAGCGAGATTTCGAGAATCGTTTGTCGATGAAAGTTCGACAGTGAGTTGCGTCGGGCAACGACAGGATTTGTATGTACGTGCGCAAAAGGGCGAACAAGTGCAAAAAGGTGGCGATCAATTCGGCAAACAAGGTTCGACAGAGGTCGGATCGAGAATCGTTCTGTTGGTGAGATTTCAGCAATAGAGTTGCGATTGCAGTGCGCAGACTTGTGTTGAGTCGAATTGGAAGCTGTTCGGTGTTGGTAGCAGCGATATTTCGTAGTGTGAATTCGAGAATCGAAATTCGATAAGCAGTTGTTGGTGCGGTGTGAAGTTGCGGATAAGGCAGTCAACAGGAGCTGATGTTACATGTATACGTATATCATAACAGATAAGCTGATTTTAATATTACATATATAAGTGTGTACACTGTATGATATTTCTGGTAACGTTGCAGAGTTGTGATTGATTTAAAAGTGTTGCATTGCAAGTTGTAAAAGTAAATAATTTTTTAAGAATTTACTGAATTGATTATTTCGTGTTTCTTTTAAATTAAAAGTTAAATATATTTCTGAAAGCTAAGTGTATAAATTCATAAATTTTGCAGCTGTTAAAGAAAAAACAGAGATTTTTTGTCATTTTGGCGAATACAAAAGTCACGAGCTAAATTAAGGCAACCAAGCCAGAGGTGTCAAGCGGTTCTTATTTAAATAAACTATTTTGTAAAGTCAGTTAAGACAAAGTTTTCAAGTAGTTATAATTTAAGTGAACAATTTGGTTAAGGCAAATAAGCCAAAGTTTTTAAGCGAACTCTTTAGTAAGGCAGTTAAGCCTGAGTTGTCAAGCAGTCGAATTTAAGCAAAATATTGAATTACGGCAATTAAGCCAGAGATTTGAAAAGTAATTGAAATTGAAAAATGTCAATTAAATGATATAACGAATAAGAGGCTTTCGTAAAGTCAGTGAAAGTTAAGTTTAAAAATATTCAAACGAATTAACACCATTTAAATATAATTTGGTGATTACATTTTTCGGAATTGTAATTATTTTGTAGCGAATCAAAATACTGCGTAAACATTTTTCTAAGTAACAAATAATTAATCCATAATACTTTGGAATTATTTTGTATAAGTTGAATTTATTTTGAATTTTATTTACATTTGCGATATCCAACATTGTAAACGACATCGACATGGACATGGACGAAATTTTAGCGTTAAATTTGAACAGTCTTAGGGAAAAACTAACAGTTTTGGGTTTACCTAGTAGGGGACGGAAACGCGATTTACAGGACACTCTATTAGAACACTTCGGTCATTCAAGAGATGAAGGCGATGGACTCGGATGATGGTTCTGAAAATAGATCGGCTAATATACAAGCACCGGCTCAGAGTTATTTTAGTCTTCGCGATATCGAAGATACGTTGTCATTATTCTCAGGATGCGGGTCACCAGACGTTAACCAGTGGCTGCAAGAATTTAAAGATAACGCAGTCGTTGTTAATTGGAACGAGCTACAAAAGTTTATTTACGGAAACAATTACTTAGGGGTGCGGCGAAAATATTCGTAAGAAGTCAGAGAGCAGTGAAGGATTGGAACTCGCTAAACACCATCCTTAAGAAAGAATTTGCAGTTAAATGTAGCACAAATGAAATTCACCGCAGGCTGAAGAATAGGCGTAAGCGAGGAAATGAAAGTTTCTTGGAGTACTTATACTCACTAATGGAGATCGCTAGTCAGGTCAATATGGATGAAGAGAGCATCATCGAATATTTTATTGAAGGTATTCCGGATACGCGTGCGAATAAGCAGATTTTGTACCAATCGCTCACTATCGAGAGTCTTAAAGAGAACGTGCGTGTTTATGAGAAGTGTCGAGGGCCTCAAAGTAATATAGGCATCAGATAATTTATTTCACAGTCATCGCAAGAGAGGGACGGTCCTAAAAATGAAGCAGCACAAAACAGCAAGACGTGCTTCAAGTGTAGAAAAGTAGGGCATTTGGCCAGGCAATGTACGCAATCGGCTTTTCGTTGCTTCAGGTGCAATCAAGTCGGTCACAAGGCAAATGAGTGTAAGCAGGCTATACCGCGAGCGGAAGAGAAAAGCGAAAACAAAAGAGTTAAGGTAGTTACAGATGGTAAAGAACAACCAAAAGCTAAATCACAGAACGCTAGTCTATTTCGCGACTTAGAGATAAACGGCTATACATTCTCAGCGTTGTTGGATACGGGTAGTGATATTTGCGTTATCAGATATGATACCCTAGTTAACATTGGCTACGTCGATTTACAACCTAAAACTAAAACGTTGTTTGGCATCGGAAACAAAACGATCAAAACTGTCGGATGTTTCAATGCACTTATGAATTTGGATGGGGTCGAAGTTAATATCGAGTTACACGTTGCCAAGGAGCGCGATATTTTGTACGACGCAATTTTGGGTAAGGACATACTGCAGCAGGTCGACATCGTCATCGATATAGAAGGTGTTAAGTTTCGGAAGAAGAGAATCATAGATCAAACACCGGAGACTGAGATAGTAAGCGATAAAACAACAGCGAGCGATGAGGTGACACCTATTGATGAGTTAGCGAAGGAGTTTGGACAAATCTTACATTCTGTATACAGCGAGAGCGCGAAGTTGCAGGTTGAACTCGATCACTTGTCAACTGCGACAAAGGAAAGTGTTCTTAGTCTCATCACGAACTACAAAAGCGAGAAGAAGAAGGAATCGCCAATCGAAATGAAGATAATCTTGTCAGATGAGAAGCAAGTGGTGGAGTGGCTAGATGACCATGTCATTCAGATAAGTACCTCCGAGTATGCAGCTCCGATAGTGTTAGTGGCAAAGAAAGACGGTACCAAACGGTTATGCTGCGACTACCGGAAGTTGAACGAGAAGATAATACGCGATAACTTCCCAATGCCGTTAATTGATAACGTTTTGCAGAGACTTCAATCAGCGACCTTTTATTCAACGTTGGATCTTCATAATGGGTTTTTTCACGTTCCGCTTAAGGCAACATCGCGTAAATACACTGCTTTTGTAACGCAGTTTGAATTTTTGTATGCTCCATTCGGCATTAGCAATTCACCAGCGGTTTTCACACGATATGTTAACGCTATATTGGGTGGACTTATTCGTAGTAATACGATAATAATGTACATGGATGACATAATTATACCTTCCAAGAGCGAAGAGGAGGGGTTAGCTAGCTTGAAACGAGTTTTAGAGGCAGCAGAATTATATGGGATTCGCATAAAATGGGAAAAAAGACATATTTTGAAGAGGCGAGTGACATTCTTGGGCTACATTGTTGAAGCATCAACCATAACACCATCCCAGGAGAAAACTCAGGCTGTAAGCGATTTTCCTGTTCCAACGGATAAGAAAATGTTACAACGATTTTTGGGTCTCACGTCCTATTTTAGACGTTTGATTTCAAGGTATGCTTTGGTCGCTAAACCATTGACTGACCTCATGGGAAAATGTGTAGACTTTCGATTTGAGGATGAGCAAATAGCAGCGTTTCATCAACTGAAGATTGCGTTGGCGAACCCACCGTTACTTAAACTTTCTGATCCAGCACTCCAGACCGAAATACACACTGATGCGTCTATGTTCGGATATGGCGGTGTCCTCATGCAGAAAGATTCGAAAGATAGATGTTTACATCCCATCGAGTATATGAGTAGGAAAACTACGCCTGTCGAGCAAAAGTATCACTCCTACGAATTGGAGGTGTTAGCGATTATATCAGCGTTAAAGAAATGGCGAGTTTATATTGTGGGTATCAGATTTAAGATAATAACGGATTGCAACGCTTTTGCACTTACGATGAAAAAGCAAGATGTGCCGTTGCGAGTGTCGCGTTGAGCGATGTATCTCCAAGAATATCAGTACGAGATTGAGCACCGTTCAGGAAGTCAAATGAGGCATGTGGATGCGTTAAGTCGAATACATTGCTTAATGATGACAGACACTATACGATATAGAATACAAGAAGAACAGCGGAAAGATAAGAAGTTGGCAGCTATAATGAAGTTTTTGAAGCATGAGAGTTATCAAGATTTCTATGTCCAGGACGGAGTTCTTCATAAGGATCTCGTTAAAGAACTTATGGTAGTACCCACGTCGATGGAACGAGAGGTTATACAGATAGCTCACAGACAAGGTCATTACGCTATTAAAAAGACTCAGGATTTGGTCGAGAGAGATTTTTTTATTTTCAATTTGGCAACGAAGGTATTGCGCGTGGTCAAGAGTTGCGTAGAATCTTTAGTCGCAGAGGCTAAAGTTGGGAAGAAGGAGGGAATGCTTAACCCGATCGACAAGGAGGACAGACCTCTTGTGACGTACCATTTGGACCATGTGGGTCCTATGGAGGAGACAAGGAAGCGATATAACTACATTCTAGTGGTAGTAGATGCGTTCTCCAAATTCGTTTGGCTACATGCTACTAAAAGTACCGGAAGCGAAGAAGTTTTAGACCGCTTAGAGAGGCAATCAGCAACGTTTGGAAATCCTCGCCGGATCATAACGGACAGAGGAACGGATTTTACTTCAAACGCATTTGAAGATTATTGCAAGAAAGAAAACCTTCAGCATCTAGTTATAACGACTGGCGTCCATAAAATCGTCATGCCTATGCTTACTAAGTTATGCATCGAGAATCCGAAGACATGGTATAAGCACGTGGACAAAATGCAGCAAGTTATAAACTCTACGCCTACGCGAAGCACAAGGTACGCCCCGTTCAAACTTTTGACTGGTGTAGATATGCGCGTTAACGCGAACATAAAGAATTTTAATAAAAACCGGAAAATAGAAACTGAATACGAGGTCGGAGATTTAGTCGCAGTTTGCGACAGGACTCAAGCTGAAACCGAAATTCTTTGGTCCGTACAAAGTTAAAGAAAAAAGAGACCATGGCCGCTATATCGTGGAAAAGATTGGTGACATCGAAGGTCCGAAAACAACCCATACCGTGGCCGAACACATGAAGTCATGGAATCCTTCATTCGGGTCGAATGAGACATCAGGATGGCCGAATGTGGGATTGACTGACGAACAAAGAACGACCAGAAGTGGACATAACTATTGAACTTTAAATGTAAATGCACCTCTGTACAATAAACGAACACTAACCGAAATGGGCATCACTGAACGAACAAAGAGAGCCTTGAGCAGGCGTTAGACGGACGGACTTACAACACTCAGATTCGAAACACGGAACATATCGGACGCGACCAACTAACATTAAATTACACACACTTCTTTGAATAAATTATAATCTAAATCGTTAAAGCTTTCTTTTATTTAACACGGCGCAAAAAGAATCCCACATATATTATACCCACACATAAATAGACATATGTACGTATATAAATACGTATATATGTAGGTAAGTATGCACCTCAGCGTCAAAGAAAGGTGACAGTTTTATACAATACTTACAATGTTTTTTAACACAAATCATTTCCGTTAATTCTTTATAAAATAATATCGCATCCTTTAACTAGAACCATATCAATTAAAGTTTCAAAACTTGTACAGAGTGCACCCATTTTCCAAATATCAGAGTATTCCATCCAAAATTTGTAACGTTTTAAGAGAAATTGAAAATTTCTAACATTCTAATGAGAGTCTTAAGAAATTCTATGTACGAAAAGCATACATCCAAATCAGAGATATCGAATTTTGAGTCACGCGGTGCAGCGAGCCGCGCGAGTTACATATGTTAATAACTATACAAAAACACCTGACGGTGCAATTGATAAATACGAAGAATTTTTGAAGCAAATAAACAAAGTAAGAACATAAAACCATTTCCGGCCCAATTGTAAAATTGTATGCAAAAAGAGAAATTGAAAATTAAAACAAACAACCAATTTCCAAGAATTACTGAGTTGAACAATAAATCGATTACTAAACAGTTTTATTAAATGCATACGCCGAATTTAGTGAGTAAGCAATTATTGTAACTAAAATAAGCTTCGTTTTAAGTTGAATAAATTAAATAAATGAGTTTGATTTTGTCCATCTTCAACGTCACTTCGTTGTAACTAAACCTTGTAGTTTTTATTTTTTAAAAACCCGTTCACCGCGACTCATAACAAAATTGGCGCAGTCGGTTATCCTGCCCCAGTAAGTGCGGAAAGGATCGTGATACGGAAATACAGTTTAATACTAATTCCCAAAATAATCCTGCGAATCTGTAGCCAACTCAGAAGTTGACCAGACCCTCCAGGATATAATATAAATAAAAACTTTTGCAGTGAACACGACCTTATAAATAAAAAGGCGTTTATTCACCAGAAGACATTGAAGTTAAGTGAACGAAACATAAAAATTGTGAAAATTAAAGCAACAAGACAGCGAATATTTGACGAAAGAAGGATGATGGCACAAGAACAGACCCCAATACCAGACGTGCAACTCATCGAGGAGCTGAATCGAAGGGAGCAACAGTTGGAGCAACTTCGACAGGCGTATCTCGAGCTGCAACGAAGACAACCGACAAATGACAACAATATCTAAAGGATTATAAAAAACATTCAACACCTACCTACATTCACTGGAAGAGGAGACGTAACAATTAACTCATTTATGAGCAGCGTGGAATATCTTCTATCTAGTATAAGAGATGAGGAAAGCCATAAAAGAAGCAACGCGAGCAGTTTACTACCGGACGATACAAGGAGAAGCAAAAGACGTCATTATAAATATACCACACCCTGACATTTGGACAGAAATTAAGAAGGCGCTAAAACTACGTTATAAGCCGGATGCGGAACCACACGAAATATATAGGAGGATTTGCGGAATGAAGGCGAACACGGTGAGTGAGTTAGCAATAGAAGCACAGAAAATTAAATATAAAGCGGACGAAATTAGAGTGTACTATAAGGACGAGGTAGGAATTGACTTAAGTAACATAGACAGCCTATTAGTTAACACAGTCAAAGAAATTACGCAGGGAACGTTACTAGACAAAATTTACGAAGAACATAACCTACATAACATTATAGACATCATGACGAAAAGAAGATTTGAAGACACGTGTATATGGTCAGAATTCAAAAAATTAAAAAAAAAACGGATGGACAGTATAAACATAATAGAGGATATTATGAAAATAAACAAAATGATAAATATCCACACAGGGAAAATAAGTTAGGTCAATTTTGACAAAATTACAACAATAATTCCTATAATAAGGGGAATACTGAAAATAATTCTGCACAATTTAGGCAAAATTACCAAAATAGAAGAAACAAGGAAAGTAATTCAGGCCAGTATGGGCAAAGAAACCAAAACTATAAAGATTATAAGGACAACTATTCAGGTCAAGGAAGAAAAAATAATAGTTTTCACCAACTAAGATTGGATAAAGGAGAACCCATGGAGGTAGATAATGTAGAAGCTGACCAAGATAGATCCCGAGTAGCAGGACACCCTAGCAGCAATTGCAGCCAAAATCGCTTGCAATCGCCTAGGCAAAGCCACAGAGAATCAGAAGATTGTAAAGAAGTGAATAATTCAATATTTTTTATGAACAGGCCTCGGACGGATTACCGAGAATAACAATAACAATAGAAAAAAAAAAATACATCGCGTTAATAGATACAGGGGCGAACATAAGTTTAGTGGATTCAGAACTGAACGAATTTCAAAAAATACTCCTTAAAGATGAAATTATAATCAGCACAGTAACGAGTAAGGATAAAATCATTCACGAAGTGCATACTAGAGCACCAACATAATTTAATTTGCCAGAAAATGCATATATTAGATGGAGATCAACACCATTGAGAGGTAGAAAGTACAATTTTATAATAGGTACGGATTTATTAAACCACTTAAATACAATCATAAATCTGATTGATGGAAAAATTACGTTAAATGAAAAAGAAACAGCGTTTTAAATACCCCGTTTAATTTCAAAGAATTATGTACGCTAGAAGCGACAGATGATGAAATAAAAGGGATAAAGTTAGATCATTTGAATGCGGAAGAGTATAAAAAAGTTATTCAAATTTTGAAAAAATTTAAAAAACTATTATTTAAAGAAGGAAAAAAATTAACAAGTACTACGGAAATACAACATCAAATAAGAACCACCACAGAGGAGCAAATTAACTCGAAGTTATATAGATATCCACCTCAACATGAAGAGGAAGTGCGTAGACAAATTAAAGAGATGGAGGAGCAAGGAATAATAAGAAAAAGCAATTCTAGATATTCTAGTCCATTAATAGTGATTCCAAAGAAAATGGACAACTCAGGAAAGAAAAAGTACAGAATAGTGGTTGACTACAGAAAATTAAATGAGGTTACTATTGACGATAAAAATCCTTTACCTAACATTGACTCAATATTGTATAAATTGGGACGTGCCAAATACTTTACGACATTAGACCTAGCAAAAGGTTATCACCAAATTACAATAAAAGAGGATGACAGGTGTAAAACCGCTTTCGTCACACCTCACGGTCTGTACGAATTTACAAGGATGCCATTCGGATTAAAGAATGCACCTGCAACTTTCCAAAGACTTATGAATGAAATTTTACGAGATTTTATAAACAAAACATGCGCAGTATATTTAGATGATATATTAATTTTTAGCACAACATTACAAGAGCATATTAAAGCAATTTCAGATATTTTTGAGGTCTTAGAAAAGAAAAATTTTAAAATACAAGTAGACAAATGTAATTTTCTAAAGAAAGAAACGGAATTCTTAGGACACGTATTGACAAAGGAAGGAATAAAGCCTAACCCAGATAAAATAAAAGTCATAGAAGAATTAGAACTACCTAGAACAGAAAAACAAATAAAGAGTTTTTTGGGTATAACAGGTTATTACAGAAAATTTGTAAAAGACTATGCAAAGGTAGAACAGCCAATTACAAAATATTTAAAGAAAGGAGTAAGAGTTAATACAAAAGATCCCTCTTACATAGAAGCTTTCGTAAAACTCAAACAATTGATTAGTTCACATCCAATTTTGAGATATCCTAATTTTGAAAAAGGATTTACGTTAACTACAGATGCGTCAAATTACGCAATTGGTGCATTTATATCCCAAGAAGGACATACAATTTGCTATGCATCAAGAACGCTTAACAATCATGAACGTAACTATTCAGCAACAGACAAAGAGTTTTTAGCCATTATTTGGAGCGTAAATTATTTTAGACCATATTTGTATGGAAGAAAATTTAAAATAGTAACGGATCACCAACCAATTAAATACTTACACTCAAAATATAAGGGAAAAGATATGTCGCCGAGACATCAACGATGGTTATTAAAGTTGGGAGAATACCAATTTCATATAGAATATATTAAAGGAAAAGAAAATAGAGTAGCAGATTTCTTAAGCAGAAAACAGAATAACGAGGACGTTATTAAAGACAAGGAGGACGGTGAAAATACTGGCGAAATTATGGAATACGACCTAAATATAATCGACCATCTAGAAGATGATGCATCGATGCAAACGGTCCATTCAGCTGAAGAAAACTTGCTTGATCATTTTTATATCAAGGAAGAAATAGTAAATAAATATAAAACACAAATCATACTAACAAACATTAAGACAGAAGAGTTAAAAGTTTCTACATGGGAAAAGAAATATTTTTATATCTGAATATGATTTTGATAGAATGAATGAGATATTAAGGAAATATATAACAAAAGGAAAAGTAGGAATATTTTCGGAAATATCCGAACGGAAATATAATATAGTTCAAGAAAAACTAATAGAAATGTTTTCTAACGACAAACAAATTGAGTTTATAAAATGCACAATAAGAGCACAAGATTTGGAAACTGAAGTAGAAGCGGTTAAACAAATTTCGTTATATCACGTCAGAGAGAGTATGCACTCGGGTATACAAGAAGCTTATAATCAACTTAGAAATAAAATTTACTATCCGAAATTAGCAGAGCTAATACAAATAGTAATCAATCAATGCGAAACATGCCAAGAGGTAAAATATGATAGGAGACCACTCAAACCGAAATTTCTCTATACGGACACACCTACAGGAAATAATGAAATTATCCATATGTTCCGTTATTTAACATTGATAGATACATTTTCTATGTATGGAGTAGCATATCCTTTAAACGACAGAAATCATTTTACTATAATTGAACAACTGGAAGACTACTTCACCAAAATAGGAAAACCAAATAAAATAATAGCTGATAATGAATTTAATACAACAAGGATTAAGGAATTTCTCAGCAATGAAAATATAGAACTTCATTTAACAAAACCCAACAGTCATACGGGTAATGCGGATATTGAAAGATTCCATAATACCATTGCAGAAAAATTCAGAATATTATATTCATTAAACAAAGGTATATCCGTTAAGCAGTTAATACAAAAAGCTATTAGAAATTATAATGATAGATTTCATTCTACAATAAAATTCACGCCTAACGAAGTACATAATAACAAAGTGGATAAAGAGATAGTAAGAAAAAATATGGAACAGAAAAAAGAGAAATCGATTACCAAACTGAATAGAAACAGGGAAGAGTATACGGAACAAAGAACAGAAGGATTTATAAAAAACTACAAAGCGGTTAGACACAAAGAACAACCTAAATACAGAAAACAAAAATTAGAGAAAATTCATTTAAGCAATATTAAACGACCTTTAAAATTTACAGATATGGACCATGATAACAGTAATAATACTTATGATACGACAATGTGAAGGAATAATGACTTTGAGAGAACTAACTGATCAAACCGGATTCATTGATTTGCAAATTAGAGATCAAGAAATACCTAAAGATAGCGACAAGTACTACATATGATTGACGTTCAACAACTAGAAAATCTTATCAATAATATGACCGACAACATAATTTTAATGAAATTAGAAAATAAAGAAATACTACAAAGAGAGTTGTTAGATGTACGGAATAAGTTACTGACACTTATGCCATTGAAAATAAAAAAATAAGCGAGGATTAATTAATGCAGTTGACAGTATGTCAAAATGGCTTTTTGGTACAATGGACGAGGACGACAGACAAAATATACAAACACACCTTTTATGGACAAACGATACAATTAACCAACAAATTAAAGTAAATGATTATTTTGCCTCAGCTATTGAACATCTCACAGAAATTGTTAAAAGTGATAGAGTAAAAATAGAAAAAGAACTTAACTCGATTAATAAATTTATGTATGACGAATACAAACACAATTTATACTTAGATCAATATACAAAGATTCAATTACTAAAAAGTAAAATTGACCATCTACAAGAAAATATTGTTTCAGCCAAATATGGGATAATACACCCAAATATATTAACAAGTGAGGAAATAGTTAAATATAATATCGACTATAATAAACTTAAATATCTACAATTAGGCACAATAGCCCTAAACAATACATATCTAGTATTCGGCATAAAAATACCTAAAAACTTTGAATATGTAAAAATAAGAACAGTTATTCCAATACCAAATAAAGAAAAAGATGAAATAGAAGCAAAAATAGAAGAACTATTTACATATGAAAATAAAACATTGATATTTGCAGAAGGTAAATCCTTGAAAAGAATGAAACCTAGTAACCATTGTATTTTAAGAAATAACTGTCATCTCATAAAAAATAAAGAACTAGAAATACTTGAAATAAATATAAAAACGATTGTTGTTAAAAATGCAATAAATTTACAGCTTAATCACACATGTTATCAAGAACAACCTATTATAAACGGCAACTACTTAATACGATTGAATAATTGCTCATTAAAAATTAACGATTACTATTTTTCTAATTATATTGAAAATATAAAAGAAAATATTGTAAGCCTAAAATACGAAGATACTCGGAATTTTACAAAAAGAATTACCTTTGATGAAATAATAGGGGAACATAGATCAAATATAGAAAGCATTTTTAAATTGAGAATTCATAGTAAAATATCACATATCTGCAATATTTTAAGTATAATTGTAATTGTAATATTAGCTATCGTTATTTTCAATAAACACAGACGTATAACCATCAAATTAAATAAACGAATTCGTGAGAATTCTGGTCTAAAGGGGGGAGTAGTTACATATGTTAATAACTATACAAAAACACCTGACGGTGCAATTGATAAATACGAAGAATTTTTGAAGCAAATAAACAAAGTAAGAACATAAAACCATTTCCGGCCCAATTGTAAAATTGTATGCAAAAAGAGAAATTGAAAATTAAAACAAACAACCAATTTCCAAGAATTACTGAGTTGAACAATAAATCGATTACTAAACAGTTTTATTAAATGCATACGCCGAATTTAGTGAGTAAGCAATTATTGTAACTAAAATAAGCTTCGTTTTAAGTTGAATAAATTAAATAAATGAGTTTGATTTTGTCCATCTTCAACGTCACTTCGTTGTAACTAAACCTTGTAGTTTTTATTTTTTAAAAACCCGTTCACCGCGACTCATAACAAAATTCGCGCGCTTGGCTACCGGCATTTCGGCTATTGGTAATATTGGGGGTTGAAACGTGTTGGAAATGTACCTAAGTTTGGGACGTTACGAAATGAGGCACATTATGTTTAATTGAAGCCGTATGGAATTTCTTTGCGACATCTCATGGAAAGGGAGCTTTCGACGGGGTAGGAGGGGCTGTAAAAAGGCTCGCGCGTAAACATATGTATACGAAATGCTAAAAATCTTTTCGAATAGGCGACAAATGCTTTTAAAGCCATATATTTCGAATTCTGCTCCCAAGAGGATCATGATGCACATACCAAAAAATTCGAAAAGAGCTTAGGTAATTCAATTTTGTTTTAGCAATATACTATAAATTATTATCTAAATTTCTTGTATTAATTAGTCCGTCATATTATGTTTTTCTTTTAACATTTGAACTATGAATATTCTCTAAATTATTTATCTTAAACTTAGGTTCTTCCCTATGTCTTAATGCTCTATATTTTTTTATATACCGTTGGTTACGATCATCTTTATACATTTCTCTTATTTATATAACTGCTTTTCCTAGAGACTACTCCATATGATTGACGTTCAACAACTAGAAAATCTTATCAATAATATGACCGACAACATAATTTTAATGAAATTAGAAAATAAAGAAATACTACAAAGAGAGTTGTTAGATGTACGGAATAAGTTACTGACACTTATGCCATTGAAAATTAGAAATAAACGAGGATTAATTAATGCAGTTGACAGTATGTCAAAATGGCTTTTTGGTACAAAGGATGAGGACGACAGACAAAATATACAAACACACCTTTTATGGACAAACGATACAATTAACCAACAAATTAAAGTAAATGATTATTTTGCCTCAGCTATTGAACATCTCACAGAAATTGTTAAAAGTGATAGAGTAAAAATAGAAAAAGAACTTAACTCGATTAATAAATTTATGTATGACGAATACAAACACAATTTATACTTAGATCAATATACAAAGATTCAATTACTAAAAAGTAAAATTGACCATCTACAAGAAAATATTGTTTCAGCCAAATATGGGATAATACACCCAAATATATTAACAAGTGAGGAAATAGTTAAATATAATATCGACTATAATAAACTTAAATATCTACAATTAGGCACAATAGCCCTAAACAATACATATCTAGTATTCGGCATAAAAATACCTAAAAACTTTGAATATGTAAAAATAAGAACAGTTATTCCAATACCAAATAAAGAAAAAGATGAAATAGAAGCAAAAATAGAAGAACTATTTACATATGAAAATAAAACATTGATATTTGCAGAAGGTAAATCCTTGAAAAGAATGAAACCTAGTAACCATTGTATTTTAAGAAATAACTGTCATCTCATAAAAAATAAAGAACTAGAAATACTTGAAATAAATATAAAAACGATTGTTGTTAAAAATGCAATAAATTTACAGCTTAATCACACATGTTATCAAGAACAACCTATTATAAACGGCAACTACTTAATACGATTGAATAATTGCTCATTAAAAATTAACGATTACTATTTTTCTAATTATATTGAAAATATAAAAGAAAATATTGTAAGCCTAAAATACGAAGATACTCGGAATTTTACAAAAAGAATTACCTTTGATGAAATAATAGGGGAACATAGATCATATATAGAAAGCATTTTTAAATTGAGAATTCATAGTAAAATATCACATATCTGCAATATTTTAAGTATAATTGTAATTGTAATATTAGCAGACGTATAACCTTACTTACTTACTTAATTGGCGCATTAACCGCCTAAGCGATTTTGGCCGAGGTCAACAAAGCACGCCAGCTGTCCCTATCTCGTGCTAACTGGCGCCAATTGGAAGTCCCAAGTATAGCCAAGTCTTTTTCCACTTGGTCTTCCAACGCAGAGGAGGTTTTCCTTTTCCTCTGCTACCACCCGCGGGTACCGCGTCAAAAACCTTCAGGGCTGGAGCTATTTCATCCATTCGAACGACGTGACCTAGCCAGCGGAGCCGCTGATTCTTAATCCGCTGCACTATATCTACGTCATTGTACAGCTCGTACAGCTCATCGTTCCATCGAACGCGGTATTCGCCGTCGCAAAGACGCAAAGGTCCATAAATCTTTCGAAGAATCTTTCTCTCGAACACTCCAAGAGCCCTCTCATCTGATGTTGTCATCGTCCATGCTTCTGCACCATACAATAGGACGGGCATGATAAGAGACTTATAGAGTATGGTTTTTGTCCGTCGAGAGAGGACTTTACTGTGCAATTGCCTACTCAGTCCGAAGTAGCACTTGTTGGCAAGAAAGATTCTCCGTTGGATTTCAAGGCTGACGCTGTTATTGGTGTTAATGCTGGTTCCTAAGTAAACGAAGTTCTCAACTTTTTCAAAGTTATAACTGTCAACAGTGATTTGTGATCCCAGTCGTGAATGTGCCGACTGTCTATTTGATGACAGGAGATACTTCGTCTTGCCCTCGTTCACCTCCAGACCCATTCGCTTCGCTTCTTTATCCAGTTTGGAGAAGGCAGAACTAACTGCGCGGTTGTTAAGGCCGATGATGTCAATGTCATCGGCGTACGCCAGCAGTTGCACACTCTTATAAAAGATGGTACCTGACCGATTTAGTTCTGCGGCTCGAATTATTTTCTCCAGCATCAGGTTAAAGAAATCGCACGACAGAGAGTCACCTTGTCTGAAACCTCGTTTGGTATCAAACGGCTCGGAGAGGTCCTTCCCAATCCTGACGGAGCTGGTGCTGTTGCTCAACGTCATTTTACATAGCCGTATAAGTTTTGCGGGGATACCAAATTCAGACATTGCGGCATAAAGGCAACTTCTTTTCGTGCTGTCGAAGGCGGCTTTGAAGTCGACAAAAAGATGGTGTGTGTCGATTCTTCTTTCTCGTCAGCCCCGGGGGCTTTGTTGTTCTTCAACCGTGCTATCGCTTTCCGAATTTCGTCATGGTCGGGTGATGGTACATCACGTCCATCATCATTGATTGGGGATTCGGGTTCAACATCTTCTCCATCGTTGTTGCAGCTGCTTCCATTAAGCAGTGTGAAGAAGTGCTCCCTCCATAATTTAAGTATGCTGTGGACATCAGTCACCAGGTCGCCGTTGTCATTCTTACAGAAATTCGCCCCGGTCTTAAAACCTTCTGTAAGCCGTCGAACTTTTTGAAAAAATTTTCGGGCGCTTTTCCTGTCGGCCAGCATCTCAAGCTCTTCGCACTCACGCATTTCGGCCTCTCTCTTTTTCTCACGAAAAATGCGTCTTGCTTCCTTCTTCAACTCACGATAACGCTCCCGCACAGCTCGCGTTGCGCCCGATCGCAGTGTGGCCCTGTAGGCAGCATCTTTACGTTCCGTAGCGGCGCGGCATTCCTCGTCATACCAGTTGTTCTTTCGGGCTCGCTGAAATCCGATGGATTCTTCAGCGGCGGTATGTAGACATTGAGAAATATGGTTCCACTGCTCGGAAATATCGTGCTGTTGATTATTGCTCTCAGAGAGCAGGAGTGCAAGTCGAGTGGCGAAGTGGGTGGCTGTCTGTTGCGATTGCAGCTTTCCGACGTCGAGCTTTCCTTGTGTCCGTTTGCGTGCGCTTTTTGCTGCACAGAGGCGCGTGCGGATCTTAGCTGCCACAAGAAAATGATCCGAGTCGATGTTGGCTCCTCGGATCGTGCGCACATTTAGGACACTGGAAGCATGCCTTCCGTCTATCACAACGTGGTCGATTTGGTTTCGTGTCTTACCATCTGGAGACAGCCACGTAGCTTGGTGAATCTTTTTATGCTGGAACCTGGTACTACAGACTACCATGTTTCGGGCCCCGGCGAAGTCGATCAGTCTCATTCCGTTATCGGACGTTTCGTTGTGGAGACTGAATTTTCCGACTGTAGAACCAAAGATGCCCTCCTTGCCCACCTTGGCATTGAAATCGCCAAGCACGATTTTTATATCGTGGTGGGGGCACCGCTCATACGTGCGACCAAGGAGATCGTAGAAGCGATCTTTGGTCCCATCGTCCTTCTCTTCCGTCGGGGCATGGGCGCAAATCAGGGAGATGTTGAAGAATCTCTTCTTGATGCGGATTGTGGCGAGACGTTCGTCCACCGGAGTGAACGACAGTACTTTACGGCGCAGTCTCTCTCCCACCACAAATCCGACACCAAATTTGCGCTCCTTTACATGGCAGCTGTAGTAGATGTCGCAAGGGCCTATCGATTTTTTCCCTTGTCCCGTCCATCGCATCTCTTGGATGGCGGTGATGTCAGCCTTCGCTCTGCTGAGGACATCAACCAGCCGGGAAGAGGCACCTTCCCAATTAAGGGTCCGGACATTCCAGGTGCATGCCCTCAAATCGTTGTTCTTAATACGTTTGCCGTGGTCGTCATCAAAAAAGGGGGGTCTCATCCGAGGCTTTTTTTTCCTTTTCATTGGAAGTTGTTTTTTTACGTGGCGGGTTCCAAGCCCTGCGCACAACCCATTGCTGGGGGTGAATAATTTTAAGTTTGTTTCTATAGCGAGCCGCTTGCTCCAAGACAGACACCCGCTTGCAGCCGCACCTCCTGGTGAGCAGACGCTGCGGACTTCAGTGGACCCTTAAACCGAATATGTCGGAGTGGCTCCACTAAAGCTCCCTCTCTATTAGCCGTGACCCATGGCTCCACACGGGTTGGTTACCGTATCTCGCACATGGGTTGCTCACGTTGCCCAGGGTGCACGAACGTGGACGTCAGAGTAGGGATTGAGTACAGCCGTGCAACTGTAACCGCATACCCAGAAGCACCACTGTACCCCATTGCACCCCAGACGTATAACCATCAAATTAAATAAGCGAATTCGGGAGAATTCTGGTCTAAAGGGGGGAGTAGTTACATATGTTAATAACTATACAAAAACACCTGACGGTGCAATTGATAAATACGAAGAATTTTTGAAGCAAATAAACAAAGTAAGAACATAAAACCATTTCCGGCCCAATTGTAAAATTGTATGCAAAAAGAGAAATTGAAAATTAAAACAAACAACGAATTTCCAAGAATTACTGAGTTGAACAATAAATCGATTACTAAACAGTTTTATTAAATGCATACGCCGAATTTAGTGAGTAAGCAATTATTGTAACTAAAATAAGCTTCGTTTTAAGTTGAATAAATTAAATAAATGAGTTTGATTTTGTCCATCTTCAACGTCACTTCGTTGTAACTAAACCTTGTAGTTTTTATTTTTTAAAAACCCGTTCACCGCGACTCATAACAAAATTCGCGCGCTTGGCTACCGGCATTTCGGCTATTGGTAATATTGGGGGTTGAAACGTGTTGGAAATGTACCTAAGTTTGGGACGTTACGAAATGAGGCACATTATGTTTAATTGAAGCCGTATGGAATTTCTTTGCGACATCTCATGGAAAGGGAGCTTTCGACGGGGTAGGAGGGGCTGTAAAAAGGCTCGCGCGTAAACATATGTATACGAAATGCTAAAAATCTTTTCAAATAGGCGACAAATGCTTTTAAAGCCATATATTTCGAATTCTGCTCCCAAGGGGATCATGATGCACATACCAAAAAATTCGAAAAGAGCTTAGGTAATTCAATTTTGTTTTAGCAATATACTATAAATTATTATCTAAATTTCTTGAATTAATTAGTCCGTCATATTATGTTTTTCTTTCAACATTTGAACTATGAATATTTTCTAAATTATTTATCTTAAACTTAGGTTCTTCCTTATGTCTTAATGCTCTATAATTTTTTATATATCCTTGGTTACGATCATCTTTATACATTTCTCTTATTTATGTAACTGCTTTTCCTAGAGATTATATTATCATAAATATTTTCTTTATAACAATTTCCAAACTCATGATTAAACGGTTTCTCCTTTGTTACTGAATGATAGCTATTGTTGTACAATTTAATCGCCTTACTAATCTTGTCCTTAATGTTTAATGTCTTATATTCTACAGAGAGCATTCGAATTTTTTTACTAATAGTACTATGCAACCTCTCGATATCAGCATTTCCTGTATGATTATTAGGTTTAACAAAATTAAACTTATATTTTCATTTCTTAAAATCTCTTTAATCTTTACACTTTTCAACTCATTGTCGCAAATTAATTTTCTAAAATGACAACGCTGAGATTTATATAACCTTAACTTTTCTATAATTTTGGAAAACTTATATATAAAAGTTAAAAAGTTAGACTTCGAATTCCTTTAAATATCCAAGTGAACTATTTGCCTAACGTCATTTGGAGTTTCGGTAATTTTAAATTTTTCTTTGACTGGATTTCTATCAAATTTAACCCTGGAGCAAACTGAACAATTATTAATGTATTTTTAAATTAAATTTCTTTAATTTGGAAAGTAAATTTGTTTTTGAATCCTTTTTTAATTTTCACTAATTCCTGTATGTCCTGTCTTGTTTTTATGGTAATTATGGCTATACTTATGAGCTTCATCTTCGGATGAAATAGGCTTGGAATGATAGGAGCAACGTTCAAATTTAACATTTCCACATCCTTTGTATAACTCTAATATTTTGTTTTGTAAAATTGTATATTTATTATCATATAAGTCAGAATAAATACCAACAAGAATAACTTGCGTCTTGAATATAATATATAATATAATTTTGGCGCGTACACTATATAGCTCAGTGTTTGGCCGAGCTTCTCCTACCATTTGTGGAGTGCGTCTTTATATTCTACCACAAATGGAGGGACCAACAGTTTTGTGCCGACTCCGAACGGCAGATGTATTTAATGAGAAGCTTTTTCATGGCAGAAATACCCTCGGAGGTTCGCCATTGCCTGCCGAGGGGTGACCGCTATTAGAAAAAACTTTTTCTATTTTAAATATTTTGCTTGCCCTGACTGAGATTCGAACCTCGAACTCACAGTCATATCGAGTTATAGCACGCACCGCTACCAACTCGACCACAGCGGCCACATATTGAATATATTTACTAATAATATAATAATTTTGGCGCGTACACTATATAGCTCAGTGTTGAGCCGAGCTTCTCCTACCATTTGTGGTGTGCGTCTTTATATTATATTATACCACAAATGGAGGGACCTATGTACAGTTTTGTGCCGACTCCGAACGTCAGATGTATTTAATGAGAAGCTTTTTCATGGCTGTGAATGAATAGTGTCTATATCACCAACTTGGTAATTAAAAAGGGAATTACTATCAGAAACATTTAACGTATTGATTTTGTTTTTCTCCACATTTATTCTGCTTAAAAACTCAGCTACGTGATTATCTTTACCTTTGATGTAACTCATAGTTATATTGAATTCACTTAGTTTTATAATCCATCTGCTCAGTCTTGGATTCATACATTTACTCTGAGATTTAGCAAAAAGCCCTTTTAATGGTTGGTTATCTGACGAAATCTCAAATTTATTACCATAAAAAAAGAATCAAAAATAATTAGTTGCCCAAACCATTGCCAATAGTTCTTTCTCTGTTGCTGCATAATTCTTTTCATGGTCATTGAGAGTACTACTAGCATAACAAATCGAATGTTTGTCTTGCTGCAAAACAGAGCGTTATTACCAGCTTCAGTGATAAGCTGAAAAGGCTTGTTGGCATGGGGTAGGCTATGATTGAATAAGCTCTGATGAATTTTCTATAATATCCAGTTATGCTAAGAAATGATTTAATTTGTTTTACTGTTCGAGGTAATTTAAATTATTTTTATCCAAATCTTAAAAAGATAATCAAAAGATGTATTAACAAATGCGATTAATGTAACGAGAACAAATACACAAGAAAACCGTTAAAGAAATTGTTTAATTATACTGAAACTCCCAGCAGCCATAATGAAATAGTACATGTGGATGTGTTTTATTGTTTTCGAACTTGCTTTTTGACCACTATTGATAGATTTACCAAGCTAGCTTCCGTGCATAAATTGCCCGATAGAAATATGATTACACTTAAAATTAATCTAAAGGAAAGATTCGCATGGCTAGGAAAACCTAAAAAAATGATAATGGACAACGAGTTTAATAACTCATTTATAAGATTATTCTGCCGCGAAAATATTATAATTCCCCACTTTACTACTCCAAACAGTCATACGGGTAATGCAGACATCGAAAGACTGCATTCCACGATATTAGAACACATACGTATTTTAAAACACACGGACAACACATTGGAGACAGAGGAAATTATGTTAAAAGCCATTGGTTACTATAACAATTTTGTACAGAGTTCAACCAATGTGAAACCAATGGATTTTATTAACCAAAATGATATTGATTTCGAAAAAATTAAAAATTATGCGTACCAAAAGAAAAAAACAAATTATGGACAATATTAATACAAAAAGGGAAAAATCCCTAATTTTGACAACGACAAAATTTACATTAAAAACCCTCTTGCTAACAGAAACAAAACTGCCAAAAGATTCACAAAACTGCCTAAAAGTTATCCAAACAAAATTGACATAGCCCAAATCAAAAGGCCACATCAAATTTGTAAATAAAATTATAACTATACTATGTATGTATATAGGTATTATATACAAAAAAAAAATTTATAGTTTAACATTGTTACTTAACAATAATATTTTCAAATAGATATAGACATATATATACTAAAATGATCAGTATGTGTTTAGGAATATACTAAACACTCAACAAATAAATCCAATCTGTTTTCGATAAAAAGTTTTATTAATTCATTCTACAACTTCCGACCCGCTTAAATAAGAAAAACGTATAAAGGCAAAATATAGAAAGCATTGTTAATCCTGTAAACGGTGTAATGGCATGAGCCAGTCAACGGCACAGTGGCGTGATATTTGCTGAATACAGAGAGTCACTGAACAATGGTGATGCCAGATTAGTGGGCGATAGTCCATGAGCTTAATCTCTAACATTCCTTCCCGGCTGAACCTCCTCGGTTCAGGGACTCTGCTGGTGGTTCAATGAGGCGACAGACCTTCTGTACCGGGCGTTGACATCTATGCTTTACGAAAAGGCCTTCCGCAGCGAAGCGCAGCGGGATGCAAATTACCAAGTCCAGGTGCATCAGGCCGAAAGGGAATCTGAACACAGTACCGACCATCCGGACAACGTGTAAATGTCTTCAAAAAAATCTCTTCACAGGCGTCAACCTCTGCGACATTCTTATTAGAAGGCTCTTCAGATTCCCAAAATTTTAGCATGAGCCGATCGATTGCCGTATTCTCGGCGCCGACCTCAGCAAGCATTGAGTGCGCCTCAAATTCAGAGGTGTTCCTCATGGCTGGGCCAAGAACTATCCAACCCAGACGTGTATTGAGTTCACATGGTTCGGAATTTGACCCTACTATAACATCATTTAACACTAGCAATGGCCAAATGACCGCTCCGATAAGTAGATCGACTGGACCTGGAGTCCCGAACGCGGGGTCGGCCAGATGAAGACCTTCCAGATGCTTGTTGGCTCGTACATCTACCGTAGTAGCAGGAGTCGTTGCCGTGATTATCAATAACGTGATCGTATCAATAACGTATGCACAAAAATTGATTTTAAACTCGTGGTCCATATGAGATCGCATGCAAATGTCAACTATGCCCTTTGTGTGTGCTGAAAAGTTCTGGCCAATACCTTCGATCTGAAGTTCGCAGGGGCTTCTGGGGAGATTTAACACAGATATTAACGATTCCCTGACAAATCTCACCAGTGATCCCATATCGCATAGAGCGCGGCACTCCTGCATGGTGCCATTACCATCGGCGAGAAGCACCATTGCCGTTGCTAAGAAAATGGTCCGGTCATTCTGTAGGAGGAATGACTGGACTGTTCTGTTACGTCATTGGTGTCGTGGAAGCACTCCGGCTTCCATTGTGTTTGATGAAAGCGTGGTATTCGTCGGGGAAGTATTTGAATAAGCTGCTTGCTGCGAACTTCTGCATAAGAGTGTGTTATGCTTCTGCTGACAGGACATACAAACGCCCGATGGGCAATCTCGGCTGCTGTGACCAGACTTGAGGCAATTGAAACATAGGGAAGCTTGTTTTACCAACTCCCATCGTCTATCGACCGACAGATTTCGGAACTTGTGGTACTTTGTAATGCGATGAACATCTGAACAAGATGGACACTTTATGAATTTACCTTGCCCCGCCGGCAAATTAGAAGTCCGTGCAGAGGCTGTGGAAAGATGCGCCCTTGCGGTACGTGGTATACTTCGAGTGGCCGCCGATGATGTATTCACATACACAGATAGCGGCAAGTTCCATGCTCGGCGTTCGACAAAAGCCATTAGATCGTCTATCTTTGGAATATCGTTAGATTTCAAGCTCATGCCCCACTCCGTACGGGTTACAACTGGTAGCTTGGGTAAAAGTAACGGCACTGCTATGGCATCCCAATGCTTAACGGGCACATTCATCACTTCAAGTGCTCGAAAAGAATTACGAACACAGTCTACAATGTTGGTTAACTCGGCACGCGACTCCAGCGGCTGATTTGGCAATTCCAGTAAACGGCGAACATGCGTCTCCGAAAGTGTGCGTGGATTGTCGTAACGTCTCTTTAATTCAGCCCAGAGTTCCTCATAACCCCCAGTATATAGGCCGCCAATCAGAGGAACATTTTCCGCTTTCACACACTGCCGCAATTTTCCCAGTTTATAGGTTGGATCCAAGTCACGCCTATTGTGAACTAACGTCTCAAACATGTCCTTAAACATTAACCAATTTTCGTGTTGACCGTCAAAACTAGGGATTGAATCTGGATCCAACCGCATATCTGGTGCATGACTATACGAATGGGTTGAGCTGCTGGCCAGCGGTAACATCTTGCGCTTCAATTTGATGCAGAATTTGTTAAACACCTCCTCTGTTGGAGCGAGCAACTCGTCGTGATTTACAATTTCGTCATCTTGTGCGGCAGAAACCAAGGCAAGGTGGTTGTCCATGAACCGAGCGAAGTGTTGGCGGGCATTGGACAAGAGCTGCTCACCTTCAACGCCATCAGGCTCGTAGTGGTCTGCTTGAATTTGGGACCAAACGGAAAAATAGAAGTGCGCGCTGATGTTCGCAGATTTAACGCAGACATCGCAAATTCCGTTTATACAGTCGCGAAAGTTAAAAAAAATACAAACAATTTCAATCCTCACAGGAGGCACCAAAAAATGTTTAGGACCTCAGTAGCCAGTGCTCAAACAAAAAATTTCTTAGTACTGGTATTTGTACTAGTATCTAAATAATAATAATAATAATAATAAATGTTTAGGAATATACTAAACACTCAACAAATAAATCCAAACTGTTCTCGATCAAAAGTTTTATTAATTCATTCTACAACTTCCGACCCGCTTAAATAAGAAAAACGTATAAAGGCAAAATATAGAAAGCATTGTTGTTCCTGTAAACGGTGTAATGGCATGAGCCAGTCAACGGCACAGTGGCGTGATATTTGCTGAATACAGAGAGTCACTGAACAATGGTGATGCCAGATTAGTGGGCGATAATCCATGAGCTTAATCTCTAACAGTATGAAAAGAGGAATCGATTTAGCCCTGACTGTCCGTCCGTCCGTCTGGCCGTGGTTACAATAACTTGAGTAACAATTGAGATATCTCAATGAAATTGGGTATATAGATTGCCCTTTGGACAGGGTAGGTTGGTATTGAAAATGGTCAAGATCGGCCAATAACCACGCCCACCTCCCATATAACGGAAGTTTTTGAAAAATGCAAAAACTCCGTTTTCTCAGTATCTATTACAGCAAATTGAGTGAAATTTGGTATTTGGAGCAATTTTGAACTCAGAAATTAAGCATTTACGAAAGTTTGAAAAATGGGCGTTGCCACGCCCTCTTATTAAAAAGTTTCTGTATCTCAATAACAGTGTAAGGTATCGTCACAAAATTTGGTGGGCATAGTTTCCTTGATATCGTTATTATTATCGTAGAAAATTTTTGAAATCGGATCATAACCACGCCCACCTCCCATATAACGGAAGTTTTGGAAAATGCAAAAACTTAGTTTTGTCGGTATCTATTAAAAGAAATTGTGTGAAATTCGGTATTTGGAGCGATTTTGAACTAAGAAAATAGGTATTTATGAAATTTTGAACAATGGACGTTGCCACGCCCACTTATGAAAAAATATCTGTATCTCAATAACGGCGTAAGGTATCGTCACTAAATTTCGTGAGCATATTGTCCTTGATATCACTAACATCACCGTCAAAAGATTTTGAAATCAGACCATAACCACGCCCACCTTCAATATAACGGAAAATTTGAGAAATGCAAAACTCCGTTTTTTCTTTATCCATTAAAGCACACTGAGTGAAATTTGGTATTTGGGGTGATTTTAATTAAGGAAACTGTATATTTATAAAGTTTTGATAAATAGGCGTTGCCACGCCCACTTATAAAAAAAATGTCTGTATCTCAATAAGGGTGTTAGTTATCGCCACAAAACTTGGTATACATATTTTCCTTGACAGCAGTCTTACTATGGTCAAATATTTTTGAAATCGGACCATAACCACACGAACCTTCCGTATAACGAAAGTTTCAAAAAATGCCCAATGTCTGTATTTTCAATAATAGTGCTAGGTATCATTACTAAATTTGCTGAACATATTGCCCTTGATATCAGTAGCATTACCGCCAAAAAAATTGAAATCGGATTAAAATCACGCCCAACTTCCATATAACGAAAGTTTTTAAAAATGTTTTTTGGTATCAGTATACCCACTTATGTTTCCAATTGTAATGAAACTCTATCAAACTCCGTTCAAGCAATGAATATAAACGACGTCTGCCTCTCATAAGATTTCATATAATCTGAAAATGCAATATTTCAGTAACACTAATACCAAAATTGTTTTATATTGGCTTTTATACAAATTTGGAAATGGGCGTGGTTCCGGTCATACCATAAAACATCGCGAGGGTATATAAAATTCGGTTTCGCCCGAATTTAGCTTTTCTTACTTGTTTTGAATGAGACTGAGCGCAGTATTCTTAGCTATCTGTACACTCATTCAGTCACCGCGCTTGCTGTGAGCAGAATGCGTAGAATGTTGCGCTTACGTGTGAATGTGTTAAAACGGCCAATGACTACATTCATGCAGACGTCTATTAGGTATGTATACAAATGCGGACAACCTAAATGTGGATTTAGCAGAAATACTTATGCTAATTAACATAAGGGAAATCATTACTGAGTCAAACAATGTCAAGTGAGCCCAGAAATTTCCACTATATCACCGATTTTGAAAATAAACATATGATTGCATAGAGGGCATGACGCATAGTTCATGATATGAATATTTCATTACAGCTCCACGTTTTGTTTATGTTATCTACTATTAAACTTTTATGCACGAAAAATTTGTAAAATTATTTTCTCAAAAAGTACAGCAGATAATTGAATGAAATTGTGCAATAATTTGTGAACAGAATTTTCCTCCCTCAATCCAATTCAGAGATATCGAATTTTGAGTCATGCGGTGCAGCGAGCCGCGCGCGCTTGGCTACCGGCATTTCGGCTATAGGTAATATTGGGGGTTGAAACGTGTTGGAAATGTAAGTTTGGGACGTTACGAAATGAGGCACATTATGTTTAATTGAAGCCGTTTGGAATTTCTTTACGACATCTCATGGAAAGGGAGCTTTCGACGGGGTAGGAGGGGCTGTAAAAGGCTCGCGCGTAAACATATGTATACGAAATGCTAAAAATCTTTTCGAATAGGCGACAAATGCTTTTAAAGCCATATATTTCGAATTCTGCTCCCAAGAGGATCATGATGCACATACCAAAAAATTCGAAAAGAGCTTAGGTAATTCAATTTTGTTTTAGCAATAAACTATAAATTATTATCTAAATTTCTTGTATTAATTAGTCCGTCATATTATGTTTTTCTTTTAACATTTGAACTATGAATATTTTCTAAATTATTTATCTTAAACTTAGGTTCTTCCTTATGTCTTAATGCTCTATAATTTTTTATATATCCTTGGTTACGATCATCTTTATACATTTCTCTTATTTATGTAACTGCTTTTATATTATCATAAATATTTTCTTTATTACCATTTCCAAACTCAACATTAAACGGTTTCTCCTTTGTTACTGAATGATAGCTATTGTTGTACAATTTAATCGCCTTACTAATCTTGTCAACCTCTCGATATCAGCATTTCCTGTATGATTATTAGGTTTAACAAAATTAAACTTATATTTTCATTTCTTAAAATCTCTTTAATATTTACACTTTTCAACTCATTGTCGCAAATTAATTTTCTAAAATGACAACGCTGAGATTTATATAACCTTAACTTTTCTATAATTTTGGAAAACTTATATATAAAAGTTAAAAAGTTAGACTTCGAATTCTTATAAATATCCAAGTGAACTATTTGCCTAACGTCATTTGGAGTTTCGGTAATTTTAAAGTTTTCTTTGACTGGATTTCTATCAAATTTAACCCTGGAGCAAACTAAACAATTAGTAATGTATTTTTCAATAAAATTTCTTTAATTTGGAAAGTAAATTTGTTTTTGAATAATTTTATAATTTTCACTAATTCCTGTATGTCCTGTTATGTTTTTATGGTAATTATGGCTATACTTATGAGCTTCATCTTCGGATGAAATATGCTTGGCATGATAGGAGCAACGTACAAATTTAACATTTCCACATCCTTTGTATAACTCTAATATTTTGTTTTGTAAAATTGTATATTTATTATCATATAAGTCAAAATAAATACCAACAAGAATAATTTGCGTCTTGACTATATTTACTAATAATATAATAATTTTGGCGCGTACACTATATAGCTCAGTGGTTGGCCGAGCTTCTCCTACCATTTGTGGTTTGCGTCTTTATATTATATTATACCACAAATGGAGGGACCTATGTACAGTTTTGTGCCGACTCCGAACGGCAGATGTATTTAATGAGAAGCTTTTTCATGGCAGAAATACCCTCTGAGGTTTGCCATTGCCTGCCGAGGGGTGACCGCTATTAGAAAAAACTTTTTCTATTATTAAGACTGACTGACTGAGATTCGACCCTCGAACTCACCGGCATATCAGGTTATAGCACGCCCCGCTACCAACTCGACCACAGCGGCCACCATCATCTATCTATTTACTGCTGTGTCTAAAATACTAACACCCAAATTACTCTGTTTTCCTGTGAATGAATAGTGTCTATTTCACCAACTTGGTAATTAAAAAGGGAATTACTATCAGAAACATTTAACATATTGATTTCGTTTTTCTCCACATTTATTCTGCTTAAAAACTCAGCTACTTGATTATCTTTACTTTTGATGTAACTCATAGTTATATTGAATTCACTTAGTTTTATAATCCATCTGCTCAGTCTTGGATTCATACATTTACTCTGAGATTTAGCAAAAAGCCATTTTAATGGTTGGTTATCTGACGAAATCTCAAATTTATTACCATAAAGAAATAATCAAAAATAATTAGTTGCCCAAACCATTGCCAATAGTTATTTCTCTGTTGATGCATAATTCTTTTCATGGTTTCATGTTTGTCTGGCTGCAAAACAGAGCCTAAAGCGTTATTACCAGCTTCAGTGATAAGCTGAAAAGGCTTGTTGGCATGGGGTAGGCTATGCTTGAATAAGCTTTGATGAATTTTCTATAATATCCAGTTATGCTAAGAAATGATTTAATTTGTTTTACTGTTCGAGGTAATTTAAGATTCAAAATGTGATTGACATTTTCAGGATTGGGTTTTACACCTTCAGGCGTTAAAATATTTCCCAAATATAAAATTTCTTTACTAAAAAATGTTCATTTTTTATTTTTTTTTCGGAGAATGGCATCTTTTAATGTTTTTAAAACTCTATTTACGTCACTTAGGCGCTCTAGGAAACTATTTGAAAATATGAAAATATCATCCATGTAAACTACGCATATTTTATTAATTAAATCTTTTAAAATATTATTGATAAGCCTTTGGAATGTTGCTGAAGCGTTCTTTAGCCCGAAAGGCATCAAAAGAAATTCGTTATGTCCATAAGGGGTAGAAAATGCTGTTTTCGGCCGCTCTTCTTGTCTTACAAGAATTTGGTAAAACCCCTTCGCTAATGTTGAAAAATAATGAGCACGACCTAATTTATCAAGAATGTTTTCAATATTAGCAATTAAAAATTTATCATCAATTGAAATGGCATTTAAAGCTCGACAATCGACTACCAGTCTCCTTTTCTGTTCTCCGAGACAATCAGACTTTTTAGGGACTATTGTACGGCAAGTTACTTTCTCTTATTATATAATTTTTCAACATCTCTTCAATTTGTTTACAAATTTCTTGCTCGTGAATAATGGGGTATCGATTTTGAATAAATAGACCTATCTAATGAAGTTTTAATTTCGTGTTAAATTATATTAGCATTAGTTAGTTTTTTTCCATTCCTTAAAATTTGTTTAACAGCTTTAATTTCTTCACTATTAACCCTTCCAAGAGATTTACTAGAATTTTTGGACTCATATCAACCAATTCTAGTTCATTAATTTCATTTAAGTTATAGTGAAACGGTTTTATAAAATTTATTACTTTTCCATTTATTGTCAAAGTGTCATTATCCATATTTACAACAGCTTTCATTGGCTTCAATTACTATTATTTTTTCCAATTATTGCATCAAAGGGTTTATCGTTAAACACTGCCAACAGCCATGACATTGTTCCATCTTCATTAAATTCATAAGGAAAATCAGTTATTATTATTATTATTATATTATTATTGACTTTTTCTTTTTTTAGCGCTGTATTTTTCACTGAATGTATTTTATTTAAGTTTTTTAATTTTTATTAGTTTTCTTTTCATTTTTCTTTACATATTTCATTTGTTTATTAAGAATTTATTTTATTTCATATTGATATTATTATACATTTTATTAATATTAATTTTTATTTTTAGTGATTTTTTTTTTTACTTGATTATATACACATATATATAAGTTATCGTTATGCTCACGTTGCAAAGTATGGTGATCGATCGCTATTACACAACTTGCATTCTCACGGGCCGAACTTTCGCTGACATGACACACGCGCATCCGCCGCGTCGCACTAAAAGCGTGAGAACCGCAATGTCAGCAGTGTTGGATTTGTGGAAGTTACTATTGGGACCGCTAGGTTAAGAAGTTAGCTTGTAAGCAAATTAGAATTGTAAAGTTAGCACAGTTAATAAATTTATAACATGTTGAATTCAGCGCAAGCCCTGCCAGCGGTACTATCAAACGTAAAAAACCACACGATGAGAGTCAACCTGGAATACCTCCACGACATCACGATGGCGAATGTTAAGTATCTAGGGTACGTTAACGAAACGATAAATTTTTCTATCGTTACAGAAGCAATTTCGATATGTGCTATAATCCTTATTATGGTCATGCTATGGAGATGTTACACAAAAAAACTCAACCTGCCACCTGTTCAAATCCCGACGCAGTGGAGAAGAAACCCCAGCAACACTAAGATTAGTGAAGCCAATTCTGCACCAGAACCTAACAGCCTTGACACTAGCTTACCAGTAGCCGAAGCCAGACGCATCATCGCCAGGAAGGTGCGATTACCATTCAAGGAGTATTAACCCCCCCACGGATCTGCGGGACGCAGATTTTTAAAGGGAGGAGTTATCGTTATGCTATCCCACGGTCCGTACACTAGCTCACGTTGCAAAGTATGGTGATCGATCGCTATTACACAACTTGCATTCTCACGGGCCGAACTTTCGCTGACATGACACACGCGCATCCGCCGCGTCGCACTAAAAGCGTGAGAACCGCAATGTCAGCAGTGTTGGAGTTGTGGAAGTTACTATTGGGACCGCTAGGTTAAGAAGTTAGCTTGTAAGCAAATTAGAATTGTAAAGTTAGCACAGTTAATAAATTTATAACATGTTGAAATAATTGTTTGATTTTCCAAGTCGGCGAACGAGTTGGTTCGCCGCAACTTCAATTTTTTATCCTCTCGTTAATAACGAGAGTTAATTTATATATATATATATATATATATTTTATTTTTTATTTTTTGTTTTGGCCTGGTTATTCAATAATACTTTTGATGACTGTACATTTTTTAATTAAAGTGGCATCATAACTGTAGCCAACTGTTCAGTTTTCTTAACTGTTTAAAGTTGCGTCATAACGGGTTGTGTTAAAACAGTTTTCCGGTTTTCTTTTTTGTTCCAAAGTTGAAACAACTAAAACTTATATATTTACTTTATTTCACTTGCTAGCATACTATTAACTACTATACGTGTAAGCCTACTGTTATGTTTATGTAAACGCAACTCTGTATAGTTTGTTAGAGAACTCTAAAATGCATCCCTGACGATCAGCATCGTCAGGATCACCTATAAATATCGCGCTCAGCATAGAAATACAGTAGTCGTCGGCTTAAGCTCATTTGGGTTAGTTCGTCCAATATTGCTTTGGACAGCAAACTTCAATAAAGTTTAAGTACAGATATAAGCAACGCGTTTCAATTCGTTTTATTAACTTTCCTCTTGTGTGCGACTCTCGTCCGGATTATCGGACAGGTCCAGCAAAGGAATAGCGGTAGTGGTCACAACATATATATATATAAAGAACGGGTGGCTGGTCACTCTTATGACCTATAGTCTGCGGAGCGGCAAGTCCATTCCTTCATTGGCGCCCAACTTAGTGGCCTCGAATCACTCCAGCGAACCGACGAGCATACACAAAATGGCGACATTTTCGCCCGAGCAATTTTCCCAAATATTGGAAGCAATTTCCAGCGGCGGTAAAAGCGGTTCTTTTACAAATTGTACGTCCCGCTTTAAAGGGCAACGGGACCCAGCAACGGTAGAAGAATTTGTTGCTGCCATTGCGGTCTACAAAGACATCGAAAAAATTTCGGACTCAGATGCGTTACGCGGTATGCCACTGTTACTCGAGGAGTATGCAGCGACTTCGTGGATAGGAGTTAAGGAATCTGTGTCAACACTCACCGATGCCATGAAATTAATACGAGCGACATTTTCTCCTCCGGCACCGGATTGGAAAACTTATTTAAACATTTTTGAGCATAAACAACAAGCGCGCGAAACTACCGACAGCTTTATTTGTAAAAAGCGGCTGTTGTTCTCACAACTGAAACACATCGTCAGCGAAGTAGTGCAACTGCACATGATATACGGCCTCTTATCTGTGAAAATTAGAAATCGCGTGCTACGTGATGCATTCTCAACGTTCGATGAACTCATATCACGTTGCCCAGATGCGGAATTGTTTCTGGGTGAATCCATTCAACTTCCGACGGCGCTGATTGAAAAGGCAGAGCGCGCGGATGGGACAAAAAGGTTTCTGCCGATTACGTGGTCACACAATAGACGTGTGTTGTAAAAAGAAGAAGGAGCAGGATTTACAGCAACAATCTACATCTACAAGTACCAGCGCAGCAGTGCCGAAAATGAGACGAACGCACTCATTTGCATGTCACGGTTGTGGTGCACCGGGTGTGTACCGTGCAAACTGTCCAAAGTGTAGTGGATATAGTAAAGAAAGCCCTCAATATCTAGCGTTCAACAGCATAAATACTACCGTTGTCGGAAGATCCTCCCCATTTGTCCACATAGAGGTGTATTGTATGAAGGGAGAAGCGCTCTTCGACACGGGAGCGAAAACGTCTGTTGCAAGCGCTAACTTGAAGAAAATACTGTAGAGCAAGGGATGTGTTTTCCAGGTTGTTTTGGCGGACGTCACGCTGGAAGATGGAAGCACGACTGCGCAAAAAGTGTTATCAACCATTTATTTATTTATTTATTTATATAAGTATCCAACACAACAACCAACCATTGGCTATATTTCAGCATTGGATATACCTTAAAATACCAATATACATTATAAATCCAAAACTTAATCTAAAACAGGAATTATCAAAAAAAAAAAAAAAAAAATAGTATATGTACATAGAAAGATAAAAATTGAATCTTAAATAATATGGATGACAGAGTTTAGGTACATTATAAAATCGATAGAGAATGGGAAAAAGACAAGAGACAGAAATCAATACCAGTCATTTCATAATAAAGTGTTTACGAAGCTCGTTTCTAAAACGCAATGAGTGACTTATATTTTTCAGAGTAAGTGGAAGACTGTTCCAAAGACGAATAGTGAAAACAAAAAACTGGCGTTCAGAAATTAGAGATTTGAATTTAGCGTGTAGAAGCTGAGAAGATCTGATTGACTTGGACTGTTGCAGTCTATGACAGAGATACTGAGGTTCGCCCGTTATCAATATTTTGTGCAGCATAGTAAGACACCTCAGCTTGATGACATTTTCAAAAGGCATTGAAAAAATTTTATGCGCATGTATTGAAATATGCTCTCTACGTTTTACACCATATATGTATCTAGCAATGCTGTTATATAGTACATTAAGTTTTTTGTTGCAGGTACTGTCACAGCTGGCGTATATTTCACAGCCATATAATAGAGTCGGAAGCAAGTAAGCCTTAGCAAGAAGTAGTCGAATTCTCTCTGGGGTAAAATATTGAATATTCCAAAGTGATCGAAGCATTCCATATACTTTACCGATTGCATTAATTATGTGATTGTTCCATGTGAGAGTTCTATTAAATACAACGCCAAGGTTTTTTGCAGAGTCGACATAATCAATCACTGAGTTATTTAATATTACCTTATCAAAAGCGTCAAGTTTGAAATACTTTTTGTAAATAGCAATGCATTGGGATTTTCTTGGGTTGAGGACTAGACCGTTATTATTGGCCCACTCATTGACAGAACTTAGATCATTATTTAACTTGCAAATAGTTGCATTAATTGAATCGAATGGACAGCTAAGACACAACTAGGTCGGCGTAAACATGAATATCACAGTGAATAAGCACCTCATTAAGGTCATTGATGTATAATACAAATAACAAAGGACCAAGCACGGAACCTTGTGGGACACCTTTAACTACAGACATAAAATTGGAGGAATGGTTATTAACACAGACTGCCTGCGAACGCTCACAATGATACGACTTGACAAGATTAATCGCTGGTGACGAGAAATTAAACAAATTTTTTAACTTTAAACACAATAAGTCATGGTCGACAGTGTCAAATGCTTTGGAATGGTCAAGAAGGGTTAGAAAAGTCACAAGATCTTTATCCATCTTAAGCCTAATATCATCAGTAACTTTCAAGAGTGCAGTTATACAACTTCTGTTAGATCTGAAGCCAGATTGGCATTCGCTCACTAATGAGTTCTTCTTCAAAAAAGAGTTAATCTGACGATGCATTAAGCGTTCCAGCACCTTGGACAGAAAAGGCAAGATAGCAATTGGCCTGTGATCTCCATTCGGTTTTGATATAGGAATTACTTTGACTTGTTTCCAACTTGTTGGAAAAACTGACTTGGTAAGGATGTTGTTTAGTGTAAACGTGATATAAGGTAAAACCTTAGGAAGGATACATTTAAGAAATTTAGGGTGGATTCCATCAAAGCCAATGGCGTTGGATTTGATTGCAAGTATTGACTCAACTACGTCGCAGTCGTCTACGCAAGTAAAGCTAAACCTTTGGATGAGACTCACTGGACAAGTATCATATCTATCAGGATAAGTGCTTGTTTTAGGGAGGTCCAAAAACTTCGCATTAAGCACGTTTGCATCAACAGAATCGGAGATTGAACTTTTCTTACTACAGATACCTATTTCACGGACATGCTTCCAGATTTGCTTGGACCCTACAGCTAAGCTGAATCTGGTCTCAAAGTACCTCATTTTAAGAACCTTTATCTTATCCTTGACTGCCTTCCTAAGTTTCTTGTATTCAGTGTATAAAATGTCACTTCTGGAGCATTTCCATTTATGATACGCGCTATTTCTTTCAGCAATTAATATTTTTACACCTCGATTGAACCAAGGGCGGTTGGTACGTTTGACCGGTCTGGTAACTAGCGGCACATGGTAGTCAAAGAGACTACTGATACGTCCCTGAATAAAGTTAATTTGGTCATCTGTTGATACCATATTACGCACGGATTCCCAATTTATTGAATCAACAGCTCGGTCAAGTTGATAGTAATTGATGTGCGCAAAATCACGGTACGAATAGCAGCCCCAGATCCAATATAAAATCATATGTCAGGTAAATTAAATCATGTTTGGAAAAATTTGGTACAGAGAGCTGGTCATAAAGCAGGATTTTTGATTTGGAATCAATAAAAAATATATCCAAAAGAGTTCTGCTCGTACGCGTGAAATGAGTAGGCATCGAAGAGTTGACCGGGAATAATCCAAGATTTGTCATAGAAAATGAAAAGTTACTGCCACTAAGTAAATCGCTGTTGAAATCTCCAGATATAACTATATTGCGGTGAGATAACGTAATATCCTCAAGAAATTCCAGGAAGTAGGTATAGTCAACCATCTTATTATGTCTATATACACATCCAATTAACATTTTATCAGTCTTGGCATGAATTTCCAAGAAAATATATTCAATGGCGCTTGTATCACTAGAAGTGCCGATAACTCTGCAAGATATACTATTCTTAATATACACAGCAACTCCCCCACCATGACCAATCCTATCTCTTCGGAAAAGTGTGTACCCACTGACACCCAGAAAATCGTTACTGTGGCAAGAAGTGAACCATGTTTCGGAAACGCAGACTATATCAACGTCGGAGTGTTCAAAAATATAAACAAACTCATCAATTTTCCTAGCTAAGCTTTGCGCATTAATATGACAAACCTTAAGACCACTTTTTTGATTGCTCAAAATTCTAATCATGTTATGCGTATTGTCCTTGGCACAGCCATAATTCTTTGGTTTATACATCATCAAATATATATAAAATAAAGAAAAATTGCGTTTCAAAAACAAGCCTTAAAAATAATGTACGCATTATGTTATGACGGGTATAAATATTTCTGCCAGATGTGTATAAATATAACAAGAGAAAGATAAATAAAGAGAAAGCAATTAAATAAGTACAAACAAAAGTACAGGAAAAAGAGAATACAAAGTAAGAGATAATTATTGTTAGCATAAATGACTACTATTAATGTTGTTGTTAGGCGCTGCAATCTTATTAACCTCATCAATTGTGCTCACTTTTACTGCTTCAGTTTTGGGGCGAACTTTTACATGTACTTGTCCACGTAATGAGAAAACAGTCAACAGTCGCTTCAGTTTCTTTAGATCAATTGCATGCTGCAAAACTTCACGATTATGCTTGGTCAGGCATTCATGTATCATCACATGACCGTCAGCATCAATTCCCAAATCTCGGAGTGCAGGAGATTTGCGGTTGGACTTGCAGTACTCCGCATTTGCTCTGCATACGGATGAGCGTTCGTTCGCTGAGCCAAGTTTTACTATGATAGGCGCATCTTTGTTGTTGTTCTTCTTTGCGACATTACTATCGGAAATAGGGTTCGGAAAATTCGTATGATATCGTTTCCGAATGCTAAAAAGAATGGTACCCTGATTGGAGCGGACTTTTTAGAACAAGCGGGCATTGTGGTGAACATGGCGCAACGTTACTGGTACTTCGAAGATGAACCCACGGTTAAGAACGAGTTTGTCAAGCCAAGTGTGGGTGGTCTACCGTTTGCTATGGACATAGCAGGCGCGCATGTGGTTACGAGCAATCGACTGTCTCCTCGTACAAAAACGGCAAATGAGTACTCAAACTTCGTACACTATGTAATGAAGAGTGTTACTAACATCGACGATAGCGATTCTCCAGAGATATGTCCACCAGATAATTATGGACCAGCGGTAAAAGAGAAACGCTCACATTCCAATGATTACTCCCCACACTCAGTGCAGGAAATTTTCAAGGGGTCACTACCAGTTGACGAATCTACGCCTGAAAACAACTCCCGCCTGTTTGCGCCTCCATTTAAAGTAAAGATAAGTGGTTACGAAAAATGTTGCGAAGAAAATTTCTTCCCGTTGAATTCGCTTGAGTTGAGTCCACCATCTCAAGAAGTTGGTTGCGAACTCATGCCCGTTCAGCATATCAAATTAGAAACTCTGCTTTCCAAGCACAACGACGTATTTGAAGTGTCAACATGTGCAACACCGTTTGCCACACATAGCATCGATACGGGCGAGCATTCCCCAATCGCTTTGCCACCATATCGTCTATCACCGCAGCGGAAGGTCTTGTTGAAAAAAGAATTTTGAAGAGCACCTTATGGAACTCAGCACGCTTTTCGACCGTATACGGGAATTTGGCCACGCGCTGGTATCTACGACGAGAAACAACTAGACCTACCATTTAACAAGATGCTAGTAAACCAGGAGGAAACTTATGGACTGAAAAAGGATTGCCTACTAATCGGTTCATCTACGGTATGTGGCTCGGAATCCATAAGCAAACTAGAAGAAAACGGTTGCTTACCACGATTGCTGAAGGGTGGAGAAGCTAGTTGCCAGTTCACTAAGCGAAATGGTACACTAATCGAGCTAATAAATGATAACACGGTTTTCGCTTCGAACTTCCAAGGTGAAGTTAAGAGTAGCAACGCCACACATGCTATCAATATTACCTACGTGATCCAGCTCAACAACGAAACAATCATGATTGGGGATCGAATGTTCTACAGCAGTGAGGCCATTTCAGCGGAAGCCCTGCCAGCGGTACTATCACACGTAAAAAACCACACGATGAGAGTCAACCTGGAATACCTCCACGACATCACGATGGCGAATGTTAAGTATCTAGGGTACGTTAACGAAACGATAAATTTTTCTATCGTTACAGAAGCAATTTCGATATGTGCTATAAACCTTATTATGGTCATGCTATGGAGATGTTACACAAAAAAACTCAACCTGCCACCTGTTCAAATCCCGACGCAGTGGAGAAGAAACCCCATCAACACTAAGATTAGTGAAGCCAATTCTGCACCAGAACCTAACAGCCTTGACACTAGCTTACCAGTAGCCGAAGCCAGGAGAAAGCCAGACGCATCATCGCCAGGAAGTTGCGATTACCATTCAAGGAGTATTAACCCCCCACGGATCTGCGGGACGCAGATTTTTAAAGGGAGGAGTTATCGTTATGCTATCCCACGGTCCGTACACTAGCTCACGTTGCAAAGTATGGTGATCGATCGCTATTACACAACTTGCATTCTCACGGGCCGAACTTTCGCTGACATGACACACGCGCATCCGCCGCGTCGCACTAAAAGCGTGAGAACCGCAATGTCAGCAGTGTTGGAGTTGTGGAAGTTACTATTGGGACCGCTAGGTTAAGAAGTTAGCTTGTAAGCAAATTAGAATTGTAAAGTTAGCACAGTTAATAAATTTATAACATGTTGAAATAATTGTTTGATTTTCCAAGTCGGCGAACGAGTTGGTTCGCCGCAACTTTAATTTTTTATCCTCTCGTTAATAACGAGAGTTAACTTATATATATATATATATATATATTTTATTTTTTATTTTTTGTTTTGGCCTGGTTATTCAATAATACTTTTGACGACTGTACATTTTTTAATTAAAGTGGCATCATAACTGTAGCCAACTGTTCAGTTTTCTTAACTGTTTAAAGTTGCGTCATAACGGGTTGTGTTAAAACAGTTTTCCGGTTTTCTTTTTTGTTCCAAAGTTGAAACAACTAAAACTTATATATTTACTTTATTTCACTTGCTAGCATACTATTAACTACTATACGTGTAAGCCTACTGTTATGTTTATGTAAATGCAACTCTGTATAGTTTGTTAGAGAACTCTTAAATGCATCCCTGACGATCAGCATCGTCAGGATCACCTATAAATATCGCGCTCAGCATAGTAATACAGTAGTCGTCGGCTTAAGCTCATTTGGGTTAGTTCGTCCAATATTGCTTTGGACAGCAAACTTCAATAAAGTTTAAGTACAGATATAAGCAACGCGTTTCAATTCGTTTTATTAACTTTCCTCTTGTGTGCGACTCTCGTCCGGATTATCGGACAGGTCCAGCAAAGGAATAGCGGTAGTGGTCACAACATATATATATATAAAGAACCGGTGGCTGGTCACTCTTATGACCTATAGTCTGCGGAGCGGCAAGTCCATTCCTTCATTGGCGCCCAACTTAGTGGCCTAGATTCACTCCAGCGAACCGACGAGCATACACAAAATGGCGACATTTTCGCCCGAGCAGTTTTCCCAAATATTGGAAGCAATTTCCAGCGGCGGTAAAAGCGGTTCTTTTACAAATTGTACGTCCCGCTTTAAAGGGCAACGGGACCCAGCAGCGGTAGAAGAATTTGTTGCTGCCATTGCGGTCTACAAAGACATCGAAAAAATTTCGGACTCAGATGCGTTACGCGGTATGCCACTGTTACTCGAGGAGTATGCAGCGACTTCGTGGATAGGAGTTAAGGAATCTGTGTCAACACTCACCGATGCCATGAAATTAATACGAGCGACATTTTCTCCTCCGGCACCGGATTGGAAAACTTATTTAAACATTTTTGAGCATAAACAACAAGCGCGCGAAACTACCGACAGCTTTATTTGTAAAAAGCGGCTGGTGTTCTCACAACTGAAACACATCGTCAGCGAAGTAGTGCAACTGCACATGATATACGGCCTCTTATCTGTGAAAATTAGAAATCGCGTGCTACGTGATGCATTCTCAACGTTCGATGAACTCATATCACGTTGCCCAGATGCGGAATTGTTTCTGGGTGAATCCATTCAACTTCCGACGGCGCTGATTGAAAAGGCAGAGCGCGCGGATGGGCCAAAAAGGTTTCTGCCGATTACGCGGTCACACAATAGACGTGTGTTGTAAAAAGAAGAAGGAGCAGGATTTACAGCAACGATCTACATCTACAAGTACCAGCGCAGCAGTGCCGAAAATGAGACGAACGCACTCATTTGCATGTTACGGTTGTGGTGCACCGGGTGTGTACCGTGCAAACTGTCCAAAGTGTAGTGGACATAGTAAAGAAAGCCCTCAATATCTAGCGTTCAACAGCATAAATACTACCGTTGTCGGAAGATCCTCCCCATTTGTCCACATAGAGGTGTACTGTATGAAGGGAGAAGCGCTTTTCGACACGGGAGCGAAAACGTCTGTTGCAAGCGCTAACTTGAAGAAAATACTGTAGAGCAAGGGATGTGTTTTCCAGGTTGTTTTGGCGGACGTCACGCTGGAAGATGGAAGCACGACTGCGCAAAAAGTGTTATCAACCATTTGCGACATTACTATCGGAAATAGGGTTCGGAAAATTCGTATGATATCGTTTCCGAATGCTAAAAAGAATCGTACCCTGATTGGAGCGGACTTTTTAGAACAAGCGGGCATTGTGGTGAACATGGCGCAACGTTACTGGTACTTCGAAGATGAACCCACGGTTAAGAACGAGTTTGTCAAGCCAAGTGTGAGTGGTCTACCGTTTGCTATGGACATAGCAGGCGCGCATGTGGTTACGAGCAATCGACTATCTCCTCGTACAAAAACGGCAAATGAGTACTCAAACTTCGTACACTATGTAATGAAGAGTGTTACTAACATCGACGATAGCGATTCTCCAGAGATATGTCCACCAGATAATTATGGACCAGCGGTAAAAGAAAAACGCTCACATTCCAATGATTACTCCCCACACTCAGTGCAGGAAATTTTCAAGGGGTCACTACCAGTTGACGAATCTACGCCTGAAAACAACTCCCGCCTGTTTGCGCCTCCATTTAAAGTAAAGATTAGTGGTTACGAAAAATGTTGCGAAGAAAATTTCTTCCCGTTGAATTCGCTTGAGTTGAGTCCACCATCTCAAGAAGTTGGTTGCGAACTCATGCCCGTTCAGCATATCAAATTAGAAACTCTGCTTTCCAAGCACAACGACGTATTTGAAGTGTCAACATGTGCAACACCGTTTGCCACACATAGCATCGATACGGGCGAGCATTCCCCAATCGCTTTGCCACCATATCGTCTATCACCGCAGCGGAAGGTCTTGTTGAAAAAAGAAATAGACGAAATGCTCAAGATTGGAGTTATTGTGGAGTGCGACTCACCATGGGCAGCTCCTGTGGTTATCGTACCCAAAAAGCCAGGCGATATACGTATTTGCATCGATTATCGAGAACTGAATGCCATCACAAAGCCAGACCGGTATCCCCTTCCACGAGTGGATGACTTGATGCATGAAGCAAAAGCTACCAATTTCATGTCGACGTTGAATCTGCAGGCTGGATATTGGCAAATCGGCGTAAAAGACAGAGATCAGGACAAAACCGCATTTGTTACACCGTTTGGTATGTATAAATTCACACGCATGCCCTTCGGTTTGCGAAACGCGCCAGCAACGTTCCAGCGGTTGATCGATCGACTTAAATCATCTCTAAGAAACCTCACTATATTCGCTTATTTGGATGATAAAATCCTATGTTCAAGCAATTTTGAAGAGCACCTTATGGAACTCAGCACGCTTTTCGACCGTATACGGGAATTTGGCCACGCGCTGGTATCTACGACGAGAAACAACTAGACCTACCATTTAACAAGATGCTAGTAAACCAGGAGGAAACTTATGGACTGAAAAAGGATTGCCTACTAATCGGTTCATCTACGGTATGTGGCTCGGAATCCATAAGCAAACTAGAAGAAAACGGTTGCTTACCACGATTGCTGAAGGGTGGAGAAGCTAGTTGCCAGTTCACTAAGCGAAATGGTACACTAATCGAGCTAATAAATGATAACACGGTTTTCGCTTCGAACTTCCAAGGTGAAGTTAAGAGTAGCAACGCCACACATGCTATCAATGTTACCTACGTGATCCAGCTCAACAACGAAACAATCATGATTGGGGATCGAGTGTTCTACAGCAGTGAGGCCATTTCAGCGCAAGCCCTGCCAGCGGTACTATCAAACGTAAAAAACCACACGATGAGAGTCAACCTGGAATACCTCCACGACATCACGATGGCGAATGTTAAGTATCTAGGGTACGTTAACGAAACGATAAATTTTTCTATCGTTACAGAAGCAATTTCGATATGTGCTATAAACCTTATTATGGTCATGCTATGGAGATGTTACACAAAAAAACTCAACCTGCCACCTGTTCAAATCCCGACGCAGTGGAGAAGAAACCCCATCAACACTAAGATTAGTGAAGCCAATTCTGCACCAGAACCTAACAGCCTTGACACTAGCTTACCAGTAGCCGAAGCCAGGAGAAAGCCAGACGCATCATCGCCAGGAAGTTGCGATTACCATTCAAGGAGTATTAACCCCCCACGGATCTGCGGGACGCAGATTTTTAAAGGGAGGAGTTATCGTTATGCTATCCCACGGTCCGTACACTAGCTCACGTTGCAAAGTATGGTGATCGATCGCTATTACACAACTTGCATTCTCACGGGCCGAACTTTCGCTGACATGACACACGCGCATCCGCCGCGTCGCACTAAAAGCGTGAGAACCGCAATGTCAGCAGTGTTGGAGTTGTGGAAGTTACTATTGGGACCGCTAGGTTAAGAAGTTAGCTTGTAAGCAAATTAGAATTGTAAAGTTAGCACAGTTAATAAATTTATAACATGTTGAAATAATTGTTTGATTTTCCAAGTCGGCGAACGAGTTGGTTCGCCGCAACTTTAATTTTTTATCCTCTCGTTAATAACGAGAGTTAACTTATATATATATATATATATATATTTTATTTTTTATTTTTTGTTTTGGCCTGGTTATTCAATAATACTTTTGACGACTGTACATTTTTTAATTAAAGTGGCATCATAACTGTAGCCAACTGTTCAGTTTTCTTAACTGTTTAAAGTTGCGTCATAACGGGTTGTGTTAAAACAGTTTTCCGGTTTTCTTTTTTGTTCCAAAGTTGAAACAACTAAAACTTATATATTTACTTTATTTCACTTGCTAGCATACTATTAACTACTATACGTGTAAGCCTACTGTTATGTTTATGTAAATGCAACTCTGTATAGTTTGTTAGAGAACTCTTAAATGCATCCCTGACGATCAGCATCGTCAGGATCACCTATAAATATCGCGCTCAGCATAGTAATACAGTAGTCGTCGGCTTAAGCTCATTTGGGTTAGTTCGTCCAATATTGCTTTGGACAGCAAACTTCAATAAAGTTTAAGTACAGATATAAGCAACGCGTTTCAATTCGTTTTATTAACTTTCCTCTTGTGTGCGACTCTCATCCGGATTATCGGACAGGTCCAGCAAAGGAATAGCGGTAGTGGTCACAACATATATATATATATAAAGAACCGGTGGCTGGTCACTCTTATGACCTATAGTCTGCGGAGCGGCAAGTCCATTCCTTCATTGGCGCCCAACTTAGTGGCCTCGATTCACTCCAGCGAACCGACGAGCATACACAAAATGGCGACATTTTCGCCCGAGCAGTATTGGAAGCAATTTCCAGCGGCGGTAAAAGCGGTTCTTTTACAAATTGTACGTCCCGCTTTAAAGGGCAACGGGACCCAGCAGCGGTAGAAGAATTTGTTGCTGCCATTGCGGTCTACAAAGACATCGAAAAAATTTCGGACTCAGATGCGTTACGCGGTATGCCACTGTTACTCGAGGAGTATGCAGCGACTTCGTGGATAGGAGTTAAGGAATCTGTGTCAACACTCACCGATGCCATGAAATTAATACGAGCGACATTTTCTCCTCCGGCACCGGATTGGAAAACTTATTTAAACATTTTTGAGCATAAACAACAAGCGCGCGAAACTACCGACAGCTTTATTTGTAAAAAGCGGCTGGTGTTCTCACAACTGAAACACATCGTCAGCGAAGTAGTGCAACTGCACATGATATACGGCCTCTTATCTGTGAAAATTAGAAATCGCGTGCTACGTGATGCATTCTCAACGTTCGATGAACTCATATCACGTTGCCCAGATGCGGAATTGTTTCTGGGTGAATCCATTCAACTTCCGACGGCGCTGATTGAAAAGGCAGAGCGCGCGGATGGGCCAAAAAGGTTTCTGCCGATTACGCGGTCACACAATAGACGTGTGTTGTAAAAAGAAGAAGGAGCAGGATTTACAGCAACGATCTACATCTACAAGTACCAGCGCAGCAGTGCCGAAAATGAGACGAACGCACTCATTTGCATGTTACGGTTGTGGTGCACCGGGTGTGTACCGTGCAAACTGTCCAAAGTGTAGTGGACATAGTAAAGAAAGCCCTCAATATCTAGCGTTCAACAGCATAAATACTACCGTTGTCGGAAAATCCTCCCCATTTGTCCACATAGAGGTGTATTGTATGAAGGGAGAAGCGCTCTTCGACACGGGAGCGAAAACGTATGTTGCAAGCGCTAACTTGAAGAAAATACTGTAGAGCAAGGGATGTGTTTTCCAGGTTGTTTTGGCGGACGTCACGCTGGAAGATGGAAGCACGACTGCGCAAAAAGTGTTATCAACCATTTGCGACATTACTATCGGAAATAGGGTTCGGAAAATTCGTATGATATCGTTTCCGAATGCTAAAAAGAATCGTACCCTGATTGGAGCGGACTTTTTAGAACAAGCGGGCATTGTGGTGAACATGGCGCAACGTTACTGGTACTTCGAAGATGAACCCACGGTTAAGAACGAGTTTGTCAAGCCAAGTGTGAGTGGTCTACCGTTTGCTATGGACATAGCAGGCGCGCATGTGGTTACGAGCAATCGACTGTCTCCTCGTACAAAAACGGCAAATGAGTACTCAAACTTCGTACACTATGTAATGAAGAGTGTTACTAACATCGACGATAGCGATTCTCCAGAGATATGTCCACCAGATAATTATGGACCAGCGGTAAAAGAGAAACGCTCACATTCCAATGATTACTCCCCACACTCAGTGCAGGAAATTTTCAAGGGGTCACTACCAGTTGACGAATCTACGCCTGAAAACAACTCCCGCCTGTTTGCGCCTCCATTTAAAGTAAAGATTAGTGGTTACGAAAAATGTTGCGAAGAAAATTTCTTCCCGTTGAATTCGCTTGAGTTGAGTCCACCATCTCAAGAAGTTGGTTGCGAACTCATGCCCGTTCAGCATATCAAATTAGAAACTCTGCTTTCCAAGCACAACGACGTATTTGAAGTGTCAACATGTGCAACACCGTTTGCCACACATAGCATCGATACGGGCGAGCATTCCCCAATCGCTTTGCCACCATATCGTCTATCACCGCAGCGGAAGGTCTTGTTGAAAAAAGAAATATACGAAATGCTCAAGATTGGAGTTATTGTGGAGTGCGACTCACCATGGGCAGCTCCTGTGGTTATCGTACCCAAAAAGCCAGGCGATATACGTATTTGCATCGATTATCGAGAACTGAATGCCATCACAAAGCCAGACCGGTATCCCCTTCCACGAGTGGATGACTTGATACATGAAGCAAAAGCTACCAATTTCATGTCGACGTTGAATCTGCAGGCTGGATATTGGCAAATCGGCGTAAAAGACAGAGATCAGGACAAAACCGCATTTGTTACACCGTTTGGTATGTATAAATTCACACGCATGCCCTTCGGTTTGCGAAACGCGCCAGCAACGTTCCAGCGGTTGATCGATCGACTTAAATCATCTCTAAGGAACCTCACTATATTCGCTTATTTGGATGATAAAATCCTATGTTCAAGCAATTTTGAAGAGCACCTTATGGAACTCAGCACGCTTTTCGACCGTATACGGGAATTTGGCCACGCGCTGGTATCTACGACGAGAAACAACTAGACCTACCATTTAACAAGATGCTAGTAAACCAGGAGGGAACTTATGGACTGAAAAAGGATTGCCTACTAATCGGTTCATCTACGGTATGTGGCTCGGAATCCATAAGCAAACTAGAAGAAAACGGTTGCTTACCACGATTGCTGAAGGGTGGAGAAGCTAGTTGCCAGTTCACTAAGCGAAATGGTACACTAATCGAGCTAATAAATGATAACACGGTTTTCGCTTCGAACTTCCAAGGTGAAGTTAAGAGTAGCAACGCCACACATGCTATCAATATTACCTACGTGATCCAGCTCAACAACGAAACAATCATGATTGGGGATCGAGTGTTCTACAGCAGTGAGGCCATTTCAGCGCAAGCCCTGCCAGCGGTACTATCAAACGTAAAAAACCACACGATGAGAGTCAACCTGGAATACCTCCACGACATCACGATGGCGAATGTTAAGTATCTAGGGTACGTTAACGAAACGATAAATTTTTCTATCGTTACAGAAGCAATTTCGATATGTGCTATAAACCTTATTATGGTCATGCTATGGAGATGTTACACAAAAAAAATCAACCTGCCACCTGTTCAAATCCCGACGCAGTGGAGAAGAAACCCCATCAACACTAAGATTAGTGAAGCCAATTCTGCACCAGAACCTAACAGCCTTGACACTAGCTTACCAGTAGCCGAAGCCAGGAGAAAGCCAGACGCATCATCGCCAGGAAGTTGCGATTACCATTCAAGGAGTATTAACCCCCCCACGGATCTGCAGGACGCAGATTTTTAAGGGAGGAGTTATCGTTATGCTATCCCACGGTCCGTACACTAGCTCACGTTGCAAAGTATGGTGATCGATCGCTATTACACAACTTGCATTCTCACGGGCCGAACTTTCGCTGACATGACACACGCGCATCCGCCGCGTCGCACTAAAAGCGTGAGAACCGCAATGTCAGCAGTGTTGGAGTTGTGGAAGTTACTATTGGGACCGCTAGGTTAAGAAGTTAGCTTGTAAGCAAATTAGAATTGTAAAGTTAGCACAGTTAATAAATTTATAACATGTTGAAATAATTGTTTGATTTTCCAAGTCGGCGAACGAGTTGGTTCGCCGCAACTTTAATTTTTTATCCTCTCGTTAATAACGAGAGTTAACTTATATATATATATATATATATATTTTATTTTTTATTTTTTGTTTTGGCCTGGTTATTCAATAATACTTTTGACGACTGTACATTTTTTAATTAAAGTGGCATCATAACTGTAGCCAACTGTTCAGTTTTCTTAACTGTTTAAAGTTGCGTCTATGCACTATGTTATGAAGAGTGTTACTAACATCGACGATAGCGATTCTCCAGAGATATGTCCACAAGATAATTATGGACCAGCGGTAAAAGAGAAACGCTCACATTCCAATGATTACTCCCCACACTCAGTGCAGGAAATTTTCAAGGGGTCACTACCAGTTGACGAATCTACGCCTGAAAACAACTCCCGCCTGTTTGCGCCTCCATTTAAAGTAAAGATTAGTGGTTACGAAAAATTTTGCGAAGAAAATTTCTTCCCGTTGAATTCGCTTGAGTTGAGTCCACCATCTCAAGAAGTTGGTTGCGAACTCATGCCCGCTCAGCATATCAAATTAGAAACTCTGCTTTCCAAGCACAACGACGTATTTGAAGTGTCAACATGTGCAACACCGTTTGCCACACATAGCATCGATACGGGCGAGCATTCCCCAATCGCTTTGCCACCATATCGTCTATCACCGCAGCGGAAGGTCTTGTTGAAAAAAGAAATAGACGAAATGCTCAAGATTGGAGTTATTGTGGAGTGCGACTCACCATGGGCAGCTCCTGTGGTTATCGTACCCAAAAAGCCAGGCGATATACGTATTTGCATCAATTATCGAGAACTGAATGCCATCACAAAGCCAGACCGGTATCCCCTTCCACGAGTGGATGACTTGATACATGAAGCAAAAGCTACCAATTTCATGTCGACGTTGAATCTGCAGGCTGGATATTGGCAAATCGGCGTAAAAGACAGAGATCAGGACAAAACCGCATTTGTTACAACGTTTGGTATGTATAAATTCACACGCATGCCCTTCGGTTTGCGAAACGCGCCAGCAACGTTCCAGCGGTTGATCGATCGACTTAAATCATCTCTAAGGAACCTCACTATATTCGCTTATTTGGATGATAAAATCCTATGTTCAAGCAATTTTGAAGAGCACCTTATGGAACTCAGCACGCTTTTCGACCGTATACTGGAATTTGGCCACGCGCTGGTATCTACGACGAGAAACAACTAGACCTACCATTTAACAAGATGCTAGTAAACCAGGAGGAAACTTATGGACTGAAAAAGGATTGCCTACTAATCGGTTCATCTACGGTATGTGGCTCGGAATCCATAAGCAAACTAGAAGAAAACGGTTGCTTACCACGATTGCTGAAGGGTGGAGAAGCTAGTTGCCAGTTCACTAAGCGAAATGGTACACTAATCGAGCTAATAAATGATAACACGGTTTTCGCTTCGAACTTCCAAGGTGAAGTTAAGAGTAGCAACGCCACACATGCTATCAATATTACCTACGTGATCCAGCTCAACAACGAAACAATCATGATTGGGGATCGAGTGTTCTACAGCAGTGAGGCCATTTCAGCGCAAGCCCTGCCAGCGGTACTATCAAACGTAAAAAACCACACGATGAGAGTCAACCTGGAATACCTTCACGACATCACGATGGCGAATGTTAAGTATCTAGGGTACGTTAAAGAAACGATAAATTTTTCTATCGTTACAGAAGCAATTTCGATATGTGCTATAATCCTTATTGTGGTCATGCTATGGAGATGTTACACAAAAAAACTCAACCTGCCACCTGTTCAAATCCCGACGCAGTGGAGAAGAAACCCCAGCAACACTAAGATCAGTGAGGCCAATTCTGCACCAGAACCTAACAGCCTTGACACTAGCTTACCAGTAGCCGAAGCCAGGAGAAAGCCAGACGCATCATCGCCAGGAAGTTGCGATTACCATTCAAGGAGTATTAACCCCCCCACGGATCTGCGGGACGCAGATTTTTAAAGGGAGGAGTTATCGTTATGCTATCCCACGGTCCGTACACTAGCTCACGTTGCAAAGTATGGTGATCGATCGCTATTACACAACTTGCATTCTCACGGGCCGAACTTTCGCTGACATGACACACGCGCATCCGCCGCGTCGCACTAAAAGCGTGAGAACCGCAATGTCAGCAGTGTTGGAGTTGTGGAAGTTACTATTGGGACCGCTAGGTTAAGAAGTTAGCTTGTAAGCAAATTAGAATTGTAAAGTTAGTTCTTTTGGGGTGCGCAACGCGCACAGTTAATAAATTTATAACATGTTGAAATAATTGTTTGATTTTCCAAGTCGGCGAACGAGTTGGTTCGCCGCAACTTTAATTTTTTATCCTCTCGTTAATAACGAGAGTTAACTTATATATATATATATATATATATTTTATTTTTTATTTTTTGTTTTGGCCTGGTTATTCAATAATACTTTTGACTACTGTCCATTTTTTAATTAAAGTGGCATCATAACTGTAGCCAACTGTTCAGTTTTCTTAACTGTTTAAAGTTGCGTCATAACGGGTTGTGTTAAAACAGTTTTCCGGTTTTCTTTTTTGTTCCAAAGTTGAAACAACTACAACTTATATATTTACTTTATTTCACATACTATTAACTACTATACATGTAAGCCTACTGTTATGTTTATGTAAATGCAACTCTGTATAGTTTGTAAGAGAACTCTGAAATGCATCCCTGACGATCAGCATCGTCAGGATCACCTATAAATATCGCGCTCAGCATAGTAATACAGTAGTCGTCGGCTTAAGCTCATTTGGTTTAGTTCGTCCAATATTGCTTTGGACAGCAAACTTCAATAAAGTTTAAGTACAGATATAAGCAACGCGTTTTAATTCGTTTTATTAACTTTCCTCTTGTGTGCGACTCTCGTCCGGATTATCGGACAGGTCCAGCAAAGGAATAGCGGTAGTGGTCACAATATATATATATATAAAGAACGGGTGGCTGGTCACTCTTATGACCTATAGTCTGCGGATCGGCAAGTCCATTCCTTCATTGGCGCCCAACTTAGTGGCCTCGAATCATTCCAGCGAACCGACGAGCATACACAAAATGGCGACATTTTCGCCCGAGCAGTTTTCCCAAATATTGGAAGCAATTTCCAGCGGCGGTAAAAGCGGTTCTTTTACAAATTGTACGTCCCGCTTTAAAGGGCAACGGGACCCAGCAGCGGTAGAAGAATTTGTTGCTGCCATTGCGGTCTACAAAGACATCGAAAAAATTTCGGACTCAGATGCGTTACGCGGTATGCCACTGTTACTCGAGGAGTATGCAGCGACTTCGTGGATACGAGTTAAGGAATCTGTGTCAACACTCACCGATGCCATTAAATTAATACGAGCGACATTTTCTCCTCCGGCACCGGATTGGAAAACTTATTTAAACATTTTTGAGCATAAACAACAAGCGCGCGAAACTACCGACAGCTTTATTTGTAAAAAGCGGCTGGTGTTCTCACAACTGAAAGACATCGTCAGCGAAGTAGTGCAACTGCACATGATATACGGCCTCTTATCTGTGAAAATTAGAAAGCGCGTGCATCGTGATGCATTCTCAACGTTCGATGAACTCATATCACGTTGCCGAGATTCGGAATTGTTTCTGGGTGAATCCATTCAACTTCCGACGGCGCTGACTGAAACGGCGGAGCGCGCGGATGGGCCAAAAAGGTTTCTGCCGATTACACGGTCACACAATAGACGTGTGTTTTAAAAAGAAGAAGGAGCAGGATTTACAGCAACAATCTACATCTACAAGTACCAGCGCAGCAGTGCCGAAAATGAGACGAACGCACTCATTTGCATGTTACGGTTGTGGTGCACCGGGTGTGTACCGTGCAAACTGTCCAAAGTGCAGCGGATATAGTAAATTAAGCCCTCAATATCTAGCGTTTAACAGCATAAATACTACCGTTGTCGGAAGATCCTCCCCATTTGTCCACATAGAGGTGTGTTGTATGAAGGGAGAAGCGCTCTTCGACACGGAAGCGAAAACGTCTGTTGCAAGCGCTAACTTGAAGAAAATACTGTAGAGCAAGGGATGTGTTTTCCAGGTTGTTTTGGCGGACGTCACGCTGGCAGATGGAAGCACGACTGCGCAAAAAGTGTTATCAACCATTTGCGACATTACTATCGGAAATAGGGTTCGAAAAATTCGTATGATATCGTTTCCGAATGCTAAAAAGAATCGTACCCTGATTGGAGCGGACTTTTTAGAACAAGCGGGCATTGCGGTGAACATGACGCAACGTTACTGGTACTTCGAAGATGAACCCAAGGTTAAGTACGAGTTTGTCAAGCCAAGTGTGAGTGGTCTACCGTTTGCTATGGACATAGCAGGCGCGCATGTGGTTACGAGCAATCGACTGTCTCCTCGTACAAAAGCGGTAAATAAGTACTCAAACTTCGTACACTATGTTATGAAGAGTGTTAAAAGAGAAACGCTCACATTCCAATGATTACTCCCCACACTCAGTGCAGGAAATTTTCAAGGGGTCACTACCAGTTGACGAATCTACGCCTGAAAACAACTCCCGCCTGTTTGCGCCTCCATTTAAAGTAAAGATTAGTGGTTACGAAAAATTTTGCGAAGAAAATTTCTTCCCGTTGAATTCGCTTGAGTTGAGTCCACCATCTCAAGAAGTTGGTTGCGAACTCATGTCCGCTCAGCATATCAAATTAGAAACTCTGCTTTCCAAGCACAACGACGTATTTGAAGTGTCAACATGTGCAACACCGTTTGCCACACATAGCATCGATACGGGCGAGCATTCCCCAATCGCTTTGCCACCATATCGTCTATCACCGCAGCGGAAGGTCTTGTTGAAAAAAGAAATAGACGAAATGCTCAAGATTGGAGTTATTGTGGAGTGCGACTCACCATGGGCAGCTCCTGTGGTTATCGTACCCAAAAAGCCAGGCGATATACGTATTTGCATCGATTATCGAGAACTGAATGCCATCACAAAGCCAGACCGGTATCCCCTTCCACGAGTGGATGACTTGATACATGAAGCAAAAGCTACCAATTTCATGTCGACGTTGAATCTGCAGGCTGGATATTGGCAAATCGGCGTAAAAGACAGAGATCAGGACAAAACCGCATTTGTTACACCGTTTGGTATGTATAAATTCACACGCATGCCCTTCGGTTTGCGAAACGCGCCAGCAACGTTCCAGCGGTTGATCGATCGACTTAAATCATCTCTAAGGAACCTCACTATATTCGCTTATTTGGATGATATAATCCTATGTTCAAGCAATTTCGAAGAGCACCTTATGGAACTCAGCACGCTTTTCGACCGTATACGGCATTTTCGCCTCAAGGTCAACAAAGATAAATGTCGGTTTGCATCTCGCGAAGTAAAATATCTGGGACATGTTTTGACACCAGATGGCATCCAAGTGGATCCACAAAAGGTCACAGCTATATCCCTGCGCAAGCCTCCAAAAAACGTAAAGGAGCTGTTGTCCTTTCTGCAAGCATGTTCCTGGTATAGGCGGTTTGAGCCTCATTTCGCAGATATCGCTAAACCACTCTCGCAATTAACAAAAAAAAAACGTTACCTGGATTTGGGCAGATGAGCAACAAGCAGCGTTCGATGAGCTGAAACGGCTGTTGATTACGTCGCCTATCCTAAAGCAAGTTGACGATAACTTGCCATTCGCTATAAAAACTGATGCCAGTGGATACGCACTAGGGGCAGTTTTGATCCAGGGGGAGGGCCAAGAAGAGCACCCCATAGAATACGCAAGTAGGCTCTTAACAAAAGCTGAGCAAAACTACTCTACAATTGAGGGGGAAGCTCTTGCCATCGTATGGGCTGTCCAAAAGTATCGTGGCTACATTGAGGGATCCGAGGTACGACTCATCACGGACCACCGGCCGCTTAAGTGGCTGATGACTTTGAAATCGCCAACTGGACGCCTCGCTCGTTGGGCATTGCTTTTACAACCCTACATCTTGCATATAGACTACAAGCCTGGGAAGACAAATGTTGTGGCTGACATGTTGTCAAGGCCACCTTGCGAAGACAAGCATAAACTCCAGGAATTATGCCACATATGCTCGTTCGCCGTTGATCTTCCTCGACGAGGAGCGAAGGAAATCCGCGACAGCCAGCTTAGCGACTCCAACCTAAAAGCTATTATCGAGTGCTTCGAGGAAAAGACCGATGATGCTGCTTGTTGGGCCAAGAGAGGATTCATAATGAACGAGGGCGTGCTCCACTGCTACAACGACGACGACAGCGAAGATGTACAGCCAGTTGTTCCCAAATCCGAGCGTCCTGCCATTTTAAATTACTACCACGACAAGGATACAGCGGGTCATAACGGAATCGACCGCACCTTGTCTAAGATTACATCGCGTTACTATTGGCCCGGTATTCGAAAAGATATCGAGGACCATGTTAAAACCTGCTCCGATTGCCAATGCTACAAAGCAACGAATTTGAAGCCAATGGGTCTGTACCAGACGACCTCCAGCAAGCAGCGCTTTGAAGCCATAGCCATAGATTTATTTGGACCATTGCCATCTGATCCGAATGGGATGCTGTGGATCTATATAGTGGAAGACGTTGCAAGTCGTTGGGTGGAACTTTTTCTATTAAATGAAGCTTCCGCTGAAACTTGTGCGAAAACACTTATCGACGAGATTTTCTTGCGCTTTGGAGTTCCAAGGCGAATCATTAGCGACAACGGTGTACAATTCGTATCAGCAGTCATGCAAAAGGTTGCCTACTGTTTGGATGTCCGTCAAGTGTTCACGCCATTCTATCATCCGCAAGCGAATCCTGTTGAGAGGAAGAATCGTGACTTGAAGACGCAGCTGTCAATTTTGGGCAACTGGGCAGAAAAGCTGCCAGCCATACGCTTCGCCATGAATACGACACACTGTCAAAGTACCGGGTATACTGCCGCGTATCTCACATTTGGACGTGAGCTAAGGACTACAGACGACGTTCAGCACGACTTGAGAGATATCATCCATTCAGAGAACTTCATTGCAGAGATCACACCTTACCTAAGCACACTCGCAGAAGTTTTCCTAGCCGCTCGAGAACTCGAACATAAACAGTAAGATGCCAATAAGAGCGTCTCCAACGTACGTCGCCGTGACCAAGTGGGACTAGATATTGGTTCCAAGGTTCTTGTGACTACTCATGTACTAAGTAATGCTGCTAAGGGTATTACATCAAAGTTTACTCCACGACGAGATGGTCCTTATGTCATTATTAGTAAACAAGGTGCCACATCCTACGAGATTGCTCATGAAGACAACATGGAATATCCTTTGGGTACGTACCACGCGTCATCGTTAACACCATATCGCTCTTCCGGTACTATTCCTGAGGGTCCAGTTAACATGATACGACGCCGAGGACGTCCCCGAAAGACTACTTAATAGGATACTTCATCGGGTCGATTTCGGTATCCTAGGGGTAGACTGAAACAACTATAACTCATATATTTACTTTATTTCACTTGCTAGCATACTATTAACTACTATACATGTAAGCCTACTGTTATGTTTATGTAAATGCAACTCTGTATAGTTTGTAAGAGAACTCTAAAATGCATCCTTGACGATCAGCATCGTCAGGATCACCTATAAATATCGCGCTCAGCATAGTAATACAGTAGTCGTCGGCTTAAGCTCATTTGGGTTAGTTCGTCCAATATTGCTTTGGACAGCAAACTTCAATAAAGTTTAAGTACAGATATAAGCAACGCGTTTCAATTCGTTTTATTAACTTTCCTCTTGAGTGAGACTCTCGTCCGGATTATCGGACAGGTCCAGCAAAGGAATAGTGGTATTGGTCACAACATATACATATATATATAAATAACGGGTGGCTGGTCACTCTTATGACCTATAGTCTGCGGAGCGGCAAGTCCATTCCTTCAAAGTTAATTTTTTTGTTTTTTTAGTAGTAAACTTAAGTTCACTATTTAAATCTTTTTTTTGTTTATTAAATTACTTGAGTTAATAAAAATTTGTAGATTTAACTTCAGTTTTTTTTTTTAGAAGTAAACTTAAGTTGACTATTTAAATCATTTTTTTGTTTATTAAATTACTTGAGTTAATAAAAATTTGTAGATTTAACTTCAGTTAAAGTTTTTTGAAAAAAGTCCAAACGACTGCGCCTGTTATAGCTTACTATGTCAATTAAACTTATTTATGTTAGATTTTCGAAGTCTTTTATTTAAAAAACCTAGCTTTCCTTGAGAGCGTAATACTAAAAACTGATAGTCCTTAACAACTAAATCCTATATATAGGTATGTATGTATGTATACAAATGCGGATAACATAGATGTGGACTTAACAGAAATACTTATGCTAGTTAACATAGGGGAAATCTTCACTATAACATAACTCGTGCGCCAGGGAATGCCGAATGTTATCTTACAAAAACTTAGCAGAAGAATTTCGTTAACATTCTGTAAACTGGCAGTCAACTGCTCAAATTTTTTTTTTTTATTATAAATATATTTTATTTGCAATCTATCAGTTGACAATCAGCCAATTTTATAAATACAAGTATCATGGCAGGATTGATTGTGCTCCAGTGAGACTAATCAATGTATTGTACAACAATTTTATTTTCTAATAGTCTAGTTTATCATACTTTCTTAAATCTATTTGGAAGGTCCAGAGTATGAGATCTTTTCAGGCGTCTTATATCTATGCTATTGTCTAGTAAATTAATTGCCAGTAAGTTTTCATGGTTAGATAGTCTATCTTGGTATCTTCGAGATATTTTACTGATTTCATCTCTAACATATGGTACATTTAAGTCTTTGTGGATTTCGATGTTGCTTACATACCAAGGAGCTCCCGCAATGCTTCGCAAAGTCATAGATTGATATCTTTGAAGTATTTCAATGTTAGAGTTACTCGCAGTCCCCCACAGCTGCATTGCATATGTCCATACTGGCTTGAGGATTGCCTTGTAGAGTCGTACTTTATTTTCGAGGCTAAGTTGCGATCGCGGACCTAAAAGCCAGTACATTTTTTTAGTTTTCAATTTGAGCTGTTTCTCTTTCTCTTTTATGTGGGTCTTCCAGGTGTTTCTTCTGTCCAAATGTAGTCCTAGGTATTTAACAGTTTCTCTTCCGGGTATGGTACAACCATTTAAAGATACAGAGGGACAATTCCCATTCCTTAGTGCAAACGTTATCTGAGCAGACTTCTGTGTGTTAACTTCAATCTTCCATTTCTTTAGCCATTTTTCGACCAAAGTAAGCTGTTCTTGCAAATGAAGTGAAGCGTCATCACGATTATAACTTGTGGCAATAAATGCCGTATCATCAGCATATGTAGCAACCTCTACGTCATTTGTAACCGGCAAGTCAGCTGTAAAAATTGTATATAAGACGGGGCCCAGCACGCTCCCTTGTGGAACCCCAGCATCAATCGAATACAACTTTGAATATTCACCTTTTACATTTACATAGAACTTACGATCACTAAGATATGACTTAAGAAGTAAATAGTAAGGCGCTGGAAGTTTATTTTTTACTTTGTAGAGCATCCCTGGATGCCATACTTTATCGAAAGCTTGTTTAACATCTAGAAAAACGGCTGCGCAGTACTGCTTGGATTCGAAAGCACTTGTCATAACATTAACAATTCGGTGGCATTGCTCAGGAGTTCCATGCCCCCTTCTAAACCCAAACTGGTGTTCGGGTATTATATTGCCGTCCTCTAAAACAGGTATCTTTTCAAATACCTTAGAGAAGGTCACCAGTAAGCTAATTGGACGGTATGAAGAAGGGCAGTGCTCTGGTTTGTTAGGTTTCGGTATCATGATTATTTCTGCGCATTTCCATTGGCTTGGGTAGTGGTCGAGTCTGAGCATTGCATTATAGAAATAAGTAAGAAGTCTGATACATTTTGGAGGCAGGTTTCTAATAGTAAATCCATCAATTTTATCAAATCCAGGGGATTTTTTTAGTTTTATTTTCGTAATCTCAGTTATTACTTCTTTAACAGTGATTTTGCAAATTGGCAAGCTCATCTGGCATGGCGATTCTAAGAAATCTTTCACCTCAGTGATGCTTTCGTCATCAGGGATTAAATTCGGTTGAAAAACCGAATGCAAATGCTGGGCAAATGCTTCGGCTTTCTCTTCATTACCTCTGCACCGGTAACCGTTACTGTCTTCTATGACCGTGTTTCTCCTAGTGGGCCTCTTTAAATATCTGGTTGCCTTCCACAGGTTATGGTCAGGGTTCTTTGCGTAGGGATCTAGATCCTTTAGATATTCTGCAGTCTCTTGATCTTTCATTTCGCGCAGTTTTGCTTTCAACTCTTTAGTTGCCTTGTTGAGAATTCTTTTATCAATTGGACTCCGACTTGTTTGCCATCTTTTCCTAATTATCCTTTTCTCTTTGACAAGCTGTCTTAGTTCAATGGGAAGAAATAATTTTCTGTCTTCATTTGTGTTCGGTTGTGAAGTGAAAAGAAATCCCCCTTCATGGATTAAATTTGTAAATTTTTCCACTGCTGCGTCAATCTCATCGCCAGTTTTTAGTGATATATCTAAACTAGTTCGACTCACAAGCCAATTTTTAAATGCATCTGTATCAGTATTTTTTGTCATGATTCTATATGGTTTTTCTATACTTGACACAGTAGTCCCATACGTTAATATTATTGGCGAGTGATCAGAGCTTAAGTCAAAGTTCTCCTTAATGTGGAGTTGGTGTTGTGAAATTCCCTTATACACAACAAAATCTAGCAAGTCACGTCTTTTTCTGGGATCACTCGGCCAGTATGTAGGTTTCCCGGTAGAAAGAGTTGAGTAGTTAAAAGAGTTTATACATTTGTATAATTCAGTTCCTTTTGGATTAGTGAGTCGAGATCCCCACCACGGATGTTTGGCGTTGTAATCCCCGCCAGCAATAAAGCGGCTACCAAGACTTTGGAAAAATGTTTTATAGTCATCTACCTTAAACGCATACCTCGGCGGTAGGTACACAGCTGCTACAGATACATCAATATGCATACATTTAATTTGAATAGCGGCGGCTTGGATATTTACTAAGTTAATATTATCTAGTTTTTTGAATTTAAGAGTGTTTTTAACAAGTACTGCGGCACCACCGTGCGCTTTGTTGGACGGGTGATTAGCCTTTATAACTTCATAACCTTTTATATATATATATGATTTTTTGGTAAAGTGTGTCTCAGAAATTAACATTATGTCAACGTTATGTGACTTAAGGAAAACACTTATTTCATTACAGTGGTTGGAGAGCCCATTGGCATTCCTTATAGCTATACGAATGTCTATATACATAGTTTATTTACAAGGAGCATTATCATATTGAGTAAATTGCTTATTTGTTCAGCTTGTTTTTCTAAAATATTTTCAATTCTGGACAATGCATTACCTTGGTTGTTTGCGTTCTCATCTCCTAATACCTGAGCATAAGTTGGCTGATTACTGTTGTTGGTCCTGTTATATAATTGGTTATTGGGGTTTATGAAATTCGGTTGACTATATTTGGTCTGGCTATTTGGATATTCTTTTTTATTCAATATATTATACGCAGATTTCTTGTTAGAAATAATTTTTTGATAAATGCTGCAGCCTTTATAGCTGGCAGCGTGGTTCTCAAAACAATTAGCACATTTAGCTGGAAGGTTCTTGTCTTTTGGACAGTTTTCACTTGGATGTTGTAGCGAGCATTTAACGCATTTAAATTTTTTATTGCAAAAGGACTTAGTGTGACCGAACTCCTGGCATCGAAAGCATTGCACGATATCAGTTACCTTCCTTGGTGATTCAATATTAACAACAGCATTACCAATATATTTTAAATCGTAAATTTCTGCATTTCTATTGTCCGGCTCAAGATCTAAGAAAAACATATTTAGTGGTTCCTTACTTACGCGACTTTTTATGTTATTAAGACCTCTAACAGCGTGCCCAAGCAACTCAACTTCTTTTTTAATTGTTTCTAATGGCGTGGTATGATGAAGATTTTTGATAACTACACGAAAGGCTCTCTCTTGCTTAAGTTGAAAAGTATGAAATTTAATATTATCACTTCTCATTGTTTTGACGAGTTCTCTATACTTTTCGACCGTCTTAATCATGATTCTTACTTTACCATCTCGTTGTGATTTATAAGTAAATTCTTTGAAATTAATTTTTGATTTGAGGTAGCTCAATAAACCACTGATATCACAAACATCAGCCATATAAATTGGTGGTGGCTTTGGAGACTCCAGTGCATTACTTCTCTTGTCAGCCTCGGGCTCTTGTTCAATTGCATTTTTGCATTTGCTCACATTTTCCGCGTTTCTATCCTCGTCATCATCACTCAGTGGAAATGTTGCACAATTATGCAAACAAAAATCTGCTGTTTTGCCGACGGCATTAAGCATGCATGATTTGTATGAACATTTACATTTTTTAGATATATTAGTAAATGGTTGCTATACATACAAACATTTTTAAAACGTACCTTATTAGTACTTTAAAGGTACTGAAAAAATGACCAAGATATCGAATGGATTGAATGTGCGTTGGATTAGTTTAAATGCAAATAGTAATGATTTTAGCCTATTTCCTGCAGTCGGGAAAAGCCGACGTGTTCAAATCGCAGCTAGTATTTAACTTTACTCAATTTCTTCAAATAAATACTGAAAAACGAAATATTTAGCATTTTTCAAAATTTCCGTTATATGGAAGTTGGGTGTGGTTATGGTCCGATTTCAAAAATTTTTGACGATGATTCTAGTGATATCAAGGACAATATGTTCACCAAATTTTGTGACGATACCTTACATCGTTATTAAGATACCTACAGACGTTTTTTTAATAACTGGGCGTGGGCGCCCATTTTTCAAAATTTAAAAAAATCCAAAATTCTTAATTAACTATCTCTCTTAATATCAAATTTTAATTAATATGTTCCAGTAGATAAAAAAAAAAGAAATTTTTATATTTTTCAAATGATATTGAGGAAAATTTGTTGACCAACTTTGGTGACGATACCTTACACGTTATTGAGAAACAGACATTTTTTCATAAGTGGGCATGGCAACGCCTATTTTTCAAATTTTCATAAATACCTAATTTCTTAGTTCAAAATCGCTCCAATTACCGAATTTCACTCAATTTGTTCTAATAGATACCTAAAACCGAAGTTTTTGCATTTTTCAAAACTTCCGTTATATGGGAGGTGGGCGAGGTTATGGTCCAAATAAAAAAAATTTTAACGATGATAACAGTGATATCGAGGAAAATTTGTTAACCAAATTTTGTGCCGATACCTTACACCGTTATTGAGATACAGAATTTTTATCATAAGTGGGCGTGGCAACGCTCTTTTTTTTAAATTTGATAAATACCTAATTTCTTAGTTTAATATCGCGCCAAATTCCAAATTTCGCTCAATTTGCTGTAATAGATACCGAAAAAACGGAGTTTTTGTATTTTTCAAAAACTTCCGTTATATGGGAGGTGGGCGTGGTTATTGACCGATCTTGACCATTATCAATGCCAACCTACCCTGTCCAAAGAGCAACCTATGTACCAAATTTCATTGAGATATCTCAATTTTTACTCAAGTTATTGTAACGTCGGACAGACAGTCAGGGCTAAATCGATCATTTAGTATATATATGTCTATATCTATCTCGATTATTTTTTGCGGTTACAAACAACCGTTATGCCAACAAAGTTATAATACCCTTGTGTACAAGTACGCTCGGGTATAAAAATATTACTACCAACCGCCATGGTTCCACTTGTCACTTGGGACAGGTTGAAAAAAACGTTATTTGCTCAATGGTAAAAAATTTACTAAAACTAAAAAAAAAGGCTCCCGCAGAAGCCAAGCAGAAAGAAGCCTGATCAGGAAATGTGGTGATTTCCGAAATAGTACTATAACTTCTACAGCTTTGAGTATTGTTGTGTTTTCCTTTAAAAAAAATTTTCCCATAAACTAATCGGCCTTAAAGCTCGTAAATAATTAAAATGAAAATGGCTCACTTTGAAATTTCCCGTATAGAAGGAAGAGCATTACAAAAATCCACGCACATTTGCTCAAGAACTTTATGCACAACGGATAAAAATATTATAAAAGAAAAATATGCGATTGTTTTCCCCCACCGAAACAATTTCTACCGGGTTTTTGCAGTTAAGAATCTTGACTGAACTCAATTCGCCTCGCTGGATCTTGCCGATGTCTCTTGTTTTACCCCTGGTAAAATTGATTTGGTGATAGCAGTGTTTAACCCAAAAATATTTCAGACGGTCTACAATAGCTTGTTGGCACAGAACACCATCTTCGGATAGATTTTGAGTGGTCAAGTTCAAGCTCTAGTTTCAGCATTCTTGGCCCGGAGCGACCCAGTACCCGATGACTAATTAAGTGACCTGCTTAAGCGACTTTGGGAACAAGCAGACGGTGTGGACATTGTTAAATCCTCAGAAAACGAACAAATCTGCGAATATCTCTATAAAAACACCACAATCCGGAAAGCAAAAGTTCCCATTCCCTTCAAAATAAATTTACCAGAATATCTGGCTCTAAGTCAAGCACGCATCTCAACTATAAGCTAATTCACAAACTCTGGTTATTCATTAAGTCACGTTCTCTTTACGGGACCCACTCTCCAAACTGATTTAATGCTTCTTATTCTCAATTAGGAACGATATCAGTTTTCAATGGCGAAATTGAAAAAATGTATCACCTAATACTGGTACATTCAAACGATCACGAATTTCAAAGAATATTATTTCGAAAACTGAAAACAGTGACATTCGGTGTGAATTGTTCCCCTTACTTAGCCTTCAGATTACTGCATCAGTTGGCTGAAGACTCTAACCACAAATTTCCCTTGCGTACAAAGATTATCAAGCAGGAACCATAAGTCGACGATGTGTTTTCTAGCGGACATGATGTCGAAACTGTCCGAAAGTCGTTATTTCAACTTACTTAACCCTAAACTCGGCTGGCTTCCCACTCAAGAGATAACAGCCAATAACTCTAAAACACTCGAAGAAGTACCCATCAAAAATCTCGTATACTTAAATTTTTTAAAACTGGCAGATCATACTACACCATTTACATATACATTTAGCAACCAAACGCCAAATCCTCTCAGCTGTTGCTAAACTGCTAAACCCAGCAGAATGGCTATCACCTATAATGATTAGAGCGAAAATTCTTCTACAAAATCTATGGAAAAAGGGAAAGGATTAAAACGAATGTACTTAACCTAATTCCCAACACACTTGGAGCACAATCATTGAAACCATCCAAATACGTTGATGGATTGGGTATTCACCGACCTTCAATGCCCAAATTATTGGAGTTTTTGATGATCACAGAAAGCTTATTGTGCTTGACTGTACGTTCGTTGCAAAGACGGGAATAATCCTCCCACATGCAGACTTTTTGCAGTCAATATTAAGGTCGTCTTCATGCTATCGGTCTACCACGCAAAGAACTCTGCGAAGCTGTCCTCCTTTCGGAACTCGTCTCTCACACCCGTATTCAACACGTCCCCTTTTAGAAACTTTAGATAAGGCAATCGTATATTTGAGGTGCGATTTATTTGATTGTACTCGCTTGGTAAGATAAACTACCATACGTTTGCAAGACTTATGTCGTGAACCGTATGTCCCAAATGTAAGCACCAATGACAACCGAGGATGCAGGCCTCAAGACCTGACTACTCAATATATTTGGTGGTATGGTCCCTAATGGCTGTGTGAATCGCCTAATCGTTGGCCAACGTCAGAACCCATGAAAACTTCACCTCTTGAGTATTATCCAAGTATTTCAAATGAGAGAAAAGGAAGACATTCTGGCCAAGTTTTTGAGGGTAGATTTAGTAAGACGTCTTATAAGACTGGAGCATTGTCTCAAGAGGAAATGAACTCTACAAAAACGCGACTAATAACACTAGCACAACGTCGTCACTTTAGATATGAATACATCCATATGAAGACCAACAAACCCAAATGTTGATATTTGTTGGAACGATTTCCCGTCATGCCTTGTCAAGTTTGGTTTGGAGACAACCCGGTTTCGGCGTTTGTTATCTTCAGTGGTAATTTTCGTTCCGAAATACTTTGCTGTCTTTGAACCCAATACACGACAAAAATTAGGCCTTAGGAGAGTCAACGGAGATTAGTCTGTGGATTTGTCATCTTTTCTACTAAGGCAATAAATTTAGAAGTTTGTCCCAAGAGTGGCGCCTAGGAAGAGTACTTAAAATTCACAGGGGTGCGGATAAACACATTCGAGGGGCAGACATTTAAACCCATACAGGTATATACCATAAACTTGGCCCACTGTGAAACTATGTGTTCTCCATACCAAAAAGTTCCCCGATATCATTCTATACCACAATAACGATTATCTAATGCTCATTAAGCCTAATTGCCATTTACTAGAAATTAGATATGCCACTCCCTCACTTTAGGGGTGGGTTACTCAGCAAATTTTCGCGAGTTGACTCAATGACTCTTGCTCAATTAAGTGAGTCAACTCAGTGAGGTAGCACAATTGAGTTACGACTCATTTCATAATTGTGTCGCTCTGTACAACTACGGCAGCACTGTTCTCGTGGAGAGGTGCACGTTGAACGTTGAATAGTTAAAGTGACAGCACAGCATGTTCATCACATATATTTTTATAATTATTTGTTTTATGCAAGTTTAAAAGCTGTTACATTTTTGCAAAATTTAAATTTCTCGTATTTAATAATTGTGATCATGTTGATTTCATATATTTATTTCTTATTCTTATTGCGTTTACATTTATACTGTTTGCATACCTCAAAGGTAGCGAAAAAACTGCAAAATCTCCAAAAATGTAATAAAAAACTCCCAAATGCCATTTCAGAGTGTCTGTGCACAAAACAAAGAGCTTCGTATCAGCTCATCTTTGATTCTCAGTGCTGATACACTCATCGACTCGCCGCTCAGTAAGATGTCTGAAATTTATAACTGAGCTACTGAGTCACAATTTTTTTGGAAGTGAGTCTGAGCGAGCGGCTCATCGCTAATAGTCAGCTCAGTAACTCAACTCAGTGCTGAGTTACCCACCTCTACCTCACTTTAATTTGACTTTTTTCTAATACACTTGTTTATGTCTTGCAGATCACTTGACATCTATCAGTGCCTGCATTGTTGCCGGTTGCGCAAACTTGTTTAAGCTTTCGGAAAATGACTGGGGAAGTACCAGTAGAAGCAGTGAGAGTATATAAATACTATATGAACTGCCTAGCCCGATCTTATCGCACTGGATCACCCACGCTAGGCGGCTGGTATGGTCATGATGAGGACAGTGGCAACCTAATCGACTTCTAAAATGCTCAACTTTCGTCACCATCAATTTTTAATACCTTACCGTCTTTCCGTGGTTACGATAACTTGAGGAAAAATTGAGATTTCTTAATGAAACTTGGTACATAGATTGCCCTTTAGCCAGGGTAGGTTGGTATTGAAAATGGTCGATAGGGGTCAATAACCACGCCCATCTCCCATATAAGGAAAGTTTTGTCGCATCCTCGTCGCAGCAAAGTGTAAGCATGTAACATTTTTTCGCGTTTTTATGTTCACAACGTATATTCATCGGTTATATATCTACGTGTTTATACATGATAATCCACGATTATAATATAATAATTTTGGCGCGCACACTATATAGCTCAGTGTTTGGCCGAGCTTCTCCTACCATTTGAGGTGTGCGTCTCTATATTATACGGCAAATGGAGGGACCTACAGTTTTGTGCCGACTCCGAACGGCAGATGTATTTAATGAGAAGCTTTTTCATGGCAGAAATAAACTCGGAGGTTTGCCATTGCCTGCCGAGGGGTGACCGCTATTAGAAAAACCTTTTTATATTTTTAAGATTTTGCTTGCCCTGACTTAGATTCGAACCTCAAACTCACCGGCATATCAAGTTATAGCACGCACCGCTACCAACTCGACCACAGCGGCCACCTAAGATAATCCACGGTTGCCTATTTAAAATTGCCCTCAAACAAAAGTTGCCAGCTCCTGAAGATACCTTTTGATGCGAACATGTTGACGGGTCTGGGCGAGTTTAACACAACTCGTCATAGAGCGAACATTCCCTCTAATGTCGAGAGCGTTGTTTAAGATAAGCGCAACTCGTAGTTGCTCGCGCTAAATATCGCATCTTTTGATTGACTTGCGATGGTATCGCATCTCCCAAACGCCCGTTCATAACAACGCAAGTCTATGCGATGATATTGGACTATCGCAACTCGAAGGGTCTCGTGCCAAGTATCTCAACTCCATTTCCTTGCCTCTTTCTATATTCAGCCCTATTCTGTATTTCGACTCGGATCGAAATTTTCTACGATTGGCTACTTTGGCATTCTGTGTTCCGTTCCCGTTCGATCGAACTTCGAATCTTTCGATTTTGCCTATTCTGCATTTCGATCGTAGCTCCGTTTTGTTAAGTTGCAATTTTGGTGGCGGAGGAAATTCAATTTTTTAATTTTACGGTCGTAAAGAGTATAATATTCATAAAAATGTAAGTAAAACTGTTTTTGATAATTGTAAAAGTGACCATTATTACTTTTTTTTTTGTTTTTTTCTGTGCTTTAATGACTTTTTATGTGTTTGCAGGTCAAAAACAACAACACCAGACCAATATGAAAAATTGTATTGTAATGATGGCTACCAAAAGAGACATCGCGCAGGGCTTCCAAAAGCGACCGAAGGAAGAAGTACAGGAGTTTTGGGAGGGGGTTGCATGAAAGTATAATTCATACCACCATAGCATTGATGCTAAAAAATCCTTTTCTATTATAGTATAAAAACCCCTCTTCTGACGGCTTGATTATCCTTATATGCGTACCATCAACGCACATGATGACTCCTGGGAAGCCTGCCTTCGCATAAAACTCCTGTTTTGCTTGCGTTTTTTCCTCCTCAGTCTGGTCAAAATGTATCCATTCACGGCAAAGCTTGTGTTCCATGATGTCGAGAAAGTTTGAAAGTGTCTTTGACACTGTTGACTGACCCATTCCAACGTTGTAGTCCGCACCAACTCCATGTTGATAACTGCCTTCGGCAAAAAATCTCAATGCAGCTACTACACGATTGAGCGGAGACAACGTCGTCGAAGTACTTGCTGGAGCTTCTACCACAAAAGTATCTAGGACATACTTGAAAGCGTCCTTGTTAAGTCTAAAGTTTTTTTTTAATCTTAATAAGCAAATAAGTTATTTTAATTAATAAATTTAACCAGTTTCAACTAAACTTCTTACAATTCGTCACTCATCTCAAAAGGATTGCACATATCTCGCAATCTTCTTCTTTCAATCCTTGCCACAGCATTATCGGATGCATTGCCCTCCTCCTCAATTAAAAAGGCTGCAGCTATTGAGTCCATTTTAGTTATATATTTTATTTAAAACACCGTATAATTGTTTTATTTTCTGTAATTTTGCTTTGTTGAGTTTCAATTTCACCCGTTTCAAGGCAAACAGCTGATTTTCGAAAGAATTACAGCTCTTCCTCTTCTTCTTTCGATTCAATCGTAAAGCAGAATACCAACTTTCGAACATGGCGGAGCGTAGAGCGAGAACGTAATCGAAATGCAGAATAGGGCTGATTGACTCGGCGACAGGCATTAAGAGTATCGTATCTCCCGCGGCTCTCGAACAAACAATCTCAACTCGAAAGCTTAAAAGCATTTCATCTGAACTTTTCGGCAGGTAAAACATTTTATCGTAACTCAATTTTTTAACATTTATTGAAAAATACACCATAATGTTTATCAAAGCTTCAAGAATCTCCAAAAAATTTTTTTTACAAAAATAAAGGGTGTATTTTTAGACGTGTGGCTTTCAATTAGGCAATACTTTTTTCGGAGTTTGTCTTTTTGACAGGTGTTATTTGATTTATACTCCGCAATGCAAATAGGAATGATTTTAGCCTTTTTCCTGCAGTCAGGAAAAGCCGACGTGGCAAAACGGTGTTGAAGGCGTAAGTAAGACACGGCAGAATATTTGGCAGCGAACATTTCACAAATTTCGGATTAATACCATTAAGTGGCATTCAATTTAAAACAAAAACAAGTAAGGAAAGCTAAATTCGGGCGAAACCGAATTTTATATACCCTCGCGATGTATTTTTGTATGGGCGGTGCGCATAATTAAAAAAAAAAAGCCGTTTCTTTGTTTCAAATCGCAGCTAGTATTTAACTTTACTCAATTTCTTCAAATAAATACTGAAAAACGAAATATTTAGCATTTTTCAAAATTTCCGTTATATGGAAGTTGGGTGTGGTTATGGTCCGATTTCAAAAATTTTTGACGATGATTCTAGTGATATCAAGGACAATATGTTCACCAAATTTTGTGACGATACCTTACATCGTTATTAAGATACCTACAGACGTTTTTTTAATAACTGGGCGTGGGCGCCCATTTTTCAAAATTTAAAAAAATTAAGTTTCTTAATTAACTATCTCTCTAAATATCAAATTTTAATTAATATGTTCCAAAAGATAAAGAAAAAAAGAAATTTTGGTATTTTTCAAATGATATTGAGGAAAATTTGTTGACCAACTTTGGTGACGATACCTTACACCGTTATTGAGAAACATAGATACCGAAAAACCGAAGTTTTTGCATTTTTCAAAACATCCGTTATATGGGAGGTGGGCGAGGATATGGTCCGATTTAAAACAATTTTAACGATGATAACAGTGATATCGAGGAAAATTTGTTAACCAAATTTTGTGCCGATACCTTACACCGTTATTGAGATACAGAATTTTTATCATAAGTGGGCGTGGCAACGCCTTTTTTTTTTTAAATTTTATAAATACCTAATTTCTTAGTTCAAAATCGCGCCAAATAGCAAATTTCGCTCAATTTGCTGTAATAGATACCGAAAAAACGGAGTTTTTGTATTTTTCAAAAACTTCCGTTGTATGGGATGTGGGCGTGGTTATTGACCGATCTTCACCATTATCAATGCCAACCTACCCTGTCCAAAGAGCAACCTATGTACCAAATTTCATTGAGATATCTCAATTTTTACTCAAGTCATTGTAACGTCGGACAGACAGTCAGGGCTAAATCGATTCCTCTTTTCATTCTGATCATTTTAGTATATATATGTCTATATCTATATCGATTATTTTTTGCTGTTACAAACAACCGTTATGCCAACAAAGTTATAATACCCTTGTGTCCAAGTACGCTCGGGTATTAAAATATTACTACCAACCGCCATGGTTCCACTTGTCACTTGGGACAGGTTGAAAAAAACGTTATTTGCTCAATGGTAAAAAATTTACTAAAACTAAAAAAAAGGCTCCCGCAGAAGCCAAGCAGAAAGAAGCCTGATCAGGAAATGTGGTGATTTCCGAAATAGTACTATAACTTCTACAGCTTTGAGTATTGCTGTGTTTTCCTTTAAAAAAAAATTTCCCATAAACTAATCGACCTTAAAGCTCGTAAATAATTAAAATGAAAATGGCTCACTTTGAAATTTCCCGTATAGAAGGAAGAGCATTACAAAAATCCACGCACATTTGCTCAAGAACTTTATGCACAACGGATAAAAATATTATAAAAGAAAAATATGCGATTGTTTTCCCCCACCGAAACAATTTCTACCGGGTTTTTGCAGTTAAGAATCTTGACTGAACTCAATTCGCCTCGCTGGATCTTGCCGATGTCTCTTGTTTTACCCCTGGTAAAATTGATTTGGTGATAGCAGTGTTTAACCCAAAAATATTTCAGACGGTCTACAATAGCTTGTTGGCACAGAACACCATCTTCGGATAGATTTTGAGTGGTCAAGTTCAAGCTCTAGTTTCAGCATTCTTGGCCCGGAGTGACCCAGTACCCGATGACTAATTAAGTGACCTGCTTAAGCGACTTTGGGAACAAGCAGACGGTGTGGACATTGTTAAATCCTCAGAAAACGAACAAATCTGCGAATATCTCTATAAAAACACCACAATCCGGAAAGCAAAAGTTCCCATTCCCTTCAAAATAAATTTACCAGAATATCTGGCTCTTGGTCAAGCACGCATCTCAACTATAAGCTAATTCACAAACTCTGGTTATTCATTAAGTCACGTTCTCTTTACGGGACCCACTCTCCAAACTGATTTAATGCTTCTTATTCTCAATTAGGAACGATATCAGTTTTCAATGGCGAAATTGAAAAAATGTATCACCTAATACTGGTACATTCAAACGATCACGAATTTCAAAGAATATTATTTCGAAAACTGAAAACAGTGACATTCGGTGTGAATTGTTCCCCTTACTTAGCCTTCAGATTACTGCATCAGTTGGCTGAAGACTCTAACCACAAATTTCCCTTGCGTACAAAGATTCTCAAGCAGGAACCATAAGTCGACGATGTGTTTTCTAGCGGACATGATGTCGAAACTGTCCGAAAGTCGTTATTTCAACTTACTTAACCCTAAACTCGGCTGGCTTCCCACTCAAGAGATAACAGCCAATAACTCTAAAACACTCGAAGAAGTACCCATCAAAAATCTCGTATACTTAAATTTTTTAAAACTGGCAGATCATACTACACCATTTACATATACATTTAGTCCACCACAAGCTCCACACTCGGCAACCAAACGCCAAATCATCTCAGCAGTTGCTAAACTGCTAAACCCAGCAGAATGGCTATCACCTATAATGATTAGAGCGAAAATTCTTCTACAAAATCTATGGAAAGAAGGAAAGGATTAAAACGAATGTACTTAACCTAATTCCCAACACACTTGGAGCACAATCATTGAAACCATCAAAATACGTTGATGGATTGGGTATTCACCGACCTTCAATGCCCAAATTATTGGAGTTTTTGATGATCACAGAAAGCTTATTGTGCTTGACTGTACGTTCGTTGCAAAGACGGGAATAATCCTCCCACATGCAGACTTTTTGCAGTCAATATTAAGGTCGTCTTCATGCTATCGGTCTACCACGCTAAGAACTCTGCGAAGCTGTCCTCCTTTCGGAACTCGTCTCTCACACCCGTATTCAACACGTCCACTTTTAGAAACTTTAGATAAGGCAATCGTATATTTGAGGTGCGATTTATTTGATTGTACTCGCTTGGTAAGATAAACTACCATACGTTTGCAAGACTTATGTCGTGAACCGTATGTCCCAAATGTAAGCACCAATGACAACCGAGGATGCAGGCCTCAAGACCTGACTACTCAATATATTTGGTGGTATGGTCCCTAATGGCTGTGTGAATCGCCTAATCGTTGGCCAACGTCAGAACCCATGAAAACTTCACCTCTTGAGTATTATCCAAGTATTTCAAATGAGAGAAAAGGAAGACATTCTGGCCAAGTTTTTGAGGGTAGATTTAGTAAGACGTCTTATAAGACTGGAGCATTGTCTCAAGAGGAAATGAACTCTACAAAAACGCGACTAATAACACTAGCACAACGTCGTCACTTTAGATATGAATACATCCATATGAAGACCAACAAACCCAAATGTTGATATTTGTTGGAACGATTTCCCGTCATGCCTTGTCAAGTTTGGTTTGGAGACAACCCGGTTTCGGCGTTTGTTATCTTCAGTGTCAATTTTCGTTCCGAAATACTTTGCTGTCTTTGAACCCAATACACGACAAAAATTAGGCCTTAGGAGAGTCAACGGAGATTAGTCTGTGGATTTGTCATCTTTTCTACTAAGGCAATAAATTTAGAAGTTTGTCCCAAGAGTGGCGCCTAGGAAGAGTACTTAAAATTCACAGGGGTGCGGATAAACACATTCGAGGGGCAGACATTTAAACCCATACAGGTATATACCATAAACTTGGCCCACTGTGAAACTATGTGTTCTCCATACCAAAAAGTTCCCCGATATCATTCCATACCGCAATAACGATTATCTAATGCTCATTAAGCCTAATTGCCATTTACTAGAAATTAGATATGCCACTCCCTCACTTTAGGGGTGGGTTACTCAGCAAATTTTCGCGAGTTGACTCAATGACTCTTGCTCAATTAAGTGAGTCAACTCAGTGAGGTAGCACAATTGAGTTACGACTCATTTCATAATTGTGTCGCTCTGTACAACTACGGCAGCACTGTTATCGTGGAGAGGTGCACGTTGAACGTTGAATAGTTAAAGTGACAGCACAGCATGTTCATCACATATATTTTTATAATTATTTGTTTTATGCAAGTTTAAAAGCTGTTACATTTTTGCAAAATTTAAATTTCTCTTATTTAATAATTGTGATCATGTTGATTTCATATATTTATTTCTTATTCTTATTGCGTTTACATTTATACTGTTTGCATACCTCAAAGGTAGCGAAAAAACTGCAAAATCTCCAAAAATGTAATAAAAAACTCCCAAATGCCATTTCAGAGTGTCTGTGCACAAAACAAAGAGCTTCGTATCAGCTCATCTTTGATTCTCAGTGCTGATACACTCATCGACTCGCCGCTCAGTAAGATGTCTGAAATTTATAACTGAGCTACTGAGTCACAATTTTTTTTGGAAGTGAGTCTGAGCGAGCGGCTCATCGCTAAGAGTCAGCTCAGTAACTCAACTCAGTGCTGAGTTACCCACCTCTACCTCACTTTAATTTGACTTTTTTCTAATACACTTGTTTATGTCTTGCAGATCACTTGACATCTATCAGTGCCTGCATTGTTGCCGGTTGCGCAAACTTGTTTAAGCTTCCGGAAAATGACTGGGGAAGTACCAGTAGAAGCAGTGAGAGTATATAAATACTATATGAACTGCCTAGCCCGATCTCATCGCACTGGATCACTCAGGCTAGGCGGCTGGTATGGTCATGATGAGGACAGTGGCAACCTCATCGACTTCTAAAATGCTCAACTTTCGTCACCATCAATTTTTAATACCTTACCGTCTTTCCGTGGTTACGATAACTTGAGGAAAAATTGAGATTTCTTAATGAAACTTGGTACATAGATTGCCCTTTAGCCAGGGTAGGTTGTTATTGAAAATGGTCGATAGGGGTCAATAACCACGCCCATCTCCCATATAAGGAAAGATTTGTCGCATCCTCGTCGCAGCAAAGTGTAAGCATGTAACATTTTTTCGCGTTTTTATGTTCACAACGTATATTCATTGGTTATATATCTACGTGTTTATACATGATAATGCACGGTTATAATATAATAATTTTGACGCGCACACTATATAGCTCAGTGTTTGGCCGAGCTTCTCCTACCATTTGAGGTGTGCGTCTCTATATTATACGGCAAATGGAGGGACCTACAGTTTTGTGCCGACTCCGAACGGCAGATGTATATAATGAGAAGCTTTTTCATGGCAGAAATAAACTCGGAGGTTTGCCATTGCCTGCCGAGGGGTGACCGCTATTAGAAAAACCTTTTTATATTTTTAAGATTTTGCTTGCCCTGACTGAGATTCGAACCTCAAACTCACCGGCATATCAAGTTATAGCACGCACCGCTACCAACTCGACCACAGCGGCCACCTAAGATAATCCACGGTTGCCTATTTAAAATTGCCCTCAAACAAAAGTTGCCAGCTCCTGAAGATACCTTTTGATGCGAACATGTTGACGGGTCTGGGCGAGTTTAACACAACTCGTCATAGAGCGAACATTCCCTCTCATGTCGAGAGCGTTGTTTAAGATAAGCGCAACTCGTAGTTGCTCGCGCTAAATATCGCATCTTTTGATTGACTTGCGATGGTATCGCATCTCCCAAACGCCCGTTCATAACAACGCAAGTCTATGCGATGATATTGGACTATCGCAACTCGAAGGGTCTCTTGCCAAGTATCTCAACTCCATTTCCTTGCCTCTTTCTATATTAACTCGGCGACAGGCATTAAGAGTATCGTATCTCCCGCGGCTCTCGAACAAACAATCTCAACTCGAAAGCTTAAAAGCATTTCATCTGAACTTTTCGGCAGGTAAAACATTTTATCGTAACTCAATTTTTTAACATTTATTGAAAAATACACCATAATGTTTATCAAAGCTTCAAGAATCTCCAAAAACATTTTTTTACAAAAATAAAGGGTGTATTTTTAGACGTGTGGCTTTCAATTAGGCAATACTTTTTTCGGAGTTGGTCTTTTTGACAGGTGTTATTTGATTTATACTCCGCAATGCAAATAGGATTGATTTTAGCCTTTTTCCTGCAGTCAGGAAAAGCCGACGTGGCAAAACGGTGTTGAAGGCGTAAGTAAGACACGGCAGAATATTTGGCAGCGAACATTTCACAAATTTCGGATTAATACCATTAAGTGGCATTCAATTTAAAACAAAAACAAGTAAGGAAAGCTAAATTCGGGCGAAACCGAATTTTATATACCCTCGCGATGTATTTTTGTATGGGCGGTGCGCATAATTAAAAAAAAAAGCCGTTTCTTTGTTTCAAATCGCAGCTAGTATTTAACTTTACTCAATTTCTTCAAATAAATACTGAAAAACGAAATATTTAGCATTTTTCAAAATTTCCGTTATATGGAAGTTGGGTGTGGTTATGGTCCGATTTCAAAAATTTTTGACGATGATTCTAGTGATATCAAGGACAATATGTTCACCAAATTTTGTGACAATACCTTACATCGTTATTAAGATACCTACAGACGTTTTTTTAATAACTGGGCGTGGGCGCCCATTTTTCAAAATTTAAAAAAATTAAGTTTCTTAATTAACTATCTCTCTAAATATCAAATTTTAATTAATATGTTCCAATAGATAAAGAAAAAAAGAAATTTTGGTATTTTTCAAATGATATTGAGGAAAATTTGTTGACCAACTTTGGTGACGATACCTTACACCGTTATTGAGAAACATAGATACCGAAAAACCGAAGTTTTTGCATTTTTCAAAACATCCGTTATATGGGAGGTGGGCGAGGATATGGTCCGATTTAAATAAATTTTAACGATGATAACAGTGATATCGAGAAAAATTTGTTAACCAAATTTTGTGCCGATACCTTACACCGTTATTGAGATACAGAATTTTTATCATAAGTGGGCGTGGCAACGCCTATTTTTTAAAATTTTATAAATACCTAATTTCTTAGTTCAAAATCGCGCCAAATAGCAAATTTCGCTCAATTTGCTGTAATAGATACCGAAAAAACGGAGTTTTTGTATTTTTCAAAAACTTCCGTTGTATGGGAGGTGGGCGTGGTTATTGACCGATCTTGACCATTATCAATGCCAACCTACCCTGTCCAAAGAGCAACCTATGTACCAAATTTCATTGAGATATCTCAATTTTTACTCAAGTTATTGTAACGTCGGACAGACAGTCAGGGCTAAATCGATTCCTCTTTTCATTCTGATCATTTTAGTATATATATGTCTATATCTATATCGATTATTTTTTGCTGTTACAAACAACCGTTATGCCAACAAAGTTATAATACCCTTGTGTCCAAGTACGCTCGGGTATTAAAATAATACTACCAACCGCCATGGTTCCACTTGTCACTTGGGACAGGTTGAAAAAAACGTTATTTGCTCAATGGCAAAAAATTTACTAAAACTAATAAAAAGGCTCCCGCAGAAGCCAAGCAGAAAGAAGCCTGATCAGGAAATGTGGTGATTTCCGAAATAGTACTATAGCTTCTACAGCTTTGAGTATTGTTGTGTTTTCCTTTAAAAAAAAATTTCCCATAAACTAATCGGCCTTAAAGCTCGTAAATAATTTAAATGAAAATGGCTCACTTTGAAATTTCCCGTATAGAAGGAAGAGCATTACAAAAATCCACGCACATTTGCTCAAGAACTTTATGCACAACGGATAAAAATATTATAAAAGAAAAATATGCGATTGTTTTCCCCCACCGAAACAATTTCTACCGGGTTTTTGCAGTTAAGAATCTTGACTGAACTCAATTCGCCTCGCTGGATCTTGCCGATGTCTCTTGTTTTACCCCTGGTAAAATTGATTTGGTGATAGCAGTGTTTAACCCAAAAATATTTCAGACGGTCTACAATAGCTTGTTGGCACAGAACACCATCTTCGGATAGATTTTGAGTGGTCAAGTTCAAGCTCTAGTTTCAGCATTCTTGGCCCGGAGCGACCCAGTACCCGATGACTAATTAAGTGACCTGCTTAAGCGACTTTGGGAACAAGCAGACGGTGTGGACATTGTTAAATCCTCAGAAAACGAACAAATCTGCGAATATCTCTATAAAAACACCACAATCCGGAAAGCAAAAGTTCCCATTCCCTTCAAAATAAATTTACCAGAATATCTGGCTCTTGGTCAAGCACGCATCTCAACTATAAGCTAATTCACAAACTCTGGTTATTCATTAAGTCACGTTCTCTTTACGGGACCCACTCTCCAAACTGATTTAATGCTTCTTATTCTCAATTAGGAACGATATCAGTTTTCAATGGCGAAATTGAAAAAATGTATCACCTAATACTGGTACATTCAAACGATCACGAATTTCAAAGAATATTATTTCGAAAACTGAAAACAGTGACATTCGGTGTGAATTGTTCGCCTTACTTAGCCTTCAGATTACTGCATCAGTTGGCTGAAGACTCTAACCACAAATTTCCCTTGCGTACAAAGATTCTCAAGCAGGAACCATAAGTCGACGATGTGTTTTCTAGCGGACATGATGTCGAAACTGTCCGAAAGTCGTTATTTCAACTTACTTAACCCTAAACTCGGCTGGCTTCCCACTCAAGAGATAACAGCCAATAACTCTAAAACACTCGAAGAAGTACCCATCAAAAATCTCGTATACTTCAATTTTTTAAAACTGGCAGATCATACTACACCATTTACATATACATTTAGTCCACCACAAGCTCCACACTCGGCAACCAAACGCCAAATCCTCTCAGCAGTTGCTAAACTGCTAAACCCAGCAGAATGGCTATCACCTATAATGATTAGAGCGAAAATTCTTCTACAAAATCTATGGAAAGAAGGAAAGGATTAAAACGAATGTACTTAACCTAATTCCCAACACACTTGGAGCACAATCATTGAAACCATCAAAATACGTTGATGGATTGGGTATTCACCGACCTTCAATGCCCAAATTATTGGAGTTTTTGATGATCACAGAAAGCTTATTGTGCTTGCCTGTACGTTCGTTGCAAAGACGGGCATATTCCTCCCACATGCAGACTTTTTGCAGTCAATATTAAGGTCGTCTTCATGCTATCGGTCTACCACGCTAAGAACTCTGCGAAGCTGTCTCTCACACCCGTATTCAACACGTCCACTTTTAGAAACTTTAGATAAGGCAATCGTATATTTGAGGTGCGATTTATTTGATTGTACTCGCTTGGTAAGATAAACTACCATACGTTTGCAAGACTTATGTCGTGAACCGTATGTCCCAAATGTAAGCACCAATGACAACCGAGGATGCAGGCCTCAAGACCTGACTACTCAATATATTTGGTGGTATGGTCCCTAATGGCTGTGTGAATCGCTTAATCGTTGGCCAACGTCAGAACCCATGAAAACTTCACCTCTTGAGTATTATCCAAGTATTTCAAATGAGAGAAAAGGAAGACATTCTGGCCAAGTTTTTGAGGGTAGATTTAGTAAGACGTCTTATAAGACTCGAGCATTGTCTCAAGAGGAAATGAACTCTACAAAAACGCGACTAATAACACTAGCACAACGTCGTCACTTTAGATATGAATACATCCATATGAAGACCAACAAACCCAAATGTTGATATTTGTTGGAACGATTTCCCGTCATGCCATGTCAAGTTTGGTTTGGAGACAACCCGGTTTCGGCGTTTGCTATCTTCAGTGTCAATTTTCGTTCCGAAATACTTTGTTATCTTTGAACCCAATACACGACAAAAATTAGGCCTTAGGAGAGTAAACGGAAGATTAGTCTGTGGATTTGTCATGTTTTCTACTAAGGCAATAAATTTAGAAGTTTGTCCCATGAGTGGCGCCTAGGAAGAGTACTTAAAATTCACAGGGGTGCGGATAACCACATTCGAGGGGCAGACATTTAAACCCAAACAGGTATATACCATAAACTTAGCCCACTGTAAAACTATGTGTTCTCCATACCAAAAAGTTCCCCGATATCATTCCATACCGCAATAACGATTATCTCATGCTCATTAAACCTAATAGCCATTTACTAGAAATTAGATATGTCACTCCCTCACTTTGATTTGACTTTTTTCTAATACATTTGTTTATGACAGATCACTTGACATCTATCAGTGCCTGCATTGTTGCCGGTTGCGCAAACTTTTTTAAGTTTCCGAAAAATGACTGTGGATGTACCAGTAGAAGCAGTGAGAGCAGCAGATCACGTACGCTAGGAAGCTGGTATGGGCATGATGAGGACAGTGGCAACCTCATCGACTTCTAAAATGCTCAACTTTCGTCACCTTACCGTTTTTCCGTGGTTACGATAACTTGAGTAAAAATTGAGATTTCTTAATGAAACTTGGTACATAGATTGCCCTTTAGCCAGGGTATGTTGGTATTGAAAATGGTCAATAGGGGTCAATAACCACGCCCATCTCCCATATAAGGGAAGTTTTGTCGCATCCTCGTCGCAGCAAAGTGTAAGCATGTAACATTTTGTCGCGTTCTTATGTTCACAACGTATTTTCTTCGGTTATATATCAACGTGTTTATACATGATAATCCACTGTTGCCTATTTAAAATTGCCCTCAAACAAATGTTGGCAGCTCCTGAAGATACCTCTGTTCACAAATGATAGCACAAACACATATTGACACATTGCATTTTGCAATTATATGGAATTATGTTTCTATTAAAACATCATTAATTCTCTAACAAACTCCATTAAAAATCACTTTTTTCATTTTATAAAAAATGTATAATACATTTATCAAAATTTCGAATATTTACAAAAAAATTTGAGAAATTTTTATGGGTTTGAAGATACGTAGCTCATTAAATTTTAGTACAACAAAGTGCAAGTTTTTAGTGGCTACGAAATACCACTGATTTGAGAAAAATTTTTACTGACACTCGTTTGAAGGGACCGAAAATAACTGTTTTTTTTTCGATGTTATAAAAGTCCGAAGCAAAATATTGTTGTTGAAGAAAGTTTGTTATTAATGAAATTTTGTAATTAGCATAGCAAACATAATCAACAAAATATCATACTTTTATACAATATTTAATTGATACCTAAAAAATTGTTATTTAAATATTCGGCCACGAAGGGAATTCATGAGAACTGATATTCCCAAAAAATGTGGTTTTTGATGCGAACATATTGACGGGTGTGGGCGAGTTTAACACAACTCGTCATAGAGCGAACATTCCCTCTCATGTCGAGAGCGTTGTTTAAGATAAGCGCAACTCATAGTTGCTCGCGCTAAATATCGCATCTTTTGATTGACTTGCGATGGTATCGCATCTCCCAAACGCCCGTTCATAACAACGCAAGTCTATGCGATGATATTGGACTATCGCAACTCGAAGGGTCTCGTGCCAAGTATCTCAACTCCATTTCCTTGCCTCTTTCTATATTAACTCGGCGACAGGCATTAAGAGTATCGTATCTCCCGCGGCTCTCGAACAAACAATCTCAACTCGAAAGCTTAAAAGCATTTCATCTGAACTTTTCGGCAGGTAAAACATTTTATCGTAACTCAATTTTTTAACATTTATTGAAAAATACACCATAATGTTTATCAAAGCTTCAAGAATCTCCAAAAAATTTTGTTTACAAAAATAAAGGGTGTATTTTTAGACGTGTGGCTTTCAATTAGGCAATACTTTTTTCGGAGTTGGTCTTTTTGACAGGTGTCATTTGATTTATACTCCGCAATGCAAATAGGAATGATTTTAGCCTTTTTCCTGCAGTCAGGAAAAGCCGACGTGGCAAAACGGTGTTGAAGGCGTAAGTAAGACACGGCAGAATATTTGGCAGCGAACATTTCACAAATTTCGGATTAATACCATTAAGTGGCATTCAATTTAAAACAAAAACAAGTAAGGAAAGCTAAATTCGGGCGAAACCGAATTTTATATACCCTCGCGATGTATTTTTGTATGGGCGGTGCGCATAATTAAAAAAAAAAGCCGTTTCTTTGTTTCAAATCGCAGCTAGTATTTAACTTTACTCAATTTCTTCAAATAAATACTGAAAAACGAAATATTTAGCATTTTTCAAAATTTCCGTTATATGGAAGTTGGGTGTGGTTATGGTCCGATTTCAAAAATTTTTGACGATGATTCTAGTGATATCAAGGACAATATGTTCACCAAATTTTGTGACGATACCTTACATCGTTATTAAGATACCTACAGACGTTTTTTTAATAACTGGGCGTGGGCGCCCATTTTTCAAAATTTAAAAAAATTAAGTTTCTTAATTAACTATCTCTCTAAATATCAAATTTTAATTAATATGTTCCAATAGATAAAGAAAAAAAGAAATTTTGGTATTTTTCAAATGATATTGAGGAAAATTTGTTGACCAACTTTGGTGACGATACCTTACACCGTTATTGAGAAACATAGATACCGAAAAACCGAAGTTTTTGCATTTTTCAAAACATCCGTTATATGGGAGGTGGGCGAGGATATGGTCCGATTTAAAAAAATTTTAACGATGATAACAGTGATACCGAGGAAAATTTGTTAACCAAATTTTGTGCCGATACCTTACACCGTTATTGAGATACAGAATTTTTATCATAAGTGGGCGTGGCAACGCCTATTTTTTAAAATTTTATAAATACCTAATTTCTTAGTTCAAAATCGCGCCAAATAGCAAATTTCGCTCAATTTGCTGTAATAGATACCAAAAAAACGGAGTTTTTGTATTTTTCAAAAACTTCCGTTGTATGGGAGGTGGGCGTGGTTATTGACCGATCTTGACCATTATCAATGCCAACCTACCCTGTCCAAAGAGCAACCTATGTACCAAATTTCATTGAGATATCTCAATTTTTACTCAAGTTATTGTAACGTCGGACAGACAGTCAGGGCTAAATCGATTCCTCTTTTCATTCTGATCATTTTAGTATATATATGTCTATATCTATATCGATTATTTTTTGCTGTTACAAACAACCGTTATGCCAACAAAGTTATAATACCCTTGTGTACAAGTACGCTCGGGTATAAAAATATTACTACCAACCGCCATGGTTCCACTTGTCACTTGGGACAGGTTGAAAAAAAACGTTATTTGCTCAATGGTAAAAAATTTACTAAAACTAAAAAAAAGGCCCCCGCAGAAGCCAAGCAGAAAGAAGCCTGATCAGGAAATGTGGTGATTTCCGAAATAGTACTATAACTTCTACAGCTTTGAGTATTGTTGTGTTTTCCTTTAAAAAAAAATTTCCCATAAACTAATCGGCCTTAAAGCTCGTAAATAATTTAAATGAAAATGGCTCACTTTGAAATTTCCCGTATAGAAGGAAGAGCATTACAAAAATCCACGCACATTTGCTCAAGAACTTTATGCACAACGGATAAAAATATTATAAAAGAAAAATATGCGATTGTTTTCCCCCACCGAAACAATTTCTACCGGGTTTTTGCAGTTAAGAATCTTGACTGAACTCAATTCGCCTCGCTGGATCTTGCCGATGTCTCTTGTTTTACCCCTGGTAAAATTGATTTGGTGATAGCAGTGTTTAACCCAAAAATATTTCAGACGGTCTACAATAGCTTGTTGGCACAGAACACCATCTTCGGATAGATTTTGAGTGGTCAAGTTCAAGCTCTAGTTTCAGCATTCTTGGCCCGGAGCGACCCAGTACCCGATGACTAATTAAGTGACCTGCTTAAGCGACTTTGGGAACAAGCAGACGGTGTGGACATTGTTAAATCCTCAGAAAACGAACAAATCTGCGAATATCTCTATAAAAACACCACAATCCGGAAAGCAAAAGTTCCCATTCCCTTCAAAATAAATTTACCAGAATATCTGGCTCTTGGTCAAGCACGCATCTCAACTATAAGCTAATTCACAAACTCTGGTTATTCATTAAGTCACGTTCTCTTTACGGGACCCACTCTCCAAACTGATTTAATGCTTCTTATTCTCAATTAGGAACGATATCAGTTTTCAATGGCGAAATTGAAAAAATGTATCACCTAATACTGGTACATTCAAACGATCACGAATTTCAAAGAATATTATTTCGAAAACTGAAAACAGTGACATTCGGTGTGAATTGTTCCCCTTACTTAGCCTTCAGATTACTGCATCAGTTGGCTGAAGACTCTAACCACAAATTTCCCTTGCGTACAAAGATTCTCAAGCAGGAACCATAAGTCGACGATGTGTTTTCTAGCGGACATGATGTCGAAACTGTCCGAAAGTCGTTATTTCAACTTACTTAACCCTAAACTCGGCTGGCTTCCCACTCAAGAGATAACAGCCAATAACTCTAAAACACTCGAAGAAGTACCCATCAAAAATCTCGTATACTTCAATTTTTTAAAACTGGCAGATCATACTACACCATTTACATATACATTTAGTCCACCACAAGCTCCACACTCGGCAACCAAACGCCAAATCCTCTCAGCAGTTGCTAAACTGCTAAACCCAGCAGAATGGCTATCACCTATAATGGATAGAGCGAAAATTATTCTACAAAATCTATGGAGAAAAGGAAAGGATTAAAACGAATGTACTTAACCTAATTCCCAACACACTTGGAGCACAATCATTGAAACCATCAAAATACGTTGATGGATTGGGTATTCACCGACCTTCAATACCCAAATTTTTGGATTTTTTGATGATCACAGAAAGCTTATTGTGCTTGACTGTACGTTCGTTGCAAAGACGGGCATAATCCTCCCACATGCAGACTTTTTGCAGTCAATATTAAGGTCGTCTTCATGCTATCGGTCTACTACGCTAAGAACTCTGCGAAGATGTCCTCCTTTCGGAACTCGTCTCTCACACCCGTATTCAACACGTCCACTTTTAGAAACTTTAGATAAGGCAATCGTATATTTGAGGTGCGATTTATTTGATTGTACTCGCTTGGTTAGATAAACTACCATACGTTTGGAAGACTTATGTCGCGAACCGTATGTCCCAAATGTAAGCACCAATGATTACCGAGGATGCAGGGCTCAAGACCTGACTACTCAATATATTTGGTGGTATGGTCCCTAATGGCTGTGTGAATCGCCTAATCCTTGGCCAACGTCAGAACCCATGAAAACTTCACCTCTTGTGTATTATCCAAGTATTTGAAATGAGAGAAAAGGAAGACATTCTGGCCAAATTTTTGAGGACAGATTTAGTAAGACGTCTTATAAGACTGGAGCATTGTCTCAAGAGGAAATGAAATCTACAAAAACGCGACTAATAACACTAGCACAACGTCGTCACTTTAGATATGAATACATCCATATGAAGACCAACAAACCCAAATGTTGATATTTGTTGGAACGATTTCCCGTCATGCCTTGTCAAGTTTGGTTTGGAGACAACCCGGTTTCGGCGTTTGCTATCTTCAGTGTCAATTTTCGTTCCGAAATACTTTGCTATCTTTAAACCCAATACACGACAATAATTAGGCCTTAGGAGAGTAAACGGAAGATTAGTCTGTGGATTTGGCATCTTTTCTACTAAGGCAATAAATTTTGAAGTTTGTCCCAAGAGTGGCGCCTAGGAAGAGTACTTAAAATTCACAGGGGTGCAGATAACCACATTCGAGGGACAGACATTTAAACCCAAACAGGTATATACCATAAACTTAGCCCACTGTAAAACTATGTGTTCTCAAGAGGAAATGAAATCTACAAAAACGCGACTAATAACACTAGCACAACGTCGTCACTTTAGATATGAATACATCCATATGAAGACCAACAAACCCAAATGTTGATATTTGTTGGAACGATTTCCCGTCATGCCTTGTCAAGTTTGGTTTGGAGACAACCCGGTTTCGGCGTTTGCTATCTTCAGTGTCAATTTTCGTTCCGAAATACTTTGTTATCTTTGAACCCAATACACGACAAAAATTAGGCCTTAGGAGAGTAAACGGAAGATTAGTCTGTGGATTTGTCATGTTTTCTACTAAGGCAATAAATTTAGAAGTTTGTCCCATGAGTGGCGCCTAGGAAGAGTACTTAAAATTCACAGGGGTGCGGATAACCACATTCGAGGGGCAGACATTTAAACCCAAACAGGTATATACCATAAACTTAGCCCACTGTAAAACTATGTGTTCTCCATACCAAAAAGTTCCCCGATATCATTCCATACCGCAATAACGATTATCTCATGCTCATTAAACCTAATAGCCATTTACTAGAAATTAGATATGTCACTCCCTCACTTTGATTTGACTTTTTTCTAATACATTTGTTTATGACAGATCACTTGACATCTATCAGTGCCTGCATTGTTGCCGGTTGCGCAAACTTTTTTAAGTTTCCGAAAAATGACTGTGGATGTACCAGTAGAAGCAGTGAGAGCAGCAGATCACGCACGCTAGGAAGCTGGTATGGGCATGATGAGGACAGTGGCAACCTCATCGACTTCTAAAATGCTCAACTTTCGTCACCTTACCGTTTTTCCGTGGTTACGATAACTTGAGTAAAAATTGAGATTTCTTAATGAAACTTGGTACATAGATTGCCCTTTAGCCAGGGTATGTTGGTATTGAAAATGGTCGATAGGGGTCAATAACCACGCCCATCTCCCATATAAGGGAAGTTTTGTCGCATCCTCGTCGCAGCAAAGTGTAAGCATGTAACATTTTGTCGCGTTCTTATGTTCACAACGTATTTTCTTCGGTTATATATCAACGTGTTTATACATGATAATCCACTGTTGCCTATTTAAAATTGCCCTCAAACAAATGTTGGCAGCTCCTGAAGATACCTCTGTTCACAAATGATAGCACAAACACATATTGACACATTGCATTTTGCAATTATATGGAATTATGTTTCTATTAAAACATCATTAATTCTCTAACAAACTCCATTAAAAATCACTTTTTTCATTTTATAAAAAATGTATAATACATTTATCAAAATTTCGAATATTTACAAAAAAATTTGAGAAATTTTTATGGGTTTGAAGATACGTAGCTCATTAAATTTTAGTACAACAAAGTGCAAGTTTTTAGTGGCTACGAAATACCACTGATTTGAGAAAAATTTTTACTGACACTCGTTTGAAGGGACCGAAAATAACTGTTTTTTTTTCGATGTTATAAAAGTCCGAAGCAAAATATTGTTGTTGAAGAAAGTTTGTTATTAATGAAATTTTGTAATTAGCATAGCAAACATAATCAACAAAATATCATACTTTTATACAATATTTAATTGATACCTAAAAAATTGTTATTTAAATATTCGGCCACGAAGGGAATTCATGAGAACTGATATTCCCAAAAAATGTGGTTTTTGATGCGAACATATTGACGGGTCTGGGCGAGTTTAACACAACTCGTCAGAGAGCGAACATTCCCTCTCATGTCGAGAGCGTTGTTTAAGAATAGCGCAGCTCGTAGTTGCTCGCGCTAAATATCGCATCTTATGATTGACTTGCGATTGCATCGCATCTCCCAAACGCCCGTACATAACAACGCAAGTCTATGCGATGATATTGGACTATCGCAACTCGAAGGGTCTCGTGCCAAGTATCACAACTCCATTTGCTTGCCTCTTTCTATATTAACTTGGCGACAGGCATTAAGAGTATTGTATCTCCCGCGGCTCTCGAACAAACAATCTCAACTCAAAAGCTTAAAAGCATTTCATCTGAACTTTGCGGCAGGTAAAACATTTTATCGTAACTCAATTTTTTAACATTTTTTGAAAAATACACCATAATGTTTATCAAAGCTTCAAGAATCTCCAAAAAAAATTTTTTACAAAAATAAAGGTTGTATTTTTAGACATGTGGTTTTCAATTAGGCAATACTTTTTTCGGAGTTGGTCTTTTTGACAGGTGTTATTTTATTTATACTCCGTTTGGTTTGCCATTTCAAGACGCCTTGGAATAGAATATTCGGCGCGTTATTACTGACATACGGCCCCAATTGCTACAAAAAGTGGTCTAAAATTTGCCTATCGGCTGGAACTTTTTCGAGCCAGCCCGAAATCATTTTTAAAACATAATGGCAAATCTTTATCTTTATAATAAAGCTAAGATCTTGGCCATAGCAATAAATTATATGCGTTTTATTACTTCTTAAAACCATCGATTTTCTTCTTTTTGAATCCTTTCATACTCAAGGCCCCATGTTAAATTTTTTTTAATGATTCACGTGTCATATTGATATTTTTCGCAGCAGTTCCAACTGTTCGGTTACGGCCGCTTTTTTGCGGCTTTGTACCCAGCTCGTATCCTTCTATTGCTCCACGGTATAATACACGTAGTCCCGTTCTCACCAAGTGGTCTCAATTCGCGGAATATAGCGCCACACTTCAAGCCGCTCTCAATGTGTTTTTTTTTCAAGTATAGACCGTGTGTCTACAATAGCGATATAAAGGCAACTAACGCGCCGATAAAACACATGTGTATGTACTATGAAATCCATAAATAATATTCTCAAAAGTTTAAAAAAAAAATCATCCAGATTACAAAGTTCATTTTGAGATATTTTGTTTTGAAGATTTGTATGAAGATACACTGGTCACACTGTATACTGCTGAAGAAAAGCTAATTTTTGGATGCAATTTATGTAAATGATCATTAAAGTTTTCAAGCCGATCGAAACCTGTGCCTAAAACAGTTTCAGTTTCGATCTTTTTTAAAAAATATGATAATTATGTGTTGATTTGAACTCAAAAACCCGATCCGCAAAGCCTTGAAAAGAAAACACAATCGCCGTTAAAGAATTACAAAACACAAAAGAGAAAAGGGTGGAATTTATAAAGATTAATTCTTATATTCAGTTCACACATTATGGTAAATAGATTTTGGTTTTGAAAAAAGAAACGGTTTTAAGAGGTTACGGTATCGGTTTCATTCCCTGATTCATATCGTCATCCACGTTAGTAGCGTTTATTAGGCAGGTAAGAAACTTCGAATTTCTTAATTTTGTTCGATGACAGGAGTTCGGCTCGAATGACACCGTTATGTATTTTACGGAACGAAGCTCGAAATTACGAATTTCGAAAATTATGGTTCTAGCATAGAAGTGTTAATCGAAGAAAAATGAATGCCATAACGGAGCTGAAACAACAAAACAATTATATATAACAGGCCATTCAATAAGTCCGTAGCATGACACATAGATGTCGCCACTATAAAAAAATCTCGTATGTATCTCGAATCATCTTCAGATGATACGTGTCTAAATTTGCAGCAATCGGTCCATTGGTTCTCAAGTTATCGCATTGAACGTCACGCAACTTTTGTTATTTTCAAAAAATGAAAAAGTGAATTTCGTGTGTTGATAAAGCATTGCTTTCTAATGGGAAAAATACAGTGCAAATCAAAGCATGGCTTAATAAATGTTATCCGGACTCTGCCACATCGAGGCAAACTTTGGAGAAGTGGATTGCCGATTTTAAACGTGGTCGTACCGTCACGAGGGATGCAGAACGCCTAAATGAGGCATTTGTTAGTTTTCATGCTCACAGAGTCGCCCTATTTTGGTTTTCAAATGTTCTTTTCCACTTCGTTCTCATACGAATTTTTAAAAAGTAATGACGGCCAACAATAGGCAAATTTGAAAAACAGTAAATAATACGCTTAGAAAATAAAATTAGTTTCTCAAAGTTCACTGAAACAATTAATTATTTTTGTATTAGTGACACATATTTATTTGCTATTTGATGAATAAGTAGCATTAAAAATTTTCGTAAAACGAAAATAATCGGCCCTGTCGCAGAATCCGAAAGGGATTTAATTTTTGTCGAAAATGCAAACCGACATCGGTTTCATTTGGTGTCGCTGATATTCGAATCAGCTGGTTTTTTTAAATAATAAAATTTTTGACTGGTTGTAAACAAATACGAATTTCCATTATTTTTCAATTGGTTATTTTAATTTAAAGATAATTATATATATAATATAATTTTGGCGCTTACACTTTATAGCTTGGCCGAGCTTGTCCTACCATTTGTGGGGTGCGTCTTTATATTCTACCACAAATGGAGGGACCTACAGTTGTGTGCCGACTCCGAACGGCAGATGTATTTGATGAGAAGCTTTTCATGGCAGAAATACCCTCGGAGGTTTGCCATTGACTGCCGAGGGGTGGCCGCTATTAGAAAAAACTTGTTCTATGATTAAGATTTTACTTGCCCTGACTGAGATTCGAACCTCGAACTCATCGGCATATCGAGTTATAGCACGCACCGCTACCAACTCGACCACAGCGGCCACATTAATATACTATGGCTACTATAATTGTGAGGGCTCTTGGAGTGCTCGAGAGAAAGATTCTCAGAATGTTATATGGACCTTTGCGATGGCGAATACCGCGTACGATGGAACGATGAGTTGTGCGAGCTGTACAAGGACGTAGACATAGTGCAGCGGATTAAGAACCAGCGGCTCCGCTAGCTAGGCCACGCCGATTGAATGGATGAAATAGCTCCAGCTGAAGGTTTTTGACGCGGTACCCGCTGGTGGTGGCAGAGGAAATAGAATACCTCCTTGGCATTGGAAAGGCCAAGGGATTTCCAATTGGTGCCAGTTAGCTAGAGATAGGGACAGCTGGCGTGCTTTGTTCACCTCGGCCAAAATCGCTTAGGCGGTTGATACGCCAATTAAGTAAGTAAGTAAGTAATTGCGATATATCTTTTGATGCAGTAGGAGCATGGGCAGAATATAAAGAGATAAACGCAACCCATTGGAACTGCCGGAATCAGCGTAAGCACAGCTTAAATTCTATGGTTTTGTTTATACTCACTCGTTTGCAGATTTATTGCTCAATATCGCTTAAACAAAGAAGCGTTTTTTCCTGTCTTGGACAGCCTCACTACGCTCATCGGCGATTCCATCAGAGCTTCAACTTGCCGCTACGCTTCGATTTGTAGCCGTACCATATCAGCGATCCGTAGGAAATTATGCAAACATATGTATGGAAAAAAGCACTAAATCTTAAGTGCTAGCACAACGTTCAGCTTATTTCGACTTACGTCCAACCGCACTGTACGTGCCCTTACCTTAACTGAATACTCCTATTACATCTGTGGCTTAACGGAATGCGCTACACGCGCATCCGCTCTCTCAATAATAATACAGGTAAGCAAAACAGGCGCAAGTCTAATTTCGATAACCAAGCAATTGTCCAGCTCGAGCTTAGCATAACTAGCGGTAGCAATAGAACTAAGTTTTCAGTTTTTGTAAATAACGCTTAAGAAAAGCACATAGTGCTGCTCCTAAAAAACGTAGAGCTTTATTAAAATGAATAGGCGCCCGAGCAAAAACCGCGATACGCAGTTAAGTAAATACGCGAGCTCGAACTTTAAGTCCGCGTTAACGGTAGAATTCGCGGCGGAAACAAAAGGTGAAAAATACTGGCAGTGGCTCCCTAGCAGTTGCAGGAGCAACAAAAAGAACGGGTCTGTACAGACCAGCCAACCAGCAATAAAACCAATCGCTAACAGAGCGTTAAAAGAAAAACAATTATCAACGAACAATTAATCGAAATTGATAAGTGCATTAATGTTGAACTAGAATTTATAAACTATAAAGTCGGTGAACAATAAAAAATAAACAGTTATTTAAAAACTGATAAGTGAATTAATACCTAGAATTTATAAACTATAAAGTGGGTGAACAAAAAGAAAATAAACAATTATTTAAAAACTGATAAATGAATTAATACCTAGAATTTATAGACTATAAAGCGGGTGAACAATAAAAACAAATAATAATAAACAATTATTTAAAGAAACTGATAAGAAAGGTACAAATTAAGGACGGACAATAGAGAAAAAAAAATAATAATAATAAAATAAAATAAATGACAACTGTAACATCATCCTGGACAACTGTAACATCATCTTGGACAACTATAACATCATCGTCACCAACCATCCCGGAAATGCAGAATCTAGAATTTAAGTAAGTTAGGTCTATAGTTAATAAAATAATCATAATTGTTCAGTTAAACCAAGAAATTAAAGGAGTAGATCTAGTACTGGAACATGTAATTGTCATCAATAAAGGAAAGAAGTGAGGTTACAATATGAGTCAGGAAGAACAAATAGCAACGACATTGTCTAGACTAAATTTATATCCATCCCTCAATAACTAGCAGTACCTCCTCTAATATCCCATCCACTTTCACTCCTAACCAAAAGAAGGAACTTTCAGCCTTAATAGCTGAAATAGTATCTGCCCTACTACACCATCGAACTGAAGAAGAAGACGACCATCCTTTAGACTTAAGCAGGAATGTAGAAGCATCTGAAAGAGTTCCGGATGTGGTGAAATGTTTACGAGAATTTTTAGGTAAGGACGGAGAATTTAGCTCTTGGTGGAAATCTGTAGACAGAATACTATTAATGTACTGACAGAATAGGGACCTAAAATACTTCGCAATCCGACATAAAATCGTTGGCGAAACTGACACAGCCCTTGAGTCTTACCGCACTCCTTTAAATTGGGATAAGGTAAAAAAATGTCTGATGTTACACTACTCAGACAAGAGAGACGTAAGTACACTCGAATATCCAAGTGACCACACTTGGCCAACTCCACTCCAATACCACTCTCTTATTTTGGATAAAATATATTGCCTCGAATTATGGGAGGATGCTCTGTCTGCCATGACAGCCACATACAGAGAAAAAGCACTTGACACATTTATAAGAGGTCTAAACGGTAATTTACCAAGTCTGTTAAGTGTACGGGAACCAACTATCTTACCACAGGCTCTCCACATGTGCCTCAAATTAGGCAACATGAATTACAGTACAAATTATGCAAATAGTATTAGTCGTTTGCCAACCAATACTAATTCTATCAATCAGAACCAACCAAGAGCATTCCTATCCAAAACACAAGTTCGACCCTTTTATCCTGAACTTACAAATGCACACAACCAATCTCCCGGACCAATCTCTTACCAACAGTGTAAATCGCCACAAAAGCCGAGATTAGGACTAAAAGCGATAGGCCAATATATTCCAAAACATACCCGTATCCATCGCCTTTAGAAAGGGAAATAGACAAACAAATCGAAGAACTACTTAAGGATGGCATTATTTGTCCATCGAAATCTCCTTACAACTCCCCGGAAGGGGTCGTACCGAAAAAAGAAGACGCCTCAGGGCAAAAATAGTTTCAAATGGTAATCGACTATTGCAAACTGAACGAGGATACCATACCAGACAAATATCCTATTGCTGATATTACCACTATTCAAACTAATCTAGGATCGAATAAATATTTCTCTACAATTGACCTTAAAAGCGGATTCCATCAAATAGCTCTCATTGAAGCGGATATTGAAAAGACCGCCTTCTCCATTGCCAATGGGAAATTCGAATTTACTCGACCGCCATTCGGCCTCAGAAATGCCCCTGCTATTTTCCAACGTACCTTGGATGACGTGTTACGGGAACACATTGGCATTCGATGCTATGTCTATGTGGATGACATAATTATTTTCAGCAAAAGCAAAGAGGACATTTTACAAATCTTAAAATTATATTTGACACCCTTGAAAATGCGCATTTGAAAGTACAGCTCGATAAATGTGAATTTATAAAAGAAGAAACCAAATTCCTCGGTATAATAGTTGGACAAAATGGTATTCGCACTACACTAAAAAAGATAGAAGCTATAATAATATTTTCACGGCCTTAATATGTCCATGATTTATGTTCCTTTTTAGGAATGACCGGTCATTATCGCAGATTCATTAAAGCGTACGCGCAAATCGCAAAACCTCTCACTGAGATACTGAGTGGAGAGCTAGGAAGAATTCCCAAAAACCAGTGCAAAAAAAACAAGTTTAAATTTAATAGCACAACAACTGAATTGAAGAATTGAAAAAATGTTTGACATCAGATGATGTTATCCTTCACTCCCCACATTTGGAAAAGGCCTTTGAACTAATCACAGACGCGTCGAATTACGCTTTAAAGCCGTACTCTCCCAGGAGGGCAGACCGATATACTTTCTTTCAAAAACTTTAAGCAATGCAGAAGAGACTTTTGCAGCTAACGAAAAAGAGCTGTTGGCGATAGTTTGGGCTTTACAATCCCTAAAATGTTTCCTCTACGGATCAAAAAAGGTGAAGATTTACACTGATCACCAACTATTAACCTACGCCCTCAGCAACAGAAACCCTTTTTCCTGCGCAAAGGCCGTTGGTTTCCGCCAGAGACGAAAACTTGTCATCTGATGATACAGCTTTCGTAATCGCTTGTATCACACCGATAGATATACTGACAAAAGAGGCGCATACGCTGGCTACGGCATCACCACACGTTACACAACAGAACCGAGATCGTGCTGGAAAGACTAGCCTCATGGAGTGGCAAAACAGGTTGAATAGCACCACAAAAGGTGGTTGGGTCCATCGGTGTATTCCAAATCCGGTCACTTGGGTTAATAGAACACATGGCGAGGTTGATTTCTACTTAAGGCAATTCCTTAGCGAACACGGCTGCGATATATGCCATGGCGACGTAGAATATGTCTACCACGTGTTTTTTGTGTGCCCCTGTTTTAGTCGCAAAATGAACGTGCTGAGGACTACAATTGGTGGGGTGCTTGTACCGGAGACCATCATCAGTCACATGATGAAGGGTTTTAGCGAATGTACATTAACCAGTGATGTAATTGCCTAAATCTTAAAACAGCTCAGAGGTTTGGAGAGACAGCGGCCAGCGAACCATTAAGCTACCACAAATCACGTGCCCAAAACAGGTTGCTCGGAATCTCTGACATTGACATCATCGGCCTTAACAACCGCGCAGTTAGTTCTGGCTTCTCCAAACTGGGTAGAGCAGCGAAGCGAACGGGTCTAGAGATGAACGAGGGCAATACGATGTATCTCCTGTCATCAAATATACAGTCCAGTTATAACTTTGAAAAAGTAGAGGACTTCGTAGTAGGCAATTGCACAGTAAAGTCCTCTCTCGACGGAAAAAAACCATACTCTATAAGGTCTCTCATCCTGCCCGTCCTATTGTATGGCGCAGAAGCATGGACGATGACAACATCAGATGAGAGCGCTCTTGGAGTGTTCAAGTGAAAGATTCTTCGAAAGATTTATGGACCTTTGCGTCTTTGCGACGGCGAATACCGCGTACGATGGAACGATGTTAGCAAGAGATAGGGACAACTGGCTTGCTTTGTTGACCTCGGCCAAAATCGCTTAGGCGGTTGATGTGCCAATAAAGTAAGTAACTATGTAATTAAGGATGGTTTCAAGTTGATGCAACATCTTATGGACTGCATCAGGACAGTAACGAACATAGAGCCAAATGCTCAAACCACCTCCCGACGAAATACTTGACGGTAGTTCCCTGAGGGAAACGGTACAGGACAGTAGGAGGTTTAGTGCTGGTAAAAGTCCCACACTGACGAGTATAGGCTTTCGATGCTTACTCCTCGAAAAAAAAAATGTACCTACATTTCCTCATGCGGGTCTGTGCATTAATATGTTTATATGAATATTCGTATATGCACTAAAGGGTATATTACTAGTGGTTTAAAAAGATTAGGTAAAGAGTCCAACTGTCACTCCACACATAGTAGTAGTAATAGTAGTTGTAGTTTTTTGTCACCCAAAATCCCTAGCACTAAAGTAGTATACATATACATAGGTACAATCATATGAAGATTTGTACATGCATATATGTATGTCCATACACAAAAAAACTTGCACTGTCATAGCTCTCGTCAACATAAAACTTAGTAAATAACGAAAACGTATTTTTCTTCGTTTGGTACAGTCCGCGGGCGAGTAAATAACCTAAACTTTTCGTTTGTGTCGACTAGTATTTATACGTTTCCATCATAGATGGGCACTTAGCATTACCAGTAAAAATTCAGTAATCCGGCAATTTTTACTGATAATGAAAACTTGTTTTCATCACCAGTACACTTTTACTGACTACTGAAAAAAATATAAGTAAGCAGTATATTTTTACCATACATGGGCACACTGCAGTATATATAAAATGCATTACGGATATCAGTAAGTAGTTCATTTTAACTGATTACTGAAATTTACTTATCATTACCAGTACACTTTTACTGATTACTGAAACAAATTTAAGTAAGCAGTACACTTTTGCTTATTACTGAAAACTATCAGTAGTAACAGTAAATTTTTACTGATTACTGATAAATATCAGTTTTCCATATCAACGCTTTGAACCAGTCTAAGGAAAACATATTTCCTTAATTTAAGTATTAGGTGAGGAGGATATTTTTTTACTGACGGTAGGAAAATTGATATTTGGCTTTTACTTGTCTTGAGGAAGTGAAAATTTACTCAGTTTAAAGAAATCCAATAAAAGGGGTTTTTCCAAAGATAAATACCGCTTTTAAATTTTGCGTTTGCTCAAAATTCATTTTTATTGTTTTAGAATGATACATACAAACATTTCTTTAAATTTTATAATTTTATTGAGCTAAATGCCAGTTTATGGAAGATTTGTTTGTGAAAAAACAACAACAGTTTTTAATGGTTGAAGTTATAGTACTATTTCGGAAATCACCACATTTCCTCATCAGACTTCTTTTTGATTATTAAATTAAATTAGTTTTTAATTTAATTTTTCATAACCACTTCGCTCAGGCTTTGAACCCGGGAGCTCGGAGTTGCAGAGCCAATACGCTACCTATTGTGCTACGCTAGCCGAGTTAGCTGTTGTGTTTATTTCATCTTCCTTAAACAAACCAACTACAAACACGAGCAACTGATCTGCCGCTATTTAACTTGTTTGTGTGGTTGTTATTTGTGTTTTTATTTTGCAAATTCTATATTATATCCATAAACTGGCCTTGAGCTCAATAAAATTATAAAATATTAACATTTTACTAGGCCAACAGAAAAATGAACAAACATTTATTTAAATTTTTTTCAGTAATCAGTAAAAGTGTGCTGGTAATGCAAAGTAAATTTCAGTAATCAGTAAAAACGTACTGCTTACTTAAATTTTTTGCAGTAATCAGTAAAGTTTTACTGGTAATGTAAACAATTGTAGTTGTAAATATTAATTAGAGAGTATATTAATATACTAATGTTCTATCCATTGTATTGTTATTTAAATTTAGAACCATTATGTGCAAAAATTTAGAGATTCTGTGAAAACTACATATGCATGCTCACAGTACGTGTACGAAATTTTTTGAAGTTAGCTAAATATCACTACGCTAAATCTGCTCTTATGATGAATGCAAAAAGACTATGATTAAAATAAATTAGTTGCAGCTGTAACTGATCACAGCTTTATTTAAGTTCCTAGAATTAAGCCGATACGTTTAAGCAAATTTTTATTTACATTTTATTCTTAGAATTAATGTACCTAATTGTAAAGGCTGGAGTAAGAAATAAATTTTAATAAAGTTTAGTAAGATTCGGTGTAACTAATTCTCGTGCGGACTATTTTACAAGTTCAGTTAATTTTTGTCTTGTACTTACTCAACTTATATAAAACAGGATGTGTGTATGTATGTAACGTATGGACTCCAAAACGGCTGGGCCGATTTTGATGAAATTTCAGGCGGGTGACACTGTGAAGACTGATTTGTTTTTATGTCTGCGGGCGAAGGGGCGTGGCAAAATCCAATTTTCATATTGCACCACCAATGACATATACATATTTTTATTTGTTTGCTTTTTTTATTTTTTTAATTTTTTTTTTGAAAGCCGTTGTCATGTTTTTCAAAACGGTTATGTAGTTCCGAAGATATTTACAAAAAACCTATGTTAATAATGATCCAATATCAAAATTTTAAAATTTTCGAAATGTTGCATTCAAAAATCCGAGTTTTCGGTTTATTTACAAAATATTTACATCATTCGATAACACAAGATATTCCGCGCTCACTAAGGTGCAACATTGTACAATAAGAAATAAGAAAATAATCTAGAATATATGTATATAGAAATTACTTACATTTGTTAACCTACGAAACCAACAGCAACAACACATACGTACGCTCTGATCACTTGTATGATGCCAAAGCATCTGAAAAACAAACATACATACATACATTTCTAAAGGCAATGCCACATAAAACTTCTGCTTCGCTTTACGTCAGAGTTTAGCTTTGACAGCAAAGATGAATACATGCAATTATACGAAATTTCCCACATAAGCAACACCATCGCCAAAGCGAAGCGAAATCTTGGGCAACTCTCATCTTTTCGCTGACTTTGACAGTTCGCTCTTACCAAGTTTGCTTATTTCTGACATTCGTCTGTTAACGGTCTACGTATATTTCAAAATTTTCCCACAAAAACAAGGTAAATATAAAATTTAACTGAAATAAATGCTTAAATATACAGTTTTTTTTAATTTAGCAAAAGAAATGGAGGAAAAGTTAATTGAAGCGGTGAAAATGCAGCCAAGCATCTATGACAAAAGCTGCCACCTCTTCCGCAATAAATACCTAAAGGATCGGGCATGGCAGGCAGTTGCGGCTTTGTGGGAGTTTCTGGTACGTGAATTTTAATTTATATATGTAAATATATGTATGTATGTATATACATATGTGATGATTTACTAAAGGCTTTTTCTTTTATAATAGACGAGCATTGAAGAGCACGGTGGAAGTCACTTCGTGACCGGTTCGTGCGCGAGGTGGCAGCAAAGATATAATTCCCTTACCCACATTTTCCGCCTTGATATGTTCTTTAAACATAATAAGGCTCGTAAAAGAACTATTAACAAAACTTCCATAATGTCCATAATTATGCCGAATGTATGTAAATATGTTTATAAAGTTCCGTGCGATTTTCACAACTCACAATAAACAAACGAAAAGTATGTATTGTCAAAGTTTTATTGTGGCATACCTTTTGCGTTTTTCGCTTTTCTGACAAAGTTACAAATGTCACGTAAATCGAAGCAAGTAGAAACGAAGAGTAGTTGATTTACATTACACATCTTCCCGCTACGACACTGACTTTACATTCAGTTGTAGCAATGCTGTACTACGCGTAAAAATTTTTAAAACTTTGCACTTAAATATCTCAGAAATTAATGAGCTTATTTTTAATTTAAGTAGCTATCCTTATAGTGTTACTAGCGGATAACCGGCGTGTGCTACTACGCTAAAAAAACCAATGCGGTCTAAAAGGAAATCTATCTATGAATACGAGTATACATATGTATATAAAATAGAAAACATTTTTATGTATATCCTTTATAGGCGTCAAAAGTACCTTACCGATTTTAATAAAATGTTTACAGTAAGAACATATGTATAATAAGCAAGTAGTAAGCTGTTCCACCGGGAACATCTTAGAAAAAGAGTCCGTCTTCACAATTTATAAATTATGTTAGTTTAGAAATTATTAATAATTTATACATATAAGCTTAAACATTGTAATTTGATTAAAATTGTACAATTAAATACTTAAATTAAAAAAATTTTTGATTTAAAAATTTTTTTTAGTTCATGGGAAACGGTTCGCTGTAACCAGTAAGAACAGATCGAAGTGGTTAGAGGTAACAAAAGAATAAGAAATAGGGTAACTTATAAAACTGTTTCCGATAACAAGAAGCTAACCATAAGGGTAACAAGTACGAGTGGTTAGTAATAACAAGTAAATAACAGAGCCGGTAACTAATAAAACTGGTACTGCTAACAAACAACTACGAGACTCAGTAACCGACAATGTTAGAGCGAGAGCGGAAAAAGATATATGTAAATGCCATGAGTAAGAGCGAGTGAGATGATCACTCCGTCGGGAACCATGGAGGGCAAATGGTCAATTTCTTCCCATGGCTAGAACAAATGTGACTAATTTTTTAACTATCGAGCAAGTGAACGCTAACGATTAGTTACTTTATTTGTAGGGTAGTATGTAGAATATTCTTGAACAGTAACGTTGTAGATATTTGTTGGAACGATTTTCCGTCATCCCTTGTCAAGTTTGGTTTGGAGACAAACCGGTTTCGGCGTTGTGCCATCTTCAGTGTCAAATTTCGTTCTGACAGAGCGACAAGAAAAAGAAGAAAACAATATAAGTAACGTTGTACTTTAATACTTCCTGACAAATTAAAGTTATTTGAATAAAGAAATAAGTTATTCACTAGGGGTATTCTTCTAAACGCGCAAATGCCTCGCAACCGCACTTACGCAGTTACGAGGCATTTGCGCGTTTAGATGAATACCCATACTATATATAAGTGACATAAGTGCTCGTGTGCCACTCTTAACGTAAAACAGTAATACGAACGATATTAATTGCTAAATTTGCTTGCTCGTATACGAAAAGTTAACGTGTTCGAGCGTGAAGAAAACCAGCGAAAACAAATTCAGTGAACTAAAAGTTGAGAAATTACGTGAAAATTTGTCTGCCGTCAGGAACAGAGCATTAATCGTCGAAAAATTGTGCGTACATTTTAGCGCAGAGCGTTTTGCAAGCTCGATTAATATCAGTGCGGAAAAAGAAATTTTCTTTGCGGAATCGCAATGCGAAAATCGAAATATACCATTGAGTTGTTCGTCGCCGGCCGTGACAACAATGGTTTTACCTACACTTACTACATATGTACGTGCCAACTACGGCAAATTCTGTAGCAACGAACTGGAGTACCCAAGTTAACGTTTGGCTGCCGACGATTTAAGGGCCGTACACATACAACTTTCCTCGCCTTCCTTGACAATTCGAAATTTAACAACAAAGTTTGAGGTGTAGAAAGTTTGCTATATATAACGCTTTGACAGATTCTGCGCTAGTTACTTGTTTTGAATTGCGATTTGTGTTTATTTCGATTATTTTTTTTAATAAGTGAATAAAAAATGAGCTTTACTGATATAAATAAGCCAGAAGTAGTTATGCTACTAATGTTTGAAAATCGCGAGTATAATAAACTTTATTAAGACCGCGATGTAAAAGGTCTTCTTGGAGCATCTTTCGAAAAAATAAATAAAAAACGATCCAGGGGAGCTTAAGAAAACGGTGAGGGTAGTTAACAAAGATTTGTTTCATTTGCTATTTGGACCACCGATAGTAGCTTGAATAAGGCAAAAAAGAGATATTGCGCAGAAATAAAATGGAAATGTAAACAGTTGGTTGCCAAAGTGAACCAAAGTTGAGAGTTCGCCATGATTTTGCTTTGATTTGCTTTGATTTACTTTTTGTCTTGTATTTAGCAGCACTCATATAACATCAGGTCTTCAGCTTATCTGTCAAAGAAAAACTCTAAAGCAAAGCAAAGTGGAAGTCTTATGTGTACCGCCCTTTATGGTAGTTCAGCATCGGAGTACACAGTGCCAGTATATACAGTAGTAAAGCTGAGGGGAAGTCCTTCTCAGGGATAACAGTTTTCATGGTGGATAATGAAAATAAACTATAGCAGAGTTGCATGCAATGATATTTCATAATAAACTTTGAAAATCACATACAAAATTTTGCGGGATGTGAAATATTTGCGTTAACCAGTGAAGATACACTTTACAATTATTACTTAAAGCCAAAATTTTATAGCGAAAATTTGTGACGACTGTTTTGTGACGGTTTATTTGCATTTTTGAATAATTATTTAACGGCTCACCACAATTCTCCTATCACCAACGTGTACAATAAAAAAAGCAACCCTGAGTAGTAACCTTTTCGGTGGAGAGTTTTCTTCTTCATGTCATTCATTCGTTTCGGTTAAATTTGTAAACAAAAGCAGGTAGTTTTGTTAATAAATATATTAATTTCCTTATAACTGAAGCATTCTTACATTTACTACAAGGAAATAATTGTCTGGCATGAAGCGCAAGCGAAACTACAGCTATAAATTGAAGCAGAGTAATCCTAGAATAGTTTAAGTGCCTCATCTGGATGCATAATCAAAAATAAAGCTACTTTTTATGATTTCAGGGCCAATAAAACAGCTGCGAAGAAATTTTGATACTTCAAGATCTTAGAATTAACATCGAATTATGTGTAGTTCAATGTTCATGGTGAAAATTCCTGAATATGTACAAAAATACAAAATTTAAAAGTGCTGTAGTGTTTGGGACCTCTCAATGTTAAAGCTGGTTTGAGTATTCTCTTAGCTCTCCTGCCGCATTTGTCCGAGCATTAAAATGCACGATGATTCTCATCAATAAAACTCGCGTATTGAATCTTAGGATAAGAATGCTTTATTATTCAACGCCGTCTTTTATATGCTTACAATCTAAATGCTTCTTTCTATGGGCAACCAATCAAATCATTGATTGCTATCCATTTCCCCTATTTGTATATTTCTTACATATAATTGCTTACTTGCTATATCTACTATATCAAAAGTGTCATGTGCACTGACCCACATCTGCTCGCTAACCTGATCTTGCGTTTCTAATAGCAAGCATCGAGTGTACCTCATGTGGTGCCGTACGATGAACCATCGTCTGTGCGGTCACATGTGCTTTGCATGTGTCAGCACTGCTTGTGATTATGCCACACACGATGACCATTGCAAACGCGCCGACTCAGCAATATGCAGCGCATGTGCTAAAGTGGTTGGGCACACTACACCCTTCCCCTTAAGAGGAATATAAATTAATTGTAGTTTCTTAAAATGTAAATTGATTTATATTGAATTGTGTTATGTTTTTGTATCTTCATATAGATATTTCTCATAAATGTTGTGTAATGCTAACTTCTAAGTTAATTTATTTTTACTATTTACTGCAAGTGTTTATTTCTATCATTATGGTTTTATTTGGTTACTCCTATCTTTAACTAGGTTATTATTGTGTATAATTATTTCTTTTTTGTTTTTAAGAATGGTGCTGTTTAGACCATCTTGTCTAATTATTTTATATGGTCCTTCAAATGGTAAATCCAACATCTTCTTGTTTCCTATTTTTAAATAAACATAATCATTTACTGTGAAATTTGCTTTATTCACTTTTGATTGCTTCTGTCTAGCTCTTAATTTGCTTTCATTCAGGTTTATAGCAGCATTGTCGTGTGCATGTTTTAGTTTTATCTTCAGTTCATTCATGTAGTTCTCTATGTCATATACTTTTTCTTTAGCGCTTATTATGTCATTTGGCAATCCACATAGCTTGCCAAACACGAGCTCAAAGGGTGAATACTTTGTTGATGTGTGGGGTGTCGAGTTGTAGTAGTACATGTAGTATCGTATGAGCTCGTCCCAGTCATCTGTATGCTTAAGTGTCATTAAATATTCATTTAATACCCTATGATTACGTTAAATTGAACCTAATGTCTCATGGTGGTATGGAGTTGAATCTACTTTGTTGATTTGTAATTGTTTACATATGTTTTTCAGCAGCTCATTGGTAAATTCTGTGCCCTTGTCACTTTTTATTTTTCGCATGCATCCATATTTCAAAATAAATTGTTCTACGATTGCCTTTGCGACAGTTACTGCATCTTTTGTTTCAAGTGGTATTATGACAACAAATTTCGGTAGCTCACATTGCAAAGTCAGCATGTAGCGGAAATTTTTGGAAGGTCGAAGCGGTCCGACTGTGTCAATCACTATTTCATCAAACGATGTTGTTGGTGTATCGGTAATACTGTATTCCTCTTTTGAATATCGAGTTACTTTCGCTTTTGCGCATTGCTTGCAGTTGTTAATATATTTTATTATCATTTGTCTCATGTTTTTCCAAATGTATTTCTGCTTAAGCTTTGCTAGCATTCTTCTTATGCCGCTGTGGCCACCATGAATTGAGTTGTGGTAGTCTTTTATTAATTCTTGCATTACCTTTTGTGATTCAATTCTTCTGGGAGGTTCATATTAAATTATATCAAGACATTCATTTATGTTTCTATCTCTTTGTAGTGTATTAAATGCAATTTTAAATTCATTTATGTTTATATTGTCAAAGACTTTGCTATTCTTTGCAAGTGATAGCTTTTTGATGCCTAGATTGCTGGCCTCGAACAATAGCTTCTTCAGAATCATTTCAATTTTTGATAAGGAATTATTACTATATTCCACAATTAGGTCATTCTTTGCTACTGTGACTTTAATATTGTTGGGCTTCATACTTTCATCCTTCTTGTATTTGAAGTTAAGTCGTTTTACACGTCTTATATCGGAAATAGATGTGCATTCCCAAATATGTAGGTGATCATTCTCCATATTTGATTTTAAGGTTCCCGTGTTTTGCGATTTCCTCTTTTCTTTTTGCTTTTTGCTTGAATTTTGATTATTTTTTATCATTGCCCTCGTTACAATGTTTACGCATTGTTTTGGAATCATTTCTTTTAGCTTTTTTATGTTAAGCTGAATTCGCGATAATGCATCAGCATTAGTGTTAATTTTTCCTTGCTTATAGATTATGTCAAAATCGTAGTCCATCAAATCGACTCCTATTCTAGTCATTTTGGATGAAGGATTACTATGTTTGAACAAGCTTACCAGTGGTCTGTGATCTGTGTATACGGTGAACTTTGTGCCGTACAGATAAGGCCTAAAATTGGAAGCATCAGTTGTAAGTATAAATCGTTTCGAGAAATCTGGATAACGAAGTATTGGTGGTGAGAGTAATTTGTATTTCAATGTGTGAAAAGCTTTGTCGCACTCATTGTTCCAGTTGAATAGTTTATTTTTCTTTAGTAGCTGATTTAGTGGTTGTGCTATTTCTGCAAAGTTTTTTATAAATCGCCTGTAGTAATTACAAAATGCTACAAATCTTCTAACTTCATCTGCATTACTGGGCTTTGGATAATCTTTTACTACGTTATGTTTGCTGGGATCAGTTGTTACGCCTTTGTCAGTGATTAAATGTCCTAAGTAAGTGACTTCTGTTTTTAAAAATTTGCATTTTGCCGGATTTAGTTTTAAATTGTGTACACTTAGTCTTGCTAAAACTTTTTCCAAGTTCCGGTTGTGCTCTTGTAAGCTCTTCCCAAATACTATTACGTCGTCTACATAGAGAAAAGCTGATTCACTGAGCCCACTGAGTGCAATTGATAACATTCTTTGGAAGCTGTTTGTTGAGATTTTTAATCCAAATGGTAACCTTTTGAACTGGTAGTGACCCTTGTTGGTCGAAAATGCTGTGAGTTTCCTGGAGACATTGTCTAATGGGATTTGGTGGAATGAACTCGTCATATCCAATGTGCTGAAATAACGCGCTCCTCTGAGTTTGTCCAAAATGTCATCCAAGCGGGTTAATGGAAATTTATCGTCTACGTTTTTTTATTCAATGTTCGGAAATCTACCACTAATCGCCACTTCTTTTCTTCTGTATTACCCTTCTTCGAGACGAGTAGCAGAGGTCAGTTATAAGGACTGACGGAATGTTCAATGACATCATCCTTTTGTAATTTACCAACTTCTTTTTCTATCACCAGCAGCTGTGTGTGTGGTAATCTGTAGTTTTTAATGTATACAGGTGTTCTATCCGTCAGCTCAATGCGTTGTTCATAGAAATTGTTGACGGTTAAAGCTTCTTCTTCAAAATGAAATATATGCTGATATTTCTTGCAGATTTCTAATATTGCATTTGTGCTATCGCTTGCCACGTTGTCTAATGCTAATTCATCTTTTACTTTCATGAATTTTTTGTTATTATTGTTATAATTATTATTTTCTCCATAATTGTAATAATTTATTCTCTTATGTTGGTTTCTAGTTGTTTTTAAATCATCTAGGCGCATGTACATAGGTAATGTGATTTGTTCTTCCTTTAATTCTAATGTTATAGCATTCGTCTCGTAATCAATTTTACACTTATATTTTATTGGGAAGTCTCTGCCTAAAACTCCATCTGCTTCTAGGTTATTTATTTGTTTTAAAATATAGAATTAGTTCTTTATTTTACTGTCTTGGCAATTAATGTCAATTTCCACAGATTTGTATGCAGTTATGGTACGATTCACAATGCCATTTATTTTGCAATCTGTGTTTACTTTTTTGGAACTTACTGGTACTGCTTTTTCTTTTATTATTGAGATATCGGCTCCAGAATCTACCAGCAGAGTTACTATTTTCGTTTCTAGTTTTGCTTTTATGAAATTTGTAGAGTTACCTTCTCCTAAGAATCCTATCGTCTTTGGTTTTGTTGTCCCGAGTCCTGTCGGCTCGGGATGTATGCGTTTCCCTTTACATATTGTCTATTTTGATTGTTGCTGTAATTGTTGGTTCTTGGTTGGTTGTTTTGTCTGTCTCTAACGTAGCTATGTATGATTATTGTTTTGTCTGTTAAAATTACTGTAATTTCTGTTATTAGTGAAATTCTGTCTATCGCTAGTGTTATTGAAGCGCATACCCCTATTTGCTTGATACGGAGTTACTTCACTTGCAATGTGAATGGCTTCTACCAGTTTTTTTGGTCTCGCAGCTGTTATTATTGACTTATATGGTTCAGCTAAGCCATTTTTGAATGCGGTTAAACCAATTTGGTTGTTCAATCTAACAATTATTTCCCTGCTTTCGTTCCCTTCTTCAGCTATCTGTAACTCATTTAGAGAAGCTATTAGGTCTTGTATGCGGGAAGCAAAAGTGAAGACCGATTGAAAACCTTGCGAACTTTTAGCAATTTCTGCATGAACCCTCGAAGCTGTTTTGTTCGATCGGAATGCGTATTTTAGTGCTGATTCTAGTGTCTCAAAGCTGTCCGGTGTAGCTTCCGTTGCAAATTTATTTTTTACGATTTCTGACAATTTTGTTGCTAAAATGAATTTGATTAGTGTAGTCTTCTGTATATCTTGGGTGAGAGTGTCATGGTAGAACTTAACTAGCCCTAGGAAATTGTTGAGTTCCTTGTATTCCCCTTTGAAGGTTGGGATTTACTTCGCAGCTGTTACTAAATCAAAAGTTGACATTGTTTTAGAACTTGTTTCCTCGGATATTTGTGACCCTTCTTTCACAATTAAGTACTTTTCTATTTTCGTTTTTAATTCATGAAATTTTTCATTCAGAATTGTCAAGTCTTTGGAGTGTGCGGTTTGCACAATGATGTTCCAGCTATTTGCTATTAATGCTTGCGTATTATTTACGTAAGCTTGTGTGTAACTTCTATTACGACTTTTTTTTAGTTTACTTAGTAGTTCCTCTAGTACTTTAAATTCCATTTATTTTATATTTAATATATATATATATATTTATTCATTTTAAGTTGTGCTTATATTACGATATGCTTGTTTTTTTAGGTATTTCTTATAATAAGAATTAATTTTTGCTAATAATAGAATTATTAAAATTATGCAGTTTATGTATAACAAATTTTTTGTGTCCTCATTTTCGCCTTTTATTGTCGCACCTGCTGCTGCTGCGTTATTGTTTTTGTTTATTATTTCTTCTTTCGATGGAGTTCCACCCATCCTGACGCAATTTCGCTATTTCTTTAATCAGCTTTCGTTTTTGTTGGCCTTGGCTAATATTTATTACTCTTTGTAGATCGGCACATTTCTTTTGATGTCGCCTGTTCTTTCCACCACGTTTTTTTGGCTTAAATATTGTTGGCTGTCTAAATTCTTGCAGTTTCAGGCTTTGGATTTGTTGCCTTTGCCGGTACTGCTCTAAAGTAATTGGTTTGGGTCCAGCTGACTTCGGAGTTGGTATATACTCTGGATATTCTTTTATCGGAGTTTTTACAATATATTCTTCGTCTACCATCGTCCTAAACTATCAGTGGTTCCTAAGTTCGGTTTGCACGATCGCCATGTAGTGTTTGTGGGTGCAGGGACCTCTCAATGTTAAAGCAGGTTTGAGTATTCTCTTAGCTCTCCAGCCGCATTTGTCCGAGCATTAAAATGCACGATGATTCTCATCAATAAAACTCGCGTATTGAATCTTAGGATAAGAATGCTTTATTATTCAACGCCGTCTTTTATATGCTTACAATCTAAATGCTTCTTTCTATGGGCAACCAATCAAATGATAGATTGCTATCCATTTCCCCTATTTGTATATTTTTTACATCTAATTGCTTACTTGCTATATCTGCTATATCATAAGTGTCATGTGCACTGACCCACATCTGCTCGGTAACCTGATCTTGCGTTTCTAATAGCAAGCATCGAGTGTACCTCATGTGGTGCCGTACGATGAACCGTCGTGTGTGCGGTCACATGTGCTTTGCATGTGTCATCACTGCTTGTGATTATGCCACACATGATGACCATTGCAAACGCGCCGACTCAGCAATATGCAGCGCATGTGCTGAAGTGGTTGGGCACACTACAGTGCATAGATTTGTAGAAACGTAAATAAATATATACATATGTACATAGTACATATCACGATGCTGCGAGCAGTTTTCTACCATTGGGCATTGTCACACGTTCAGTATTTATTGACGTGATGCAAGTATCGTGTAATTTCTTGACCGCAAAATAATTAGAAACTTTTGAATCCATGGATATGGATCGCAATACCGTCAATAAATATTGTAGCATTTCTTTTTCGTCGATGCAACTTATTTCTACTACAGTACCTTCTCTTTACTTTTTTTATTTTTAATGAAAATGTCAGTATAATTGCTAAGCATGTACAAATTTTATTTTCTTGTTTCATTGTCTATATATATTTCGAACCACGAAGCCTGCAAAGTATATAATTACTTACGGGATATATATACTGAGGATCAAAAGTGATTTGTCAGGGATCATTTTCCTTTGAAAATGTGTTTACATTCTTTTCCGGTTGAAAAATTTAATCAGAACAGATAATATATACTTGTATAATAAATATCACCGAAAAATATATTATATATTTTGCATGCAACTATTAGGTAAGTATTAATAACGACTTGAAATGTTAATGAAATATGAAATTTTAAGTACCTATAGTCTGTAAGAATTTATGTTCATTGAGTTCATAAACAATTAAATAAATATTTTTAAACAAATTAATTAATTAATATATTACACTTAATGTTGAACTCAACCTGTGTGCGAGTAAGGCTGAATTCCTATCTAAGCGCCGGTCTTAAATATCCAGTTAAAATTCCAGCAGTTAATATTTTTAAGAATTAATTTTCCTTCTAATTATGACAAAAAAAAGAAAATAACATGCATATTACCTTTGGCACCATTTAACGATCAATTTAAAAGAAAACAAATTGAAAATTTAAAACAAATCATATGCAACAGAATATAAGTTTAGGAACTACTCGCACCGTCAACGGTTTTTGTAAAGATATTCCTTCGAACTTTATACAGCCTGAACAAAGTCTCGGCAGAATTGTTTGGAATTTAAGGGCCACGAGCTTTGTGTGTGGTCCTCACATTAGCAATTACAAATATAAAATATCTTTAATGAAGTAGTACAACCAGTGAGTTTGTTCTATACGCCCTTTTTTATTTATTAATGAATAAAATAAAACTTGTGTAGTTCCTTGCTGCACAAAACCCTGTTGAAAGATTTTTTTCGTTAAAAAGAGTACACGAAACCCAAGTCCTTTTGGGAGGTGAATTTTTCCGATAAAATATCGAAAAGGTTGTGTACTGTATATACTGTGCCCAACGTTTTAGGGCAAGTGAATATGCAAGCCCCATCGTCAAACGTATACGGCCGGTGCGTTCATTGGGGTGCGCATACATGTATTTCACCATCAACAACCAATGTGTGTGTAACAACAAACAACGAGTCTCTACCTAGCGTTCAAGGGCAGACGGCGATTCAAACATCAACGGCTAACGCAAGTAGGCAGCGCATTTACAGATATGCGCAAACGATAACTGCGCAGCCAATGTTCTTTGCTGCGAGCGTGGTAAATACGAACACTCCGCTTGACGATATGATACAACGACGCGCGAATTTTATTTTTCTTTCACGTTCGAGCGTTTTTAAAAAAATATTATTTCCCGATTTAAACAGGCAGGTTTGTGCTATTGAACAAGACTGATTTTATTTTTGAATTTTGCTCTTCATCAAAGCTTACAATCGAATACATTTAATATAATTAAGCTGACTAAGTGGTTCACATAATAATTTACATTTACTTATGTACTTAAATGCTGACTAAATGGTTTACATCATAATTTGTCAACAACATTATGATTCTTGGAAATATTATGAACTTACTAATTTTCTTTTGCACCTTTTGTGCTAAATTTCATAAAGGCAAAGGAAATGGTGTCATATTACTATTTTATTCATTTCCTGTTGTCTGGCTAATTTCATTAAGGAATTCTGCAAATTTATCAGGTTCATTACCCAGGTTATTCATATACGTAACTACTCCCCCTTTTAGAATAGAATTCTCCTGAATTCGTTTATTTAATTTTATTTTGATATACCTATGTTTCGTTATCAAGGTTGCAATTGCTAGTATTACTAAAACTGTGATCGATATGTTACATCCATATATTACTTTATTGTGAAATTTTAAATTAGAAATGTTTTTAAAATTTATTTTATTTTCCCCATCTATTTGATCTAATGTTATTTTTTCTGTAAAGTTTTTAATATATTCGTACTTCGTGTTCATAATATTTCCTTCGACCATTTCAAATAAATTGGAAAAGTAATAATCATTGATTTTTATTGAACAATTATTGAATTGAATTACATAATTTCCACTAAGAATAGTTTGATTTTTGTTACACGTGTTGTTAACTACCAAATTATTTGCATTTTTTACAATAATTGATTTTTCATCTAACTCTATAATTTCTAATTCTTTGTTTTTTATTAGTTTACAACTCTTTGTTATTATACAATGAAAGCTGAGTTTTAATTGTCTAATATGTTTATTTTCTTCAAATCGCATTGTTTTATTTTCATAAGTAAAAATTTCTTCTATTTTTGCTTCAATTTCTTTTTGATTTTTATTTGGTATTGGTACAATTTTTCTTATTTTAACTTCTATAAAAGTTTTTGGTATTTTAATGCCAAGTATCAAATAAGAGTTATTAAAGGTTGCTGTTCCTAATTGAACATATTTTAATGTGTTGAAATCAATATTATATTTGGTAATTTCATGATTTGTTAGAATATTTGGGTTAATAATCCCGTATTTTGCTGAAACTACATTATTTTGAATTTGTTCTATTTTATTTTTTATAAATTGAATTTTTGTCATTTGCTCTAAATACATTTTTTGTTCATATTATTCGTCTATCATTTTATTTATAACATTAAAGCTTTTTTCAATTTCTTTTCTATCGCTTCTTACAATATTTTTTATTTGTTCTAACGCTAAATTAAAATACTCGTTTACGTGTATTTGTTCGTTCATCGTCTCGTCTGTCCTTAAGAGATGATTTTGAATTGTCTGTCTATCATTGTCGTCCATCGTACCAAACATCCATTTGGATACGCTGCCTACTGCGTTTACTAAACCTCTTACTTTTCTTTTTACTTTTGGTATTAACGTCATTAATTTATCTCTTGCTTCTAATAATTCTGAATGTAATAAGTCCTTGTTGTTTGTTTTCAATAGAATAATATTGTCTGTCATTTCGTTAATTATGCTTTCCATTTCTTTTATGTTTATTAAGTGTACTACTATATCGGTATCCTTGACTATTTCTTGTGTTCTCATTTGAATGTCTATGAATCCTATCTGATCCGTTAATTCAGTAGATGTCAGTAATCCTTTAATCTGTGGTGTCCATGTCAATATCATTATTACTATCAGCTGGAGTATCTGAAAATTTCAATTGTTTTTTAATGTTAGAAAGGTGAATATTTTTCAGATTTCCCTTCTTATACCTAGGTTGCTCCTTATGCCTAACGGCTTTATAATTTTTTATAAATCCTTCCGTTCTCTTTTCTTCGTAATTTTCTCTTTTCTTATTTAGTTTATTTATAACTTTATTCTTTGTTGCTGTTAAATTATTTCTTACTACTTCTTGATCTATTTTATTGTGTTGTACCTCGTTTGGTGTACATTTAATTGTCGAATGAACTCTATCGTTATAATTTCGAATAGCCTTTTGTATCAATTGTTTTACTGGTAACCCTTTATTTAACTTATAAAGAATTCTAAACTTCTCTGCTACGGTATTGTGAAACCTTTCTACATCCGCATTGCCTGTGTGGCTATTGGGTTTTGTTAGGTGAAGTTCTACGTTTTCGTTATCTAGAAATTCTTTTATTCTCATTGCTTTAAATTCATTGTCTGCTACAATCTTTCTAGGCTTCCCTAGCTTAGCGAAATGATCCTCAAGCTGTTCAACAATCGTTATATGGTTTCTATCATTCAGTGGGTAGGCTGCACCAAATTTAGAGAATTTATCTATGGCTGTTAAGAAATGTTGGCCTTTCATGACATACGTATCTATATGTACAATATCATTTATTCCTGTAGGAGTCTCCGTAAACTTCAATTTTGGTTTAATGGGATTCCTGTCATATTTTACTTCTTGACACACTTCACATTGGTTAATTACAATTTGAATTAGTTCCATTAATTTGGGATAGTATATTTTATTTCTTATTTGGTTAAATGTTTCCTGAATACCTGAGTGAATGCTTTCTCTAACATGATACAAGGAGATTTGCTTCACTGCTTCGACTTCTGTCTCAATGTCTTGTGCTCTCATTGTACATTTAATAAATTCTATTTGATTGTTATTTGAAAACATCTCAATAAGCTTTTCCTGCACTATATTGTATTTACGTTCTGATATTTCTGAAAATACTCCTATTTTACCTTTTCCGATATATTTTCGAAATATTTCACTCATTCTATCGAAGTCGTGTTCAGAAATAAAAATAATCCTTTTTCCATGCAACATTTTGAATTCTTCTACCTTATTATTCGTTAGTATAATTTGTGTCTTATATTTATTAACTATCTCTTCTTTAATTGGGAAATAATCACCTAAATCTTCTTCGGCTGAATGTATTGTTGCCATTGTTTCATCATCTATATTATTGATTAAATAATGCAAAGTACTTGTTTTCTTTGCCATTACTTCATCGTCTTCTATATTATTGACAGAAAAGTTTGAAATATTGGTATTGTTTTCCACCATCTTTTCGGAATTAACGTCTTCACTATGTTCTATTCTGCTCAAAAAGTCGGCTACTTTATTTTCTTTTCCTTGCAAATATTCGATGTCAAATTGATATTCACCTAGTTTTAATAACCATCTCTGATGTCGAGGTGACATGTCTTTTCCTCTGTATTTGGAATGTAAAAATTTTATCGGTTGATGGTCAGTTAAAATTTTGAATCTTTTGCCATAAACGTATGGTCTAAAGTAGTTAACACTCCACATTATTGCTAAGAACTCTTTATCGGTTGCCGAATAATTCCTTTCGTGGTTATTTAATGTTCTTGAAGCGTAACATACTGGGTGTCCTTCTTGGGATAGTACTGCTCCAATCGCATAATTGGATGCATCTGTTGTCAACGTGAATTGTTTTTCAAAATCTGGGTAACGCAAAATTGGGTGCGTACTTATTAACGTTTTTAACTTTTCAAAAGCTTCAATATACGTTGGGTCCTTTAGATTAATTTTTGCCCCTTTCTTCAAGTATTTGGTAATTGGCTGTGCTACTTTTGCATAGTCCTTTACGAATTTCCGATAGTAACCCGTAACTCCTAGGAAACTTTTAATCTGTCTTTCTGTTTTTGGCAATTCTAAATTTCTGATAACGTTAATTTTGTTTGGGTTCGGCTTCATACCATCTTTTGTTAGAATATGTCCTAAAAACTCAGTCTCCTTCTTTAAGAAATTACACTTGTCTATTTGGATTTTTAGGTTTTTACTTTCGAGGACTTTAAAAATGTCTCCTATAGCTTTGACATGTTCACTCAACGATGTGCTAAATATTAAGATATCATCTAAGTAAACTACGCATGTTCGGTTTATATAATCTCTAAGGATTTCATTCATCAGCCGTTGGAATGTGGCTGGGGCATTTTTCAAACCGAATGGCATCCTTACGAACTCATAAAGTCCATGGGGTGTTACAAATGCTGTTTTTTCCCGATCCTCTTTCTTAACTAAAATTTGGTGATACCCTTTTGCCAAGTCTAAAGTGGTAAAGTATTGGGCTCTTCCTAATTTGTCTAAAATAGAATCAATGTTTGGGAGTGGATATTTGTCATCTATTGTGACATCATTTAACTTTCTGTAGTCTATTACAATTCTATATTTTTTTTCACCTGAATTATCTAGTTTTTTGGGCACCACTATCAATGGGCTCGAATACCTTGAGTGGCTTTTTTGAATGATTCCCTGCTCTTCCATTTCTCTAATTTGTTTTCTGACCTCCATTTCATGTTGGGGTGGGTATCTATACAACTTTGAATTTATTTGCTGTTGCGTTGTGGTTTTGATCTCGTGTTGGATTTCTGTTGTGTTGGTTAATCTGTCACCTTCTTTAAACAATAACTTATTAAATCTTTTTAATAGTTTTGTAACTTCTATATGTTCTTCGGCATTGAGATGATCTAATGCTAACCTTTCTAAATTCAGATCTGTAGCTTCCAAAGTACAGATTTGATTTAAATTATACGGATTATTTAGAAAATAAGTTTCTCTTTGATTTAAAATTATTTTTCTTTTTTCAATATCTATCTGAGCATTCAGAAAATTAAGTATATCTATTCCAATTATAAAGTCATACTTTCGTCCTGTGAGCGGAGTGGATTTCCATCTTGCTCTGGCGTTGCTGGGTAAGTTAAATTCTTCCGGTGCCAATGTGTGCACTTCGTAGTTAATAGTATCCTCGCTTGTAAGCGTACTAAATGTTAGTGGGTTGCTAAGTTTAATTTTTTGGAAATCTTTTATTTCGCTATTGATCAGGCTTAAACTGGCTCCTGTATCAATAAGCGCTACATAACTTTTATCTCTAATCCTCATTTTTATTTTGGGTAAGCATTCCAAGGCTCCCTCATAAAAAAAATACTATTATTTACTTCTTCCCTCTTAACATTATTTTGTGAAGATCCTTCCTGGCTTTGCCTACCCGAGCATAAGCAATTTTGGCTGTGCTGCGAAATAGGGTTTCCTGCCAATTGAGGTCTATTAGAATTAGTTTCGACATTGTCGATTTCCATCGGTTCCCCTTGATTTTGTCTAGGTTGATTCTGATGGTATTGACCGGAATTTTGTCTAGGGTTTCCTGTCGTTTGTGGTCTTTGGAAATTACACGAATTTGTCGGTCTGTTATTGTTATTATATCTTCCGTTATTATTTTGCTTGTATTGTCCTGACGCATTATATCTAGCGTCATTGTTTTGCTTGTATTGTCCTGACGCATTATATTTAGTGTCATTGTTATTCCCTTGATTGTTTGAACCTTGACCCGCGCTTTGATTTCTATCTACATAATTTTTATTGTATCTCTGACCTCTGTCAGGATATCTACTATTCCATTTATCTGTTGGATTGTCACCTTTTGTTTTAAACTTCCTATACTCTGGTCTAATACTACTATCTTCAAATCTTCTACTCGTCATTATTTTTAATATGTTGTTCAAGTTTCCTTCGTCATAAATCTTGTCAAGCAACACTCCTTGTGTCATTTCTTTTATGGTATTTACTAATAAACTGTCCATGTTACTTAAGTCGATGTAGTGGTCACCCCTATAGTAAACTGTCAGTTCGTCCGCTTTATATTTTATGTTTTGTATTTCAATCATTAACTCATTAACAGAGCTTACCCTTAGGTTGGATACCTTCCGATATAAGTGATGAGGCTCGATGTCTGGTCGGTACCGCAACTTTAACGTTTCCTTGATCAACTGCCAATTATCTGGCTGTGGAATGTTGATTATTGTGTTCTTCGCCTGTCCTTGGATTGTTCTGTAAAATATTGACCTCACTACCTCCTTCTGTAGTTCATTGCTACTAATCGTGGATAGCAAGTATTCTATGCTGCTGAAAAAGGAGTTGACCGTTATATTTCCTGTCCCTGTGAAGATTGGTAAACTGTTCACAGTCTTCATTAGTCCATGTCTGCTGCTGTTGTTGTCTTCCGTTCTGCTCCGTAGTTCCAGATAGGCTTGCCGCATTTGCTCCAATTGTTGTTCTCTTCTTGCAAGCTCCTCTACTAGGTCTACGGCGGGCATTTGAATCTGTTCGTTAGCCATTCTTCTTTGGTCGAAGATTTGTTGCCTTTTTGAATAAATCGTGATGTTCAAATTAATGGTGGAACACTTTATTTATTTTGTGTTCACTCGCACTGCACTTTGAACGTAGTTAGTGGTGATTTCAGTTTCTATAGAAACCACTGCACTTTGAATATTTATTTATTTGTGGCTGTTTTAACTATAAGCGTTCACTGCACTTTTGTGGCTTCTGCTTATTCTTTGAATAGCGTTCACTGCACTTTTAGTGGTGTCTACTTCAGTTTTTGCTAAAAAGCAAATATATTATTCAGTTATTCTTGTTATATCCTGGAGGGTCTGGTCAACGTCTTATCGTTGGCTACAGAATCGCAGGATTAAAATTGGGAATTATTTGAACAATTTGTATGGGTAAAACGATTTTTCCGAACGCGGTTCGAATCACTGGACCTTTGATAGCGATATTTACTTTATTTCACTTTATTTACAAAGATCCTACCGACTGCGCCAATTTTATTTTTCTTTCACGTTCGAGCGTTTTTAAAAAAATATTATTTCCCGATTTAAACAGGCAGGTTTGTGCTATTGAACAAGACTGATTTTATTTTTGAATTTTGCTCTTCATCAAAGCTTACAATCGAATACATTTAATATAATTAAGCTGACTAAGTGGTTCACATAATAATTTACATTTACTTATGTACTTAAATGCTGACTAAATGGTTTACATCATAATTTGTCAACAACATTATGATTCTTGGAAATATTATGAACTTACTAATTTTCTTTTGCACCTTTTGTGCTAAATTTCATAAAGGCAAAGGAAATGGTGTCATATTACTATTTTATTCATTTCCTGTTGTCTGGCTAATTTCATTAAGGAATTCTGCAAATTTATCAGGTTCATTACCCAGGTTATTCATATACGTAACTCGCGCGCAACGAGTCAGTCAGCGATCATGAACATCGTTTTTTCGGCAACACGAATGCTGCATATACGAGCAGTCTATTTCAGTATAGACAAAACGAAATTGCTTCAAATGTTAACGGCCAATATTCTAATTGGGAAAGACATACAACGAATGACATAGAAAATCGAAATAGCGAAACTCCGACAGTAATGCAACAATTGATGCCAGACGAATTACAAAGAAGTGCGAATAACAAAACAAAACGAAATAATGTAATGTCACTCTCAATTTTTGATGATGTGCGAGACATAATTGCAATCTTACCATCATACGATCCGTGTAAAAAGGCAATCAGTTCCGAACAATTTATAAAGCGTATCAACCAATTCCGAAGTGTGTATAATTGGCATGACACAATTCTCTTATTCGCGGTGCAAACCAAACTTGAGGTGTAGCCAAAATGTGGATAGATGCAAGTGCGGAAATTTTTATTGATTGGCAACATTTTGTTGACGAATTTTTGAATTCTTTCAACTGGTCGTCGCGGTAACTTAGATGATAATTCGATTATAAAATATATAATAAACGGAATTAACGACAATAATTTAAAGCAAAGCGTATCGCTTTACAATTATCAAACGTGTAGTGAATTGTAGCGAGCATTAATGAAAATTTCTCCAAACGAAATCAAAACGAGGAATCAGTTCCAACAATCGTGAATAAAGAAAAGCAAAATAAAGTGATAATTCGTTATACGTAATTGTCAGAAGCCAGGATATTTGTCTCGAGATTGTTCTGAGTCCCAAAAACGTGAACGGTGCGCGAAATGAACAAAGGTGGGTCATTCCATAGATAAATGTAAAACAACAATACCGATATAATTGCACGTGCTCGTTGTATTTGCACATCCAAAATAAATGCAGTTCTAAATATTGATGGCAGCAATTTTAGTGGTTGATAATAATATGATAGATTATCCAATGCTACTCGGTATTGACGTGATTAGTGCGAAAGATAAACAATTCGTGTTCCACGGAAATAAAATGTGGGTTATAGGAATACCGCAAAATCAAATATTAAAAATTACAGACGGTGAATTTAATGACTTAAATAAAATTTTACAAAAATATTAACGATGTTTTCCAGGTGAAGCGAAAATAGTTGGTAAAACTAATTTGGTGTAAATGAAGATTTTATTATCTTCTGAAATACCAGTCAATATGAAGCCGTCAAGACGACGCGCGACGTGCAATCGTGAAAGACATAATCGAAAATTTATTAAAACAAGAAATAATAAGACCATCGAATTCGCCATACGCGTCTCCAATCGTACTCGTGGAGAAAAAACAAAAGAATTTCGTATGTGCGTTGACTACCGTCAGCTTAATAAAATCACCGTAAAACAACCGTTTCCGATGTCCGTAATTGATGAGCTTTTCGCACAGCTCTCTGATAGTCAATATTTTTCGACGATAGATTTGAATATGGACTACCACCAAATCGAGGTGGATAAAAGCTCAAAGGAATAACCGCGTTTTTGACCACTGACGGTCACTACGAATATAATCGTATGCCGTTTCAAGAAACGATGAATAGACTTATAAAACAAAAACTATGATGTGATCATCCCAAACAACTCAGTTAAGGAGGGCTTTTGTAAATTCAACGATTTTTTTACTGTTGGGAAAGCAAACGGATTGACATTAAAACTAGATAAATGCAATTTTCTGAGTGTTGAAATAGATTTTCTCGGGCATAAAATATCGCGTAACGGTATTAAACCTGGAGATCAAAAGGTACAAGCGATTAAACATTTTAAGGTAGCAACGACGCAGGCCGAAGTGAGACGTTTTCTCGGTTTAACGTGATTTTTTAGAAAATTTTTAATCGCGCGCCCGTTATCGCGATTAACCACAAAAGCTGCGGCCGCAAAATTCGAGTGGGGCGAATGCCAGCAAAATGCATTCTCCACTTAATTAATAAAATTTGTCAGACACCAATTCTGGTATTGTTCCAGTACAATGCGTTACATCAGTTGCACACCGATGCATGTAGTATTGGTATTCCGTCATTGCTACTGCAAGCAACACACGAAGGCGATGAATGGCGAGCGGTGATGTATTTAAGTCGTCACATCGAAGCGTTACAGCGTTTCCGTATAAACTTGTTGGGTAAGTCGTTTAAAATTCTTACCGAGTGTTCTGCGATTTCAACTTTAAAAGCGAAAACAACACCAATTCCACGTATATCGAGAGGGTTAGATCCTTTAATGCAGTTCGACTACGAAATAATTCATCGACCTGGCGCAGGAATGGCGCATTTTGATGCGTTAAGTCACGCTCTTGCTAATCCCGAAAAGGTACTGCGCTTTGAAGAAATTGATGACGATTGGCTTGCTAACGATGCAGTTACGAGATTCCAGCATACGAGTCATCGTTGAAGCGTTGAAAGGCGAAAACGATTCAGCACAAGCAAAACAACTACAAAAACAATAGTGTATTCATCGTAATCGGGTATATCAACGAGTGGGCGAAAAATTACTATAGGTTGTACCAAAAGCTGTACGATGGCGTGTAGCTCGTTATTGTCATTATAACTTTGGTAATTTTGGTATCAACAAGACAATAGAACGAATTCTTCAGTATTTCTGGTTCCCAAAGATGCGGAAATACGTGAAGAACTACGTGGCGGCATGTGTAGATTGCTGCTATAACAAGACGAAAGGCGGCAAATCCGAAGGTGTACTATACACTGAGTCCTTTTATTAAGAGTGAGCGAGGAAATACGTATGTACTCGCAATCAGCGATGCTTTTATCAAATATCTTGTGGTAACGCCGGTCCGTAGCACCAAAACTTCTTCTTCTTTTATGGCGCTACAACCGTTTGTCGGTTTGCGCCGAGATCTAAAAGCTTCGCCAGTTCCCTCTCTCCTTCGCGAGGTTACGCCAATTACTCATACCAAGCGTAGACAGGTCCTTCTGCACTTGGTCCTTCCAGTGTTTTCTTGGGCGCCCTTGCCGTCGTTGCCCTCCCATGGGTGCCGTTTCGAAGGACTTTTTCACTGGAGCATCATCATCCATGCGAACGACATGGCCAAGCCATCGCAATCGTTGAATTTTTATGCGCTTGACTATGTCCACATCATTATACAGCTCATACAGCTCGTAATTCCATCTTCTTCAGTACCCGTCGCTTTCGCAAACAGGGCCATAAATCTTGCGAAGAACATTTCTCTCGAAAGCCCCCAAAGCTTGCTCATCGCTGGTCAACATCGTCCATGTATCTGCGCCATGTGCAAGGACGTGCACGATGAGAGATTTGTAGAGCGAGATTTTCGTTCGTCAAGAAAGGGCTCTGCTTTTCAACTGCCTACCGAGCCCAAAGTAGCATCTGTTGGCAAGTGTTATTCTTCGTTTGATTTCAAGGCTGACATTATTGGTGGTGTTTATGCTGGATCCAAGGTATACAAAATCCTTGACTACTTCAAAATTGTAGCTACCACCAGTGACGTGGGTCCCATTAAGCGAGGATTTTTTGTTTGTTGCCACAAGGTACTTTGTTTTGTCCTCATTTACTACTAGACCAACCTCTTTTGCTTCCTTCTCTAGACTGGAAAATGCTGCACTGACGGCCCTGCTGTTACGCAAGCAGCATCGTACTTTTGTTATATATAGTACCACTGCGATTCAGATTGGCAGCTCTTATTACAGTTTCCAGCATTAGGTTGAAGAAATTGCACGAAAGTGAGTCACCTTGTCTAAAACCTCATTTGGTCTCAAACGGCTCGGAGAGGTTCTTCCCAACTTTGACGGAGCTAAATGTTGTGCTCAACGTCACTCTACATAGCCGTATTAGTTTTGCGGGGATCCCAAATTTAGACATGGCATCGTACAGGCAGCTTCTATTCGTGCTATCAAAAGCGGCTTTGAAGTCGACAAAAAGGTGGTGTGTGTCGATTTGCTTATCTAAGGTCTTTTCCACGATTTGACGTGCTGTGAATATCAGGTCGATGGTGGATTTACCAGGTCTAAAACCACACTGATAAGGTCCAATCAGCTGGTTCATATATGGCTTCAGTCTTTCACACAGTATCGTCGATATAACCTATTATGCGATATTTAGAACGCTTATCCCACGGTAGTTGGCGCAAACAGCAGGATCACCCTTCTTATGGATTAGGCAAAGAACACTAAGGTTCCAATCTTCTGGCATGTACTCGTCAGACCAAATTGTGCTTAACAGCTGGTACATGCTTCCTACCAGCTCTTCGCCGCCGGCTTTGAAAAGCTCAGCCGGTATACCGTCTGCCCCAGGCGCTTTGTTATTCTTTAGCCGCCTAAGTGCTGTTCTCACCCCGCCTTGGTCGAGTGGAGGGATTTGTTGTTCATCCCTAAAGATTGTTCTGGGCTCCTCTTCTTCAAACTCCTCACCAGAGTTCGCATTCAGTAGCGTTGAGAAGTGGTCCCCCAATACCTCAAGTGTGCTCTGTACGTTCGTCACCAGATTTCCATACTCGTCTTTGCAGGAACCAGCCCAGGTCTTGAAACCACTTGTTTGCTGCCTTATTTTCTGATAGAATTTTCGGGCCGCATTCCTGCTTGCTAGCATCTCAAGCTCTTCGCAATCACGCCTTTCCCCCTCTCGTTTCTTGCTCTTGAAAAGACGTATCTCTTCCCTCCTTCTCTCCCGGTATCGCTCAATTGTTGCACGCCTAGTAATTGGCTGCAGGGTGGCTTTGTATGCTGCGTATTTCTCTGCAGCAGCGACGCGGCATTCGTCATCGTACCAATTATTTCTGCGAGGCTGGTAGTAGCCAACCACTTCGTCCGTAGCGGTGCGAAGAGATTGGGAGATGTTATCCCATTGCTCGTTAATGTCGGGGCGATGAGAAGTTGCTTGCCTTAGCAGGATCGAGAGTCGAGATTGAAAATTCTCAGCTGTCCGTTGCGATTGCAGCTTTTCGACGTCGAACTTTCGTTGCGTTACTTGATGGGCAATCTTCATTGCAGGGAGGCGCATGCGGACCTTAGCTGCAACAAGGTAATGATCCGAGTCAACGCTTGCTCCTCGGATAGAACGAACATCAAGCACGCTCGAAGCGTATCTCGCGTCTATCACAACGTGATCAATTTGGTTTCGCGTTTTTTGATCAGGGGACACCCAAGTGGCTTGGTGGATGCTTCGGTGTTGGAACCTGGTGCTTCTTACTACCATGTTTCGCGCCGCGGCGAAGTCGATCAGCCTCTCTCCGTTGCCGGAGGTATTTTTATGAAGGCTGAAGTTTCCGACTGTTGGACCAAAAATTTCTTCTTTGCCCACCTTAGCGTTAAAATCGGCAATCACAATTTTTACATCGTGGCGGGGGCAGCGCTCGTATGCTTCCTCCAAGCGCTCGTAAAATTCATCCTTGGTCCCATCATCCTTCTCCTCCGTCGGGGCGTGCGCACAAATCAAGCTGATCTTATTAAATTTAGCTTTGATGCGGATTGTGGCAATTCGTTCACTGATGGGGGTGAACCTGGAGACAAGATCTCGCAGTCTCCGCCCAACCACAAATCCAACACCAAATTTGTGCGCCGTCTCATGCCAGCTGTAGTAAACGTCGCACGATGCATATTTTTTGCATCCATGCCCCGTCCATCGCATTTCCTGGACTGCAGTGATGTCAGCCTTATACTTATTTAGGACATCCAGCAGTTGGATAGAGGCACCTTCCCTATAAAGGGTCCGGACATTCCAGGTGCATATCCGTAAATCGTAGTCCTTGTATCGTTTGCGTGGGTCGTCAACGTGTGGGGAGGTCATTATCCGAGGCTGTTTCGTTCTTTTCATTGGACTTGCATTTTACATGGTGGGTCCCAAACCCAACGCATAACCCATTGCTGGGGGTAAAAAGTTTGGGTTCATTTATATAGCGAGCCGCTTGCTTCAAGACAGACACCCGCTTGCTGCCGCACCTCCTGGTGAACAGACGCTGCAGACTTTAGTGAACCCTTAAACCGAATATGTCGGAGTGGCTCCACTAAAGCTCCCTCTCTATTAGCCGCTCCACACCTGTTGGTTACCGCATCTCGCACTTGGGTTGCTCACGTTGCCCAGGGTGCACGAACGTGGACGTAAGAGTAGGAATTGAGTATAGCCGCGCAACTGTAGCTGCATACCCATTAGTACAACAAGAATCTTCTTCTTTTTTAGCACAACAAAATTAGAATAACAGTAAAATTATTTATACATACATGAATTCAAATAGTCAAAAATACATGAAAATGAAATGAAATCATACAGGTTACATTACTAAAAACCCCTTACAACGAGGACATTCTAACAATTTAAAAAATTTTAAAGGCCTGTAATTTATACGAATTAATTTAGTAAAACCTAGAAATTCAATACACACTTGTTATACCCAACTGCAACAAATAAGCATAAGGCCATAGACGCCAACGCTTAAACCTCTAACAATACTATAATTCACTTATACATATTATAGTTATTTTTAAATAAAGAAATAAATAAATTTTAAAAGTAATTTATCACTAAAACTTAAACTAATGTTGACGGTCAGTATAGATTATTTGAGAAATAAGGGTATACGATATTATTATAGTTGCTTCTGTTTAACTTGCCTCGTGTAATGGGTGGAATAGAATTCCATGTTCTAATAGCACTAACGAAAAACAGTCTAGTTGATGTTATAAAATTAAATATTGGTAGAATAAGTTCTTTTGAGCGCTCAGATTTTGGGAATATTATCTTCTCATAAAGATAATTAGGGGTCTTAGTTGAGATAAGCCGGAAAAGAAAACTACAGGTTCTTGCCTTTAAATAGTCCTGTATTTCAAATCCTAAAACACTTGTTCTCCTCTGCGATATGTGGTAAAACTTCTTTAGCCCATACACATATCGGGTTAACTGGTTAAATAGTACTCTAATCTTATGATCCGAAGAGGAGTCCAGCCTATTATAAACCAACTCAGAGTAAGTAATAATAGGCACTATCAGTTGAATTGCCAGTTGACGCCTAGTGCCTACAGCGGTAAATCCTGCAGTTTGACGAAGGTTTCTCAACGTAACATAACCTTTAGAAACAACAGCATTTATGTGATTAGTGCAAGAAAGGCTGGAGTTTATAATAAACCCTAGGTTTGTAATTTTATTTACATATTCCAAGGGCGAACTTAGGTAAAACTTTTATGTTAAGTTTCTTCTTGGTAATTGGTAAAACAAACGACTTTCCAGAGTTAAGACAAACACCATTTCTCTTGGACCACTGCTTAATGGAGTAAATATCTTGGCTAAATTGGCTAGCTAATAAGTCTATATATTCAAAACTATTTGACAGATATAACTGGATATCATCCGCACAGGCATGCACTTTTGCGAACTGATATTCCCTAAAAATGTCATTAATGAAAAGGCAAATAAAAGGGGAATTGGACCCTGAGGAATACCAGAGGTAAACTTTCCTTATTTAGAAGTATTCACACCTACCCTAACGCGTTGATGCCTGTCCGTTAGGTAGCTCTTTAAAAGTTTCATAGAATTTTCATCAAACCCACTACTATGGGAGTATGATTCACCGAGTCAAACGCTTTTGAGAAATCGAGCAAGCAAAGTAGCGTTAACTGGTTCTTATCAACAGGCATCCTAATATCATCTAAAATTTTAAGCAAAGCCGTTGAGCAACTATGTTTTGCCCTAAATCCTTACTGAAAAGGGGAGATAAGATTATGTTTGTGGATATGCGTATTAATTTGCTCAGCTAATATTCATTCAAAAACCTTAGAGAGCGATGGCAAGATGCTAATAGGCCGATAATCGCAAGGGGCACTAGGAGATGATTTCTTTACCACCGATTGTACACATGCAATTTTCCAAGCGTTTGGGAAACAGGAAGTCGTAATACAATGATTGATAACATGCGCTAGAATGTTACTTATATAAGGTAAAACAATTTTGATAAATTTAATTGGTAGGCAGTAAAGGTCTGCATGAATGCGAAAAAATGGCTTCATGAATCACTCATACAAATTTTAGCTTCGAACTCATTCAAATCATTGCCGATGAATTGCAGACTCAAACTCAATGTGGGCATGTGGTGCTCAACAGGATGGTACGTATGAATTCTATCCTCAGTAAAAACCGGTTACCACAGCGTTCATGTACTTTGGTTTGAATGAACATTGTCGAAAATGTGTGTGGAATGAATGGAACTTGTGCGCAGAGGAAGTTGAATGATGTTTGAGATTACTAATAAGTATTCTTGTGCAGTGGGTCATTCGAATGATTGAACTGCGAAATAGTTGAAAAGTGAATGTGACGTGCACCATCTGTATACAATAGAATTACGCAGTTAATGTATTTTTTAAATACCGACATATTTACATATTACTTGTGTTAAAATTAGAGGTATTAAATTATATAATTATATGTATGTAAATATGTATGTATGTAGCTCAAATATTTCAGTACGTACATATTTAATCACATATACAAAATAAAACATGAGCTAAAAAAATTGTCCTCCTTAGTGGTAGTATTATGTTTATAAGTACATATGTATATGCATACAGTGGCGACTAATCGCCCTTCCCCCCCATGATGTTATGCCTGATGGCAGTCCCGTGGGGAGTAGAATTCCACGGAAAACAGGCTTATCCTGGTTTCAAAGGGCCACTTGAGGGTAGCGCGCTACCACAACGCCCATGAAAAAACATACATATGTATGTACATATGGGGTATGTAGTATATGCCTGACAGTATAGGGATAAGGGCAACATACGGTAGCTGGAAAACATATATATGTATATACAATGTATATTATATATATATATTATACATACTTAGGCAAGATCTTGTTACATGTGTATGAAAAAAAAAGATGTGAGTGTTTGAACTCAAGGTAGATGTGTAAACTGTTAAATTTTCAGTATTTAGAAATAGTAACCCCTATATAATACTTTACAATCTCGTTAATAATGGTTGTATCTTTAAAAGTATCATGGGCATTCAAGGGTTAAGTCAATCATACATATTTATCTTGTTTAATTTTTAAAATTTAATTTATTTTATTATTTATGTTGCAATAGTTAAAATAGGCTTATGATAGCTAAAATAAGAAACGTACACCTTTGATTCAATACTGGTAAGTAGTCTGGAAAAAACGGCCAGCAGGCATAGCTTTAAGGTCGTTTTTAAACCACAATCTATCACACACAGCGCATGCGTATCCAAAGTCGTTGTCGATCATTTTTAATTTAAATTGTTTATGGGCATTAACATGGTTAAGATAATGCTCATATTGCAATTCAATGTTTTGGTAATTTGGTTGTTGTAAATGTTGTTGTTGCTGTTGTTGTTGCTGCTGTAAATGTCCACGTAGCCTATTAATTTCTTTTTGGCGTTGACGTTCTCGGTAGGCACGTTGATATCCAGCGTTTCTGGATCTTCTTAATGATTGCGATGTTCTCTACAATAATAGTTAATATTAGTATTTGACCTGTAATTTATTTAGAAACATGAGTATTACCTGCATTTCGGTTATATACCTCCAGTTTAAACGTTTAATTTATTGTTTTAAAGAACACCAATCAGCTGAGTTGTAGAAACACAAAGCGATCAGCTGTTCAAAAGTAGTACCAACGCAAAGCGAATAAGGGAATTTCAATCAAAATTTAGAGAACACGCTGTGCTCTAATTCACTCAGCAAAGAACGTAGATAATGTACGTTCTTTGCACACAGTTTGTAAAAATTTGCGCCTAATTGCATGCAACTCAAAGGTACAGGGTGCTCCCGATTAAATATAATTAATTTTGCTTTTTGTGTCAATACCAAAGAACGTAGATAATACCCAAGACAGACATGGGAGCTTATCTGCATTAACAGCCTTTATTGGCATTAACTCGTGCATAATTCTCTTCACTGCATTTCTATCTGGCAAAGCTGTCAAGTGGACAGGTGTATGTTCGGACAAATCAAACAGGTTTTTTGTTCCATCAAACCAAGAATGATAGAATACAAGATTGCGCAATCCCGTTGCGGATGAAATATCTTGAGTAATAATAAACAAAGAATAGGGGGAGAATAGTGGGAAGAGAATAATGAGCAATTTGCAATTTTTCAAGGAGAAATGAATTTTTTTGGTGCTTAAGTATAAAACTATGAATAATAGAAAGAATGCATCAAACAAAAATTTATTGAGTGGTACCGCTTCTGTTTCCGCGAAATTAAAATTAAAATCTCCACCCAAGATAAGTGAATGCCACTGAAAATTGTTTCCTAATTCCCGTGCACCAGCAAACCGATTAAACTGTGTCAATCTAAATTTAGAGAACACCCTATGCTTTAAGCCGCATAGTTTATAAAAATTATGCGCCTAATTGCATGCAACACAAAGATAATTGATTTTGCTTTCTGGGAAAATATAACACTAACACATACGTCAGACGGCACACGCATTTTCACACAGAGTCGTTCTTGACCATTCAAAAACGTCTTACTTTTTTTTATATGGAGTTTTTATGGTAGTATTAGCGTAAGAGATTTGCCCTAGCCCGGCTATACATGTTTACACATCAAAAAATGTTACGAACAATGTACAAATTTGCAGCACTAACCACACACTGTCACGCGAAAAATTTGTGGTGTTTCTGAATTTGAGCGGTATAGTTGAAAGCAGTTTATCGTACTTGTGTTTGCATAATGCATGTATGTATGCATGTGTATAGAAGACACCAGTTGCGTGCACATGATAAGAAAATGCAATAAGGTACATCTACGCACTTACATACATATTAATATGTACATATTTTTAGCATGTTGCCCGTTATGACGCAATGTATGTATGCATGTGTGTATATACATACATAGATCACGATGTAGCAAAAGAGAGTATTCTACAATTCTTGTACATATCATATGCATGTACATACATACATATGTATGTATGTATGAATTTAGTCATATGAAGCGCCACTTCGTCAATGGTATTAGATAGCTTTTGTTTAATCGACACATGCATAAAACCCTTAATTTTCCTATTGCATGAATTTATTAATATAAGCTTTTGATTATTTTTTTATTGATCACAATTCATAAATTTAGTACACTGACTTTTTTCAAATTCAAGCAAACAATGATTTTTGGTGGGTATATTTAATGTGTTTTACTAATACAGTTCTCCATATGAAATGCGTTATTTTAGAATTATTGACATTTTTACTTTTGTTTATTTAATATTCATTAATATTTAGTAATAAAAAATAAAGTACATTTTATAAAAAAAACCATGCAAATCTGAGTTTTGAACAAACAACAAAGTGAATATCTTGAAAGTTTAAAAACTGATGTAGATTTTAAATTTTTTTTGACAAAAGGGCAATTGTTTACTAGGACCGTTAAATTTTTTGCTTACCACCTCTAAATTATTTTAAACTCCACGTTAATAAAAATATAAAGTTTAATAAAAAGGCACTTGGATTTCGATTTTAAATATAAATTTTTAGAAACGTGCGTCACCATTAAAATTTAATAATTCAAAAGAAAATTGTCAATACTGAGCCGCCTCCGTATGTACATATTATGTTATTAAAATATATGTATGTTACTAAATAATGAATTTGAAAAAAAACCAGAAATAAATGTGTTTTTAAAAAAAATCATTTAAGAGCTGTTTTTCAGTGGTGGTTTAAACTCAGTCTAAAATAGTTTAAGTTAGTTTCCTTGCGCTCAATTAAATTTGTTGCAATTAAAAAAAAAGTACTCAGCAATCAGCTGACAAGTTAAACTAAGTTGAACCCAGACATATCGGTCGTTTAAACTAAGTTTTAACCTCGTTTAAGCTTGACTGAAAAACTGCAAACAGAGTTTAAACTTAGTTTACACGACAAACTATCAATAACTAGTTTCAAAAGTTTACACCAAACTCTGAATAATTTATATGTATATTAAGTCTCTTTTCATAATGATTAAATGGAATTACATATGTACTCGTACGGTGCTTTGCTTAAGTATGTATGTACGTACATCCACATCAATATCATCGCAGAAATCTTCCTGAAAAAACTTGCTATTGCGTTTTCGCATATCACATTTTCAATTTCATTTGAATTATGGTGAATTATGGTGAATTATTATGAATTTTGATGAATTATACAACGTTAAAGGGCCGTACACATACAACTTTCCTCGCTTTACTTGACAATTCGAACTTTAACAACAAAGCATGAGGTGTAGAAGGTTTGCTACATAGAACGCTTTGACAGTTTCTGCGATAATTGTTTGTTTTGAATTGCGATATGTGCTTATTCAGAGTATTTTGTTCAATAAAAGAATAATAAATGTGTTTTACAGCTACTTATGTATGTTTGAAATTCGCGAGTGTAATAAACTTTATTAAGACTGAGAAGTAACAAGTCTACTTGCAGCATCTTTCGACAAAATAAATAAAAATCGATCCAGGGGCGTTTAGGAAAACGATGAGGGTGGTTAACAAAGAGGTGTTTCATTTGCTATTTGTCCATATTTTACTTATTTTCTCTTTTTAAAAGTATTTATACATGCAAAAATTACGAAATACTAGTGAGTTTTCTAAATCGTGTGTATATGCACGCAGAAATAAAATGGAAATGTAAACAGTTGGTTGTCAAAGTGTACAAAAGTTGAGAGTTCGCCATGATTTTGCTTCGTTTTGCTTTGCTTTACTTTTTTCGCCTTGTATTTAGCAGCACTCGTATAACATCAGGTCTTCAACTTATCTGTCAAAGCGGAACTCTGAAGCAAAGCAAAGTCAAAGTCTTATGTGTACGGCCCTTAAGCCGCTCGTGTCTCATTGTGCTCGCATTCATAGGTTCGGCGCCTTGGCTTCGTTTTACTTATGAAACGAACGAATTGCGTCTTCGGCAATAGCAAAGCCACCAACTGCCGCACAACTTCGCCGCCTGCATTCATACGGAGCATTTAAATGGTGAGCGGCTTCACGCTACCGAAAAAAACCGGTACGAGTAAGTTGTGCAATCATGAATGAGTTAATTCATGCAGATGTTTAGTATTTATGGTATGTACTTATGTGTGTGCAAAAAAATATGCGTTGGTGTTTCTGCTTGCAAATAAGATGCATTTTAGGCTTCTATTTGTTTGATCAAATATTTTAAACATTAGTGATATGTATTTAAGTTAGTTTCGGAAAGCATACTAAATTATATTGCATGTGATAACAAGTACCTAACTAGTAAAATCAACAAATAAATATGTATTTGTTCATATGTTCATATGTATATAAATTCTATTAGGCATATTGTTGGCTTTTTACAGATTTTGTATGAATCAGAATATGATATGAGCCTTTCTATGTATGTACCAACGTACATATGTAAGTACATAAAATAAGTACATATGTATGTACATATATAAATTGGGGATTTCGGAATTAAAACTAAAGTTCTTATGTTTTCAACCGAACCAGGACACTTTGAAATGAAGACTAAAAACTTGAACTCATTCTTTCGATTAAGCAAGCTAACGCCTTACGTTAATGGCAACAACAAAGCTACGCTATCTCTAAAGCTGAAGTGTGCCAGACGCAAGCGTCAGATTTCACAATAAGAATTTAATTCGTTGTGCTGATTCTTGGAATTAGCACACCTCGATTTTGAAATAAATATTCATGTTACATTAAAATTTAAATGGAATTTTACTTTATTGTGGGAGCCAAAGGAAAATATTCGTATTTCTTTATAATTACTTGGAATTGGCTTTTTTGTATGAATGCAAAGAAAAGCAAAAATTACTATGTAACGAGTCAAAAGGTATGTAAACATATTATGTGTTAACTCCTCCGCCCTTAAATTCGAGCGTGCTCGTTCGAATGAGTTACGCAAAGTTTTGGTAAATCTTTAATCCCGATCTCAATAGTGTCTTGGTTACGTTTTCCGTTTATTTTGTTTCTTTTAATTTTTAACAATATTATTACAATTATAAGTATTATAACTCCTATAGATATTATATTAACTGAAATATAAATATAATTACGAGTTTTTAAGAGAGTTATTTCTTCTAACTCATTTATCTGAAATTCTTTAATTGAATTTAAGGACAATACTTCCTCTATTTTACTATGGGCTGCCATTGGCTGTAATATAGCCGGCAATGGTTTCTTTTCCGTTATTTCTTTTGCGAACTATGTCTTATCATCTAATTCTATACTTGTGTTAGAGTGTCTTATTAAGTATGTTCCTTTAAGCTTCATAGACTCATTTTCAAATTTTATAAAACCATTGTATTCATTTAAAAATAGTATATCATTTGATATTTCCTCAACTGTTTTTACATGTTGGGTATTTATTTTAGTACAATTATCAATTTTACTTTTTAGCAGATGTGCTATGCACGTGCCATTCGTAATGTCTTCGATTATATTATTTGAACATATCGATAAATTATCGTATGTTTTACAATCATTGATTTTTCCGTAAATTTTGTTTTTACACGTTAAAATTGACTTAAATTCTATTTTGTTTATAAATTCTCCTTTTTTTATTGGTCTTATCTCTAAGCTTCTGCAATCATCTTTTTCCGTTGTTGGCAGATTTATTATATAAACTAAGCTTTCCTTATTGGAAGCAATTTTAATTTCAGCAAATTCTAATGCTTCATTTATATTTATAAAAGGTATGTTCTCGATTTCTAAGAAATTTTTTGTAATTTCCATTTCATTATCAGATAAAATATATGAATTTATTATATTTGACTTTGCCCAATGCACGGCGTAAGCTATACTAATTATTTCTTCTTTTATTATTTCCAATTTAAATTTAATTTGCATTATTAAATCGTTATCAATTTCTCTTTTTTCCTCTACTAATTTAGAGATTTTATTAGTCTTTTCGACTATTTCGTTAATTTTCTCACTTGTTAATTTGTTTATTACAACTTGTCTGTTATTGTTATCTAAAACGTGATTCATTTTCTCAATTAAAATATTGTAGTCTCTATGGTCTGGATTTCCGGCAATCCATTTCCATGCGGAGCCCATAAAATCTAACGATCTTTTAGCGTTATGTTTATTTATCCTAACTCTATTTAGATAATTTTTGGATTGATTGACCAGCGATGAAAGGATAGGATTTAAGGGGTGGTTTGGTATTCTTTCGTTTATTGTTGTCTGCAAGCGGTCTATGGCGTCGTCATAGTCTTGTAGTTCTATCAAATGAATAATTTTAAACGTTCCTATTTGTACTTTTGTCGGTCCTGAGTCTACTGTAACAAGTTGGGATGAGGACTAGTCCAAGATCTGGACATTTGCAGTAATCGCTGTTATTAGCGCAATCAATCTAAAAATTTAACAATAAAAATAATATAATAATGCTGCAAAATTCATTATTCCATTTATCTTTATTATTATGCATTAACTAATTCAATTTTGAATTAAACTTTTAAATTTTTGTTCATTTTTCTGTTGGCCTAGTAAAATGTTAATATTTTATAATTTTATTGAGCTCAAGGCCAGTTTATGGAAGATTTGTTTGTGAAAAAACAACAACAGTTTTTTAATGGTTGAAGTTATAGTACTATTTCGGAAATCACCACATTTCCTCATCAGACTTCTTTTTGATTATTAAATTAAATTATTTTTAATTTAATTTTCATAACCACTTCTCTCAGGCTTTGAACCCGGGAGCTCGGAGTTGCAGAGCCAATACGCTACCTATTGTGCTACGCTAGCCGAGTTGGCTGTTGTGTTTATTTCATCTTCCTTAAACAAACCAACTACAAACAAGAGCAACTGATCTGCCGCTATTTAACTTGTTTGTGTGGTTGTTGTTTGTGTTTTTATTTTGCAAATTCTGTTTTTATTTTACTTTATATGCATTTTTAAGGCGTGCTCATCCTTGTCTACAATGTTTGTTCATTTTTCTGTTGGCCTAGTAAAATGTTAATATTTTATAATTTTATTGAGCTCAAGGCCAGTTTATGGAAGATTTGTTTGTGAAAAAACAACAACAGTTTTTTAATGGTTGAAGTTATAGTACTATTTCGGAAATCACCACATTTCCTCATCAGACTTCTTTTTGATTATTAAATTAAATTATTTTTAATTTAATTTTCATAACCACTTCTCTCAGGCTTTGAACCCGGGAGCTCGGAGTTACAGAGCCAATACGCTACCTATTGTGCTACGCTAGCCGAGTTGGCTGTTGTGTTTATTTCATCTTCCTTAAACAAACCAACTACAAACAAGAGCAACTGATCTGCCGCTATTTAACTTGTTTGTGTGGTTGTTGTTTGTGTTTTTATTTTGCAAATTCTGTTTTTATTTTACTTTATATGCATTTTTAAGGCGTGCTCATCCTTGTCTACAATGTTTGTTCATTTTTCTGTTGGCCTAGTAAAATGTTAATATTTTATAATTTTATTGAGCTCAAGGCCAGTTTATGGAAGATTTGTTTGTGAAAAAACAACAACAGTTTTTTAATGGTTGAAGTTATAGTACTATTTCGGAAATCACCACATTTCCTCATCAGACTTCTTTTTGATTATTAAATTAAATTATTTTTAATTTAATTTTCATAACCACTTCTATCAGGCTTTGAACCCGGGAGCTCGGAGTTGCAGAGCCAATACGCTACCTATTGTGCTACGCTAGCCGAGTTGGCTGTTGTGTTTATTTCATCTTCCTTAAACAAACCAACTACAAACAAGAGCAACTGATCTGCCGCTATTTAACTTGTTTGTGTGGTTGTTGTTTGTGTTTTTATTTTGCAAATTCTGTTTTTATTTTACTTTATATGCATTTTTAAGGCGTGCTCATCCTTGTCTACAATGTTTGTTCATTTTTCTGTTGGCCTAGTAAAATGTTAATATTTTATAATTTTATTGAGCTCAAGGCCAGTTTATGGAAGATTTGTTTGTGAAAAAACAACAACAGTTTTTTAATGGTTGAAGTTATAGTACTATTTCGGAAATCACCACATTTCCTCATCAGACTTCTTTTTGATTATTAAATTAAATTATTTTTAATTTAATTTTCATAACCACTTCTCTCAGGTTTTGAACCCGGGAGCTCGGAGTTACAGAGCCAATACGCTACCTATTGTGCTACGCTAGCCGAGTTGGCTGTTGTGTTTATTTCATCTTCCTTAAACAAACCAACTACAAACAAGAGCAACTGATCTGCCGCTATTTAACTTGTTTGTGTGGTTGTTGTTTGTGTTTTTATTTTGCAAATTCTGTTTTTATTTTACTTTATATGCATTTTTAAGGCGTGCTCATCCTTGTCTACAATGTTTGTTCATTTTTCTGTTGGCCTAGTAAAATGTTAATATTTTATAATTTTATTGAGCTCAAGGCCAGTTTATGGAAGATTTGTTTGTGAAAAAACAACAACAGTTTTTTAATGGTTGAAGTTATAGTACTATTTCGGAAATCACCACATTTCCTCATCAGACTTCTTTTTGATTATTAAATTAAATTATTTTTAATTTAATTTTCATAACCACTTCTCTCAGGCTTTGAACCCGGGAGCTCGGAGTTGCAGAGCCAATACGCTACCTATTGTGCTACGCTAGCCGAGTTGGCTGTTGTGTTTATTTCATCTTCCTTAAACAAACCAACTACAAACAAGAGCAACTGATCTGCCGCTATTTAACTTGTTTGTGTGGTCGTTGTTTGTGTTTTTATTTTGCAAATTCTGTTTTTATTTTACTTTATATGCATTTTTAAGGCGTGCTCATCCTTGTCTACAATGTTTGTTCATTTTTCTGTTGGCCTAGTAAAATGTTAATATTTTATAATTTTATTGAGCTCAAGGCCAGTTTATGGAAGATTTGTTTGTGAAAAAACAACAACAGTTTTTTAATGGTTGAAGTTATAGTACTATTTCGGAAATCACCACATTTCCTCATCAGACTTCTTTTTGATTATTAAATTAAATTATTTTTAATTTAATTTTCATAACCACTTCTCTCAGGCTTTGAACCCGGGAGCTCGGAGTTACAGAGCCAATACGCTACCTATTGTGCTACGCTAGCCGAGTTGGCTGTTGTGTTTATTTCATCTTCCTTAAACAAACCAACTACAAACAAGAGCAACTGATCTGCCGCTATTTAACTTGTTTGTGTGGTTGTTGTTTGTGTTTTTATTTTGCAAATTCTGTTTTTATTTTACTTTATATGCATTTTTAAGGCGTGCTCATCCTTGTCTACAATGTTTGTTCATTTTTCTGTTGGCCTAGTAAAATGTTAATATTTTATAATTTTATTGAGCTCAAGGCCAGTTTATGGAAGATTTGTTTGTGAAAAAACAACAACAGTTTTTTAATGGTTGAAGTTATAGTACTATTTCGGAAATCACCACATTTCCTCATCAGACTTCTTTTTGATTATTAAATTAAATTATTTTTAATTTAATTTTCATAACCACTTCTATCAGGCTTTGAACCCGGGAGCTCGGAGTTGCAGAGCCAATACGCTACCTATTGTGCTACGCTAGCCGAGTTGGCTGTTGTGTTTATTTCATCTTCCTTAAACAAACCAACTACAAACAAGAGCAACTGATCTGCCGCTATTTAACTTGTTTGTGTGGTTGTTGTTTGTGTTTTTATTTTGCAAATTCTGTTTTTATTTTACTTTATATGCAATTTTAAGGCGTGCTCATCCTTGTCTACAATGTTTGTTCATTTTTCTGTTGGCCTAGTAAAATGTTAATATTTTATAATTTTATTGAGCTCAAGGCCAGTTTATGGAAGATTTGTTTGTGAAAAAACAACAACAGTTTTTTAATGGTTGAAGTTATAGTACTATTTCCGAAATCACCACATTTCCTCATCAGACTTCTTTTTGATTATTAAATTAAATTATTTTTAATTTAATTTTCATAACCACTTCTCTCAGGCTTTGAACCCGGGAGCTCGGAGTTGCAGAGCCAATACGCTACCTATTGTGCTACGCTAGCCGAATTGGCTGTTGTGTTTATTTCATCTTCCTTAAACAAACCAACTATAAACAAGAGCAACTGATCTGCCGCTATTTAACTTGTTTGTGTGGTTGTTGTTTGTGTTTTTATTTTGCAAATTCTGTTTTTATTTTACTTTATATGCATTTAAATTATAAAATTTTCAATTTTTATTATTTTATTATTAATTTTTTTCTTTTTTTTTTTTTCTTGAAAGGAAATATTTTATTGATTTTACTTTCAAAAAAAAATAAACAAATTTTAAGAGAATTTTTAAAAAAATCCTTGTTTACGAAAGAAAATACTTATTTGATTTTATTTCCTAAAAAAAAATTTTTGTTATTTTTTATTATTGTTATTTTTTTATGTATTCATTTATTATGTATTTTGCTTTCTCTTTTTGAAGGAAAATATTGTCTTAATTTTATTTTCCAAAAGAAAAAAAAAATGAATGAATTTATCAACAAAGAGATTTTGTTTACGAAAGAAAATATTTATTTGATTTTACTTTCTAAAAGAAAATTTTCTTGTTATTATTATGTTTTTTTTTTTTATTTATTTATTTATTTTATTTTTTTATTAGGCTTTTATGAACGACTTTACCAGATTCTGTTAGGACGGTTGATGATTTGTTTTCTTTAAATATTTCTTTTTTGTAACGGGGTGTCAGTTTTGTACCGTATCGTCTGTTAATTTTTATGTAAATGGTCTGTCCAGGTAAGTAGTCTTAGCAGGGTGTTCTAGTCTTGTTATGGTATTCTAAATCTTTTTATTGCTTACATTTCAATTTCTGTATATTATTTTTCCTAGCTTCTTCGTATCGTTCAGGATTAATGTAAACCGTACGTCCGAAAAAATTTTCTATGGGTTTTTGCCCAGTTGTAGAGTGGATTGAAAAGTTGTATTCATAAACGGCTCTGTCAAGTAATTCTTCAAAGGTCCTGTCTATATCTTCGGTTTTTAGACATCTTAATATTTCTGCGAATGTTGAAAGGAAGCGTTCAACTTGTCCATTTGCTTTGCTGGTGTGTGGTGGTGTTTTGTAAATTTTAATCCGTAGTTGATCTTCTAGCATGAAGATTATTGAGTGGGAGTTAAGCGATTTCTCGTTATCAATTATTATAGACTGTGGTATTTCGAACGTAAATAGTATTTGTCTGAGGGGTTCACGTATGTCTTCTGTGGATCTAGATTTAATTACTTTTGCTTGGGCGTACTTTGAGTATTTGTCTATGGCTGTTAGTACTAATTTCTTTTCAGCTTTGTCCTGGAAATTCGGGTATTGGGGTAGGTTTAATTTCGGGTTTATTTGGATGTCTGTCATATTTGTTTTCAACACAAATTCTGCACTGTTTGACTATGTTATTAATTTTAGCCTGCATTTGGGGAAAATAGAATTGTTCAATGAGTTGTTTTTTGTTTTCTACGGCATTTCTATGTGCTCTTTTATGTTTGAGTAAGATTGGTTGTTCCTGTTGTTCAACTGTTTTTAAATCTTTAACTTGTGATTGGGTGAATCTAACTTTGAAAGTATTGAAATGTATAGGATATAATTTGGCCCATTATTTCTTCTGAAGTAAATAAGCCGTTAATCACTGAAGGATTAAGATATCGTTTCAATAAACTTTTGAGGTCATCAGTAGAATATTGCGGTTTAGTAATTGTGTGCATATGATATATTGGAAAGGGAATTTCAAAGGTGTAGGTACTTTCCTGTCTAGTAAGTATCCAAATTTGTTTTCAAAATACATTGATTGGAGCTTCCGTTGAAGGTATTAAATTGTGTCCTGAGCTGTCATCGGAGTGAGTTGCTACTGTTACTGAATCGAGTTTTGGAGGTCGAGAAAGAGTATCGGCAACAACGTTAGTTCTGCCTGGTTTATATTTGAGTTCGTAGTCGTATTCTTCTAAAATAGCTTTCCATCTTTTTAATTTTGCATTGTCATTTTTGTTACTAAGTGCGTAAGTTAATGGTTGGTGATCCGTGAATATCTTAATTTTTGCTGTCCCATATAAATAGTTTCTTAGAGATTTTATTGCCCAACTTATGGCGAGCATCTCTTTTTCGTTGGTTGCATAATTTTTCTCTGTATTTGTTAATGTTCTCGATATAAACGTTATACGTTTACCGTCCTGTTTCAAAACTGCACCAATCGCATGTTTCGAAGCGTCAGTTGTCAAATGAAATTCTTTTTGATAGTTGGTATAGGTAAGTATTACTTCTCTTGAAATTAGTGAATTTTTAATTTTGTCGAATGCCTCTTTTGCTTCTTTGTCTAACTGAATGATTTTATAATTTAATTGATTTTTTGATATTCTGCCATCTTCTCCTCTAAGAAGAGTACTAAGAGGTTTGGTAATTTTAGCATAATCTTTCACAAATCGCCTGTAGTAGCCGGAGAGGCCTAAAAATGATCTAATGCCTTTGGGGTTCGTGGTAATTCCGTTACTCCGTTACCTGAGACTAGGAATCCTAAAAACTATATTTCCTTTTTGAAAAATTCACATTTATCTATTTGTACCTTCATGTTGGCTTCTCGTAAAGTTTTAAAAATTTCTTTGCTGAATATGATTATATCATCGATATAAACATAACAGATCTTTCCAATGTATTTTCTTAATAATTGTGCTAATACTTCATTGATGTCCAGTATTGGATATCGATCGGCTATTGTTATGGAGTTCAATTTTCTATAGTCTATTACCAATCTGTATTTTTTCTCATTCGATGCGTCCTGTTTTTTTGGTACGATCCACACGTGTGAATTATATGGGGATCTTGAAGGTCTTATTATTTCATCGTCTAACAATTTTTTTATCTGCTTTTCAACTTCTCCTTTTAAGGACATGGGGTATGGATAATATTTTGTATAAACTGGCTCGTTTGAACTCGTCCTAATAGTGGCAATAACTTCAGTGGTATAAGTTAATTTTTCGTTGGGGTCGGAAAAAAGATCAATATTTTGATTAGCTAAGGAATTCATTGCTTGTTTCTGAAAGCAGTTCATATGGCTGTCTCGGATACGGACATGATTTACATCCTGTGAAAGTAATTGTTTTAACTGTATTCTAAATGAATTATTGATAGTCATACAATTTTCTTTAGTGTAGATAACTTCTGCTAACTCTTTGAGGCTGTCGTTGCCAAGAATAGCATGAAAAGAGACTAGAGTTGGGAGTAGATACAATTTTAAATTGACATTTGCTAAATTAAACAAGTTTACGTATGTGTGTTGGGTAATTTCTATTTTCCCTCCTACTGAGTTTGCAAAAAAATTTTCTTCATTTTGAATTCTCTTTTTTACTAACTGTGGCTGTATATAGTTCTTGTTCGATCCGGTGTCTACCAAAATTTTAAGTATTTCTCCACTCTTCGTCTTACAATTAAAATAAGGTAACGAAGAGTTCCTTATTCTTAAAAATGAATATCTGTAAAGTCGGAACTTCCGTAGTCATAGGGATAGTATTGAGAATTGTCCTGGTGTTCATAGTTTTCTAAACTAGGATTCTCATAATTATTTGCTGAATTATTGTCTTGAACGTCTGCTACTTGGTTATTAGTCCCCTGTGGACTAGTGGAAATATTGAAATTTCTCTGTGCTTTAAGAGGTGGACTGGTTAAATTAGATTTTTCTTGCCTTTTCCCTGCATATTTGAGGTTGGGTCTGTTTGCGTAATTGACGGCGTTCGTTCTGATGCTTTGGTCAACGTCCATTGGTTCTGGTTTGGGCTGGGGTTTTGGCGCTATAGGCCTTGGGGGCGAGTTGTAATAAGGATTATGTTGGGTATGTTGGGGGTTAAAATATCCTGGGTTATGTCCTTGTGGATATTGTGGCATCCTTGTAAATTGATTTTGTCCGTACGTGTATTGTTGTGGTCTAAATAATCCCTGAGGGTTGTTTTGCGGTCTTGGCAGTGTTTGATTAAACCTAAACGGTGGTTGGGTCGGTGGTAAATGTGTCAGTTCCGGATAGAATTGTGGTGGTCTGCCATAATTCTTCGGTGGTAATGGTGGTATGTAGCTATTATCATGAAAACTATTCTGCTGGTAAGCATGAGTGCTTCTAAATTTTTGATTTTCTAATTTGAGACATAAGTGGAGTGCCTCTGGAAGGTCCTTCGGCTCTCTCATGCCTAACAATCGAGGGAGATCGCCGTTAAGGCCTCTTACAAATGTGTCTAAAGCCTTAATTCTGTACGTCTCTGTGAGTAAACGTATTGATTCATTGGTAGCTTCCATGCATCCTATCTTATTGAGTATCAAAGATAGATGCGAATAAACTTTTTGATAAAAGTTCTGAATTGGTTGTTTGCCTTGTATTAAACCTGTCATTTGGTACTCTTGTGTACCGAGATCTCTCTTGTCTGCATAATGTGTCGTAAGGCACATTGAAATTGCTCTCCAATCCAGTGGAAAATTATAGGATTCAAGCGCAATATCGGCGCTGCCTATTATTTTATTCCTGATTACATTCAGGATCCCGAAATACCTGGGTATGAAGAATTCTTTCCACGCTTTTCTTCCAAGAATTGAACTCTGCTGGTTTTTCAGAGAACTCTCTCAGTGATCTAATTTTGTCAATTTCTGTTAAGTTGTTTCTGTGTCTGTCGTCGATTGTCTGGTCAGCTATTGGTATTTGGTTTCCGTCTGTCCTAATTATATTTTGAATTATATTCCGTCCGTCTGTATTTAAGATTTGTGTCACCACATCTCTTATGAGGTTCGGTAAGTCGGGTGTAGGTTGCAGGACTGGGGCTGGATTTGGATCTGGATTTGGATCTGGGTTAATCTGGTTGTTTCCTAACACTGGTGGTCGTACGAGGTTATTTGGATTTGCCATTTTATTAAAAAAATTCAAAAATTCTTTTAAAAATAAAATTTTTTTTTTTTTATTTATTTGTTCTTTAAGAAAAACGTTTTCAAATTATTAATGCTTGCAGTATAAAATCCTTACTAGTTAGAATTTAATTTCACCATCGTTGTTTTTTCTTTCTCTCACAATTCAAAGGAGTTTTGCAATGATTTAAACAATTTATAATTTTTCTTTAAAGCTTAATGGCTTTCTTCTTAAAGGATAACCGAATGTCCTTTACTCTTTTGATATAGGGTTATCCTTTTTTTTTTTTTTTTGTTTTTTTTTATATAATTCACAATTTATAAATTTTTTCTTTACAAAACTTACATTCACATCGATTTCCTAATTTAATACTGAAATTTAATATTATTCACTTACATATCTAGATGAATCTCCATCTCACGTCGGCCTGGTCCCGGCGGATTGTTCCCTTTTCCTCGATGTACTTAGGTCCTTTCTAGGACACTGGGCTCGATAATGTCCGGTGCTTGTCCTTATCCCTTTTTGTATTTAGTGATGTTTTGGTGGAATTTTTTGTATAATTTTCTTTATGAATAATGTTCGTTGATTATTGGCTCGATTATTATTATTATCGTGGCACTTTATTATTGTAGTGGCACTTCGTTTTATCAAATATTTATGTTGTTGTTTGGTGCACTAATATTATTATTGTAGTGGCACTAATTTATTAGTTCATTTCTATTAATTACTCTTTATTATAGTTACGGGTAAATTCTTATTAATGTTAATTTAATTTGCTTTTAGTAGCACCTATAGTGGCACTTTTTTTTCCCAAAAGTTTATATTTAACTTTCTCTTGTTTATTACTAAATAAGCTTTTGCTTTGTTTGGTGGCACTTATTTTTTTTACATTTAATGTTCACTTAATAGTTAAGAAAGCTTCCGCTTGTTTAGTGGTACTTATAGTAGTACTTTTTCAGAAATAGTTCCAATTTAATTTTTGGAGAAGAACTTTAAGTTTTGCACGGGTAGTTTTACAACTGTCGGGCGCCAATCAGCATTTCACAATAAGCAGAGGCATTGCAGCGGATGCGCGTGCAATGGGTTTGCTGACAGAATTTAATTCGTTGTGCTGATTCTTGGAATTAGCACACCTCGATTTTGAAATAAATATTCATGTTACATTAAAATTTAAATGGAATTTTACTTTATTGTGGGAGCCAAAGGAAAATATTCGTATTTCTTTATAATTACTTGGAATTGGCTTTTTTGTATGAATGCAAAGAAAAGCAAAAATTACTATGTAACGAGTCAAAAGGTAAGTAAACATATTATGTGTTAACTTATATGTACATACATATGTACATATTTTCGTGATGTGTTCATATAGTGAAGTGAAGTGAAGTGACAACATTTTCTGGCGGTCTTAAGTTTTTATAAAAATTGCTTAGTTAAAAGTTATTTAATAATAAAACTAGTGGTGGTCAGATAGACCAAAGCTGTTGGGACTCATCACTTCAAGTCTGCGCTGGCGGATTACCATTTAAATCTTCAGCTAAGTATAAAATTAAATTTATTGTTTTTGAAGGGGGTTCTTTTACCGACGGGTGTAGACACATATATCTACATACGCACATATTTCCACATACAGATGTGTATGCGTGTGTACATATAAGCTGCACAAAAACTGTTTATGAGAATAAATAAACAAAAAGGAATATTGCGAAGCCACTGTAGGAAACTGTCAAACTACGTGCAGTTGTGCTCGCTCAATATTCGGTACCCAATACGCGGTACCAAATAAATTATTAAGTATAAAAAGCCTACACTAAATTAACACATATATTAAACTAAATTCATAATAAATCCGGCAATACAAAAATAACCGAATATAATTATAAACAAATATATTTAAATTAAATTAAAATAACATAATTTTAATAATAATCTGAATAGAATAACAAAGCCAATATAAACAAAATACCCATAAATTAATTATAGTAAATTAAAATCAACGAAATAAATAAACTAAAATAAATAAATATATGAACAAATAAATAAAGAAATAAGTAGGACTCAGCGCATGGACGCCAACTCACCTCGCGGTGGTTGGGTGCGTCCTGACCGAGCAAATATGCCGGTCAACTCAGAGTCGGAGTCTCCTTTTCTGCGGAGCTCAAAAACAATGAGGTCACCGGAGCGCCCCACTTCCTCAGGGCAGGAAGCACAGAAGGTAAATGGAGAGTCAGCCGCTGATCGCGGTGAGGACAAAATGATGTCTGCAAACGCATCGGTAGTGGATATCGGAGGCACGGCTTCAAACCCCCTAAGTCACCAGGGCCAGAAAATTATTGATTTGCATAGGGAAAGCAGAGAAAGCGAGGTTGTGCCGTGCGAAGCTGGCAGCGCAGCCGGTCCGGAGAGCACAAGTTCGGCGATTGAAATGAAAAGTAAGATAGAAGAGCTTAGAAGAATGATGGACGGGCAGAGACATGTAAACCAGCAAATGAAAAATGTCTTATCCAGCATAGCAAAGCTCTGCGAAGAAATATGGAGTGTCAGCACTCCACCAAGGAAACCGTCTGTAGATACGAAATCAACACAGACGAAGTCCAAAGCTGAACCCTTTAAACAGGGAAAAATGTTTAGAGACTCTAACGATGGGGGCTTGACCGTGGAAAGACCGAGTCAGCCCACGGAAAAGCGCGCACGTGAACCGGAGTGGACGAAAGTCGTGAGACAAAAGCGCCAGAAAATTAAGACTGCTCGTCCTGATGCCATCGTGGTTAAAAGCGTTGGAGATTGCTCATACGCTGACATCCTGAGGATGTTTAAGACGGAAGAGAGCATAATAAGTTTCAGCGACGCCGTCCGAAAAATAAGGAAATGGGCGATCGGCGATTTACTTTTCCAATTAGGTAAGGCATCTGACACAAACACCGTGAAGTTGCAGGCTGCCGTTGGAAAGTTGTTGTTGTTAAACATACTCAATCGTTTTCCATAGATTTGGAAGCAGCAAAAGCTGGTGCTGCTTCCCAAGCCTTGCAAGCCCACTGAAGACCCATCGAGCTACAGATCCATTTGTCTTCTAGACTCGGCGGGTAAACTGTTCGAGCGTATTATCTGTAACAGGTTGGACGTTGAGATGGAGACACTGGGTGACATCATATTACTTGCGACGGCTAATGAGGAGCTACTTCCAAGATCGCATACTGTGGTACGACACGGAGCAAGGAAGAAAGAAGTTGGAAATTACGGGCGGCGTACCACAAGGTTCAGTCCTAGGCCCATTACTGTGGAACATCATGTACGACGGTATTCTACGCCTGCAGCTACCGCAGGGTGTGAAGGTGATTGGCTTCGCCGATGATATTGCGGTGGTGATAACGTTCAAACAACTTCAACAAATATCCGAAACAGCTACTGCTTCTGTGGAGAAGAATAAAGAATGGCTCGACAACCACGGGCTCGCCCTAGCGGAACAGAAGACAGAGGCAGTTCTTATCTCAAGTAGAAAAAAGCTGGAGGATATAACGTTCAGAGTAAATGGCTATCCTGTCTCCACAAAACCTGCGATAAGGTATCTGGGTATCATTATCGATAGAAGGTTGTCGTTCAAAATGCATCTCGAATACGCCAGAGACAAGGCGGCCTCTACAATGACCTCTTTGTCCAGAATAATGCTCAACGCAAGAGGACCAAAGCAACGAAGCAAAAAATTGCTTGCAGGCGCTGGGGCTGGTATGTACCCACTAGACCTACTAGCTAAGGAGTCTGCTCATATCTTCTCAAGTACGGAGATAACTACTGAAGCCACCCGAAAGAAAGCTAGAGTAAAGAGCCTAGCCGAATGGCAAAACAAATGGAGCATTGCGACAAACGGACGATGGACATACCGATGCATTCCAGACTTAGAGCGCTGGGTTCAAAGAAGCCACGGCGAAGTTGACTTCTACACGACCCAATTTCTGAGCGGTCATGGATGCTGTAAGTCGTATCTGCACAGATTCAAGCACGAGGTTGATCCTTACTGTGACTGCTGCGGGATCGGCGTAGCAGGCAGTGTGGAACATGTATTCTTGAGATGCCCACGCTTCAACGACCAAAGGGCCATACTGCAAAGACAAATTTGCGAAAACCTTTCACCGGAAGCAATTGTGAACTACATGCTAAGAGGCAAAGATGAATGGAACCTAGCCAATGGCATTATTTCAACAACGATGAAGATTCTTAGAAGAGAAGAAAGACAAACACGCAGAAGCGCCAACGTAACAGTGCCACAGGATACGTAGTAACGGCACCATAAGAGTGGTAGTAAGTGTTAGATCGGAATCTAGACCTTTCCGACTGCACTTAGCTTACTAAAAAGGTCCTAAGCATCTCAGCGGAATGGAACCTAGGCCGTTCCAACCGCCAAATGGCACTCTCACATTGCTCGCCTGACTCAACAAAATGGGCAGATCGGAATCTCGGACTTTCCAACTGCGTATGCCTGATTTTCTAGGCTCACGAGCGGTGCCGAAACATTCACATTCAGCCGTCAATGCGGATTGGAAACTAGGACGTTCCAACCGTAAAATTAAGCAACGAAAAGCTATAATAATATAAAAGTTTAATATTTCTCAGATATAAATTCAGTCAAAGAATCAAGAATGTAAGGCGTCGGGGCGGATTGGAACCCAGGCCGTTCCAACCGTCAAGAGCTACAGACGCAAAAAACTGGGCTAGCTTTCCCTTTGAGCAAAAAAAAAATATGGAATACAGCTTGTGTTGCAAAAGCAGAAGCAACAATGGCGTAGCAGTGGCGACTAACCGCCCTACCCCCCCCCATGATGTAATGCTTGACGGCAGTTCCGTGGGGAGTGGAATTCCTCGGAAAACAGGCTTATCCTGGTTTCAAAGGGCCACTTGAGGGTAGCGCGCTACCACAACGCCCATGAAAAAAAAAAAAAAAAAACATACATATTTACGTTCATTGATATTGTACATACATATGCATGTATGTTAGTAGAATATATGTATACTTATGTAATATTTATGATTGTAGGTAAATACATAAGAAACCTGTAAAGATTCAAAATTACTGAATTTATATCAACCAAATTGAATGTTAAAAAGTAAATAAATTGCTCATATGGCCAGATTTACATGTCTACAAAGTACTACTTGCTATGCATTGTACCAAGTTTGAAAAATATTGCTTCATAAATTATTTCTATAAATTTAAGTGAATGAATTTTACCAAAATTTAAATAAACCTCCAGCTCGACCGATAAAATAACGAAAATATATTAAAACTCTCGCTTTTTCAATTCTCGCTCTGGCATGGCACTGTTAGTTTTTCCGCTCTGTCGCTGTCGAATCGTGGGGAACATTCATAAGAAATATAGTGGTGAGACTCGATAAGAAATCAAGTACCCCTCAAAATCCGAGGAATGTGTGTCGGAATGGACTCAGATAAGGCTTCTCTGTCAATACACGTTCTCTGTTTGTGACTATCTACAAAACAGTAAAAAAGCGAAAGTGGAGGCCGGAAATGTCTTGAAACTCGGGAGGGAACGATTAGTTTTATTTCACGAAGAAGAGATAGGCTAGAAATCAAGCCTGTCAGTAAATTGATCAAAAATACTATGCTAAGCATTTCTCTGCGACTAGCAAGTGTAGGAAGATTAACGAGTTTTAAACGACTTATATATGGCGGCAGCTTGTACTGAGAATTCCAAAGAACATTTTATAAGCAGAAATTGTTTTTGAATTGTCTCTATCCGGTCGGAATGAACTTGATAGCGCGGGTTCCAAACAACAGATCCATATTCCAGTATTAGCCTCACTAACTTTGTGAAAACAGTAATGCAAGCGTCACTGAATTCTTTTGACCATCGTTTTACAAATGCAGAAACACCTTTGGCTTTGTTAACTTAGAAATTTATGTGAAGATTGAAATTGAATTTTGGGTCCATTGTAATTCCAAGTTCAACAAAGTTAAACTCTTGTTCGAGGATATAGTTACATACATGTCATAAGAAACTGGTTGAAAAGCACATTACTTCACCTTTTTTAAGGTTTAGTGGCATGTAATTTACTTCACACCAGTTAGCCATTCTATTTAAATCCGCTTATAGTAGGACTTTTCTTTAACAAGATAAAACGTTTTACATCATCAGCATACAATACAATTTTTGAATATTTTATTACAGAAGGTATGTCACTTATAAAAAGTAAAAAGAGAATCGGACAAAGGTGACTTCCTTGCGGGACCCCTGAAGATTCGTAAATAATGTTTAAAGAAACTTTTTAAAAAGTTCACGTAGAGTTCTGTCATTGAGAAAAGAAGATATCCAACGAAAAAGATTAGGTTGAATTATGGGTGAATAAAGAGTGACTTACTCTGTCAAATGCTTTGCTAAAACCGGTGTATATAACATTGGTGTGCATAAATTATCTGAATCCATTTGAAACATGAGTTGTAAACTCAAGCAAGTTTGTAACGGTAGATTTCCCATTTGAGAACCCGTGTTTTGTGCTAGAAATTATAGAGGATATGGAATACGGTAAATGGTCAACACCAAAAAATTCTCATATATGCACTGTTTAAATTTTTCATCATCAATACAGCATATGTACAAAAATTGTTTCATCACAATTAAACAGCAAACTGTTTCTCCCCTATTGACTCATTTGTACCATCTCTGTATATACCCGTTCCGTCTGTAAGTAGCGCTTTGAATTCACTTAGCAATCTACGGGGTTTTCTTCTTTCAAAAACGGATGTGCCGAGGAATTGGAAAAAATTGAACAATTTATATTTTTAAAATGCTGCAGTAATGTACAGGCAAAAATACAGACAAAAATTTTTCGAAAGAAAATAATTTTTAGCTAAGAGCATTTACAAAAAATCATATGAATTGCATTCAAATCTTAAACTTTTAACTTTAAATTATTTATGTTTTTAAATTATTAATTAAAAACAAAATTATAATATGTAAGTTTAAAGATCTGTGATCCTTACACTTAAAAAAATAGAAGGGCCAACTCTCAAGGATTTCACAACGTTACAGCTTACTCTTTATTAAACTATGATGCAAACAGTAATTACTTATTATTAAACTAGAACATCTTAGCACTACTGGCACCCCTATGCAACTGCCCACTCAACTGCAACCGCGTCGATCACCAGCCCTCGGTGTAGCAGCAGCGACGCAGCCCTTGCGTAACGATGTTCATTGGTGCTGGCTGTGGCCTTGGTTTCCCACGGGCGTTTTACTGTGTTATGAAATGCTTGCGTAAGCATATCCGGCGGTTACTATCGTGGCCTTGGTTTCCCACAGGTGTAGCATTGGTTATGCAATGGCCCAATTGCAGTATGTGGTGAAATAAAATTCTGCTGACGCAGCGCACGTGTAATGGTTGGCGGTGGGAATTATGCAGACTGGGCGCTAGCGAATATGTTAACTCCTCCCCCATCAAAAATCTGAGTCCCGCAGATCATGCGGCAAGGAAGAGCGCTTTCTACGTTGGATACTATTACGCCTGGCCGGTAAGGATAACTTCAGCTCAGGTATGTTGATCTTAGCGGTGATTTTGCGCCAAATGTACCAAATCATCAGCAACAGAGCGACTAGTCCCAGGGATTCGGTAACGGTAAACCAATTCGTGTTTTCCTTGAGGTAACCCAGGATTTTGATGTTGTCAATCGCCATCTCGTGTACGAGGTTAAGGTTCAGCGCCATGGTGGGAGAACTTGAGCTCCTGAGATGCTTGTGCTCGAATAGCTCTGGTTGTTCATGGTAACGGTCTCATTGTCTATCTGTAGAATATAAGAACCATTCAAACTGATTGCGGGTTTACCTGATCCTATGCTTCCGCTGAAATTGTCGAGGAAAATTGTGTCTTCATTGATCAGTTTTACGCTAGATTCGTTGTAGGTCAGGTAACTGCAACTGGCATGTCCTCCCTTGTGGAGACGTGCAATGCAGCCAGTCTCTGGTAACAAATTCAAGGATTTTCGTTCGCAGACCATTGCAGAGGTTAGCCGCAGGCAATCCTTTCTTATACCATATGTCTCGCGCTTGTTAATCAAAATCGTTGTGTATGCCAACTCCACTCGGTGGCCTTCTTGGATGTTAGCTCTTGCAATTAGGTGATTAAACCTTTCTTCAGTCACCTTAGGCAGGGATAACACGTACAACAATAGCGTACCGTTGGTGTATATCGAAGGTTTGCTATACTCAATTGCTTCAATAGCATTACTATATGGGAGTACGTCTATCTCGCTGACAAGCTGGTTGACCTCTTCCTTACTCAAAAGATTGGTATTGACCACGCCAGCTTTGGCCATCTGGCATGCGCGGATCAGCTCGTTGACATATTCCCTCAGAAGAATGATCTTGTGTTGGATTTGAGAAATCTTTTCAAGGTTCTTCTCGTGCATGATATCGTTGGTGGCGGTCACAATGCCATTGAGCTTCTGCAATAATTCATCAGTTTTTTTGAAAATTGCAGCATTTACCTTATATTGCTGATTGTTGTTTTGGTTCAGGGCATCTTTTTTATTTATTTATTTATTTAAGTCTATGAAATACATTTCTTACAGACTATGATGAACATAAATTTAGAACTTAAAACTAATGGTCTTAAGAACATTAACAACGATAATTTGGAAATCGAAATATTAATATGCATACAAGTTATCAACTCTTAATCCACTACACCAAAATATATAAAGGGCCAACTTGCCCAAACTAAACAAAAGGATTAAACGTTATAATATTCTAAGTTTATTTCACTATACTTAACTACGAACACAGTTCTTAAAATATGTCTTAATGCTAGCAGCACCCCAATGCAACTGCCCGTCACTCGTCATTCTTGCTACCAGGAGACTTTCGTTAATTGGCCGCGACGCATACCTTGCGTAAGCACGTCCGGTGGTATCGACCGTGGCCTTGGTTTCCCACAGAAATTTCACTGTGTTGTGAAATGCTTTTCTTGCGTAAGCACCTCCAGACGTTCCCATAGGTGTTAGGTTGTGCTGTGCAATGTCTGATTGGGCACTGTAGGGTTTATAATATATGTATCTACTTTATTAATTTAAACTTGTTTTAATATTTTTATTTTCATATATAAATTTGTCTTTCAATATTTTTCAATTTGATTTTTTAATTAATTAATTTTCTGAATGTATAAAAGAAAAGTTGTATAAATAAATATTTTAAATAGAATAAAAACATATTCTATATTGGCGATCCTGCATTTATAAGTACTCATTTTAAAAATTCATCAATAACCATCATTGAAACAATAATAACAATTGTGAACCCGTTCGTGTTTTCACTTTGGTCACTTACTCCCGTTTTTACATATAACGCTACAAACCGACGCACCATATCTTGCAAAGCTGGCTTAACATTAACCCAGGACATTTTGCGCACTCACAAAGTTAGCATTTCCGAGCATTGCAAGCAAACCAAGAGTGCGAATACTCGAATACCGAAAGCACAAACCATACTTATGAAATCAAAACAAAGACGTCCTTTTTTTTTTCTGTGCGATTTGTTATAAATTTGACTACTTTCCTGAATTAAAACATTGCGAAATAAACAATCTCAACACTCAACATCAAATTCAGCACCAACAATCCGCACAACATCACTTCAAATATTCACATTTAACGTCGCTACAACCATCACAGTGTCTACAACAACGCAATAATACTCCAGATCATCTATAATCTCTTTTATAATTACAAATACTACAACCATTTTTTGCTGAACATTTTGTGTGCAATCAAGTTCGTATCTTAAATCTTTTATTAAAATAAAATTATTACAAATATTAAATATTAATTCTTAATATTAATATTATTTAAATTATTATTATTACTTATATTTAATTTACTTTTGTAAACTTTCTCTCCAATTATTTTTTTTTATATGCCACTATCACGTTCACCTATACGTACACGCAACTTCACAACAATGGAAAACCAAAATAACAATCCAACTTACACTTCAGACTTAAACACTACACAAAATATACACAATGATAATTTAACTCAAAACACTAATAACTTAAGAACAAATTTTTCAAAATCAATTAAATTACCTCCATTTTGGGAAGAATGTCCTGAAGCTTGGTTTCTTCTTGTTGAAGGACAATTTGAAATCAATAATATTCAAGACGATAATATAAAATTTCAAAACATACTTATTGTTTTACAACGTGAAACAATTTCCAAAATTTTGGATGTTATCAATCCACCTCCTTTTATGAATAAGTACGCTACTATTAAGAAAGCGTTGTGTGAAAGATTTTCTCTTAGCGAAGAAAAAAGATTAGAAAAGTTATTTTCAAATACAGAAATAGGCGATCGTTCTCCATCAGAACTTTTTAGATATATGAAGTCTCTAATAGGTTCTGATTCTATCGTCAGTAAAGAATTACTTTTCAAATTGTGGATCCGAAAATTACCACAACAGATACAAATTCATTTAACATCAAGTAATAATCAAAATAAAGATGAAAATGTTATTCTTGCAAATAAACTTTTTGATTTATTAAATCAATCTCAATCTTCTAAATCTTTGTCAATAGCAAGTGTTGAAAATAACATCCTCGAACAATGTATTAAAAATTTAACAGAATTAACTACTGCAATTTATCAAAATTTAAACAAAATTACATTTAATATTAATTAATTTTTTTTTTTTTTTTTTTTTATTGGAGGGGGAGTATATGTAGGGTTTATAATATATGTATCTACTTTATTAATTTAAACTTGTTTTAATATTTTTATTTTCATATATAAATTTGTCTTTCAATATTTTTCAATTTGATTTTTTAATTAATTAATTTTCTGAATGTATAAAAGAAAAGTTGTATAAATAAATATTTTAAATAGAATAAAAACATATTCTATAGGCACTATGGCGAAATGCAATTTTGCTGATGTTGCGACACGTGTAGTGGCTGATCGTGGGAACAGCGTATTTTGGGTGCTGGCGACTATGTTAACTCCTGCCCTCTTAAAAATCTGCGTCCCGCAGATCACGTGGCAAAGGTGAGTCCTCGGTGTGTTGGACGTTATTTCTCCCAACCGGAACGGATATCCTCAGCTCGGGAATGTTGATTTTTGCTGTAATCTTCCGCCAGATACCCCAAATCATCAGCACAAGTGTGACCAGTCCAAGGGTTTCCATAACTGCGAACCAATTGGCCTTGTCCCTTAGGTGGGCAAGTAGTTTGATGTTGCCCGTGGTCATCTCGTGTACAAGATTAAGGTTAAGGGCCACGCTTCGATTTGTTATGCTGGCCAGTACAGGCGGTAGCACTTGTACTCCAGATATGGTGGTACTCGAGTAGCTTTCGTTGTTGATTGTTATTGTTTCGTTGTCTATCTGAAGAATGTAAGAACCGTTTAGATTATGAAAGGATTTACCTGACCCCACGTTGCCGTTGAAGTTGTCGAGGAAAATGGTGTCCTCTTTGATGATTTCAACTTTAGATTCATTGTAGGTCAAGTAGCTGCAACTTGCATGACCTCCTTTGAGTAGGCGGGCTATGCAGTCGGTTTCCCGCAGTAGGTCCAAGGATTTTCGCTCACAGATCAATGCAGAGCTGAGCTGCAAGCAACGCTCCTTAATGCCGTACGTCTCGTGTTTGTTAGTCAAAATTGTTCCATATGCCAATTCCACTCGATGACCATCCTGGATGTTTGCTCGTACAACCAAGTGATTAAACCTAGTTTCTGTCACTTTGGGCAGGGATAGCACATACAGAAGGAGCGTGCCATTAGTGTAGATCGATGGCTTGCTATACTCAATGGCTTCTATAGCGTTGCTATATGGGAGAACGTCGATCTCACTGACAAGCTGGTTAACTTCTTCTTTGCTCAGGAGGTTGGTATTGACGACACCAGCCTTAGCCGTCTGACAGGCACGGATCAGCTCGTTCACATCTTCCCTCAGGAGAGTTATTTTGTGTTGGGTTTCCTGCGAGACTCTTTCTAGGTTTCCTCGGTTTAGGATGTCGTTGGTGGCGACCACAATGCCATTTAGCTTCTGCAATAACTCATCAGTTTTTTTAAAAATTGCGTCATTTACCTTGTACTGTTGGTCGTTGTTTTGGTTTAGAGCATTTTCGTTTCGCAGGACTTCGTCCCAATCAGTGGCATCTGGAGAGCCAGCGATCCATTTCCAGGCTGACCCTATCCAATTGATCGATCGCTTTGATCTAACTGATTTTTTTCCTCTTAGTTCACTTAGGTGAGTGCGGATTCTGCCCAACTGGAATAAGAGTACCTCAGTGACTGCTGTTGTTTCGTTTAAGTTGACTAGTGCATGCTCAAGTCGATTCGTGGCCATTTCGTAGCGGTCTAGGTTAGCTGCATGGATGAGCTTAAAATGTCCATCGATGATCCATCCATACCCATCTCGTATGGTAACTAGTGGTGAATCTATCTTAAACACATCGTAGGAGTGCGCAGTTGCGCATAGGCTTATGCTATGAATTAGATTCTTAATTAATATTTTATTCTAAACTTTTTTAAATTTTAATTTCATTTACTTAAAAACTTAGGAATCGGTACTATAAATTGGATTCTTAATTAATGTTTTATTATAGACTTTACATTTTTAATTCCATTTGTTTAAATAAAATACAAGCACAGTTAAAATGAGATTATTATTCTTAAATTTGAAAGACATTTTAATTACTTCTTAAGTTATCCTAATATGTTTTACAGTTATTATCAAAATTACTCTTCGATTATTTTCTTCTTAATCTTAAGTTTGAGTTGCATGGGGTTAGGAAAAGAGTTAGTAAGGATTATTAGAATTTGGGTTTGGGCACCCAGTAGCGAAACGGTGTAAATTTAAATTGGTTAGTTTTGCTTTTGGTGCTTTTGTTAGTAAGAGTTTTTATTTCGTTAGTAAAATCTTTTAATATTCAATCTTTATTCAAAAGAAAAATATTATTTTTCCTTTTTAAGAAAAAATTCAAAATTTAAAAAATTCTATTTGAAATTGTGTCGAAGTGAAAAATATTTTAAAAATAACTATTTATATTTTTCATACAAGTATTTGAGTTATATCCCTTTCTGGATCTTATTTATTCCTGATTTCTTCAATTTATAATTATTTATTAATTTTTTATATATTTCAATTGAATATCAGGTGTCTCTTTTTTTTTTTTTTTTTTTTAAATTTAAGGTGAGAGAAAAAGAGTTTTTAGCTGCATCTGAAATTAAACCCAAAACTGCTTTGTGTTTTAATTTAAGTCAACTGCAAAATATTCCCTTATCTCGAATTTATGTTGATTTTTGAATTTGTTTTAGTAATAATATTTCATTGTCTTTGTTGTGCTTTTGCGATTTCGTTCTGATGTGCTTTTTTTTTGCACGAATTGACGCAAATTATTTGTAATCATACTTCGTAGTATTTTACATTTCTTGATATTGCATTGGAATATAGGTATAATTGACACTGGAAGGCCCGCGGGTATCCTTTTTAATCATAAGCGTTTATAATTGCAAATGACCTACTCATGGTACGGGTGGCTTCACGCAATAAAGCAATAGATCTTCATGGAGGAGTTGAACCCCTTCGAATCAGCCATCTCGGACCACCGAGATGTGTGGAATTGAACCACTCTGACTTCATCGAATACAAACATACGTTTGAATCCCGAACCGCCGGGTCTAAAGAGTTTAAGCGCTTTCTACCTTTTGACCAATGTTATCATGTGCTTTTACACATTTCTTACGTCCGATTTGTGGAATTTTTTACCACTCTCGGTTACTATAGTCGCATTTCTATTTTCAGCGACAGTCTCCTTTTTAAAAAGAGGTTTCTGTTTGGCTTTGATTTGCTTGTTAGCTATGAACAAGGTTTCGCCGTTATTAAATTCTTTTGGTGCCGATCGCTTCTCATTCCTTCTTGCATTTCGGGATTCTTGCTCATGCAATAGCAGGGCTTTTATATTTTCATGGGTTTGATCTCTGAACTCTGTCAAATTTTGGTAGTTGATGCTAGCTGTCCTATTTAAGAATATGTCTACGGGTTTCTTTTTTGTAACAGAATGTATGGTGTTATTATACTTATCTACAGCTATAGCCACACGCTCCTTAGGGGATAGTCTTGCTAAGTCGCCTGTGATACAGCGATATATTTCGATTAAGGTTGAATGAAGTCGCTCTACTTGGCCGTTTGCCTCACTTCGCTGAGTGGGTGTTTGGTAGATTTCTATACCTAGAGACCTGATGTAATTAAGTACGAGCGGGGTAAGGAATCCTCGCTCGTTGTCCATGACCAGTTTCAACGGTACGGAAAAGTAGTGCAAGACGTCCGTTAATTTCCTGCGTAGGTATATAGACGATTTATTTTTAATGGGAAATAGTTTTGCAAATTTTGAAAATTTGTCTATACAGCTCAAAAATTTCTGTTTTTCTATTTCAAAGAGATCAATGTGCAAGATCTCAGAAGGGTAATTAGGAATTGGTGTTGGCTGAAGGTACGGTTTTGCCGGGTGTCTGTCATATTTGTTCAATTTACAAACGTCACATTGAGCAACATAGTTCCTGATTTGTTTGGCCATGCCTGGAAAATAATATTTTTCAAGGATTTGCTCCCTATTTTCCCTAGGATTCCTATGTGCTCGGCGATGCTCTTGTTCAATTATATCAAAAACTCTGTCTACTATTGTCACGTCCTCCACTACTCGCTGCGTAATTCGAATCTTATACCTGTGAAAGTTACCTACGTAAACGCCCTGCAATAAATGGAGGAATTCCTCAGGAATTTTTATACCATTAATTACGTTGGGATTTAGGCAACCCTTGAGTATGGTAATGAGGTTCACGTTGTCCAAACTGGGCAGCGAAACGTAATATCTGCGGTAGCCATGATGCGGTTGCTCATGGCATCGAGATTCTTGACCTATCCTAAATATTACCTGGTTGCGGAATACATTTATAGGAACTTCCACATGGGGTATAAGATCAGAACTGTCCTGTTCAGCGGAGTGCATCGTGGCCTCGGTGAGGGTTTCCTCATTACGATTTCCTAAGTCGCTACCAGCAGGTTGAGCTACTATAGAATCAGATAGGGCGTTCACTTCAGTTCTGAGGCGAGAGAGAGCGTCGGCGACCACATTGGCTTTTCCTGGTGTGTAGATGATCTCACAGTTATATTCTTCAATTCGCGCTTTCCAACGCTTCAATTTCGCATTATAGTTCCTGCAGCTTAAAGAGAAAGTTAGTGGTTGATGATCAGTATAAATTTTGATTTTTTTCGCCCCATACAGATAGGACCGCAAGTTGTCTAGTGCCCATACTATGGCAAACATCTCTTTCTCATTTGTAGCATAGTTTTCTTCGGTCTTGTTAAGCGATCGAGAAATAAATGCGATAGGTTTGTCTTTACCTATGTCACCCTGAGACAACACCGCCCCCGATTGCATAATTTGAAGCGTCGGTCGTCAAATTAAATGGCTTCTCGAAGTCAGGGAAGGAAAGGACATCAGCGGAGATGAGCAATCGTTTCAAATCGGTAAAGGCCTGCATAGCCTCATTGTCGATATTTATTTTTACCTTTTTTGATACCCTGGCCGTTACTTGAGCGTTTTCTCCTCGTGTGAGATTTGTCAAAGGCTTCGCTACCTTTGCATAGTCGCGGATGAATTACCGGTAGTAGGATGTCATACCTAAGAAGCTTTTAAGGTCCTTCAGATTCTCAGGAGGCAAAATTAGCTTCATCGCCTCGACCTTCTTAGGGTCAGGACGCACCCCATCTGGTGTGATGATATAACCAAGGAACTCGACGTCAGTTTTAAGGAAACACGTTTTCTCCAGGTTAACCTTTAGGTTGGCCTCAAGCAATCTAGAGAATACTTTATCTACGTTTTGCAAATGATCATCTGTATCTTTTCCGAATACAATGATATCGTCGATGTAAACGTAGCAAATTTTACCAATGTATTGCTTAAGTACGTCGTCGATCATTCTCTGGAAGATTGCCGGAGCATTATTTAACCCAAAGGGAAGCCGTAAGAATTCGTATTTCCCGTTCATGGTAGAGAATGCCGTCTTGGTGATATCGGATTCTTTCATAGGTATCTGATGGAAACCGGATGTCAGATCAATGGTTGTGTAGTATTTAGATTGGCCTAGGCTGCATAAGGTTGCGTTTATGTCGGGGATGGGATAGGTATCGGCAATAGTCACAGTATTCAGTCTTTTATAGTCAATGACCATGCAATACTGTTTCTCGCCAGTAGGCTTGGGCTTTTTAGGAACGACCCATATTGGGGAGTTATAAGGGCTTTTCGAAGGCCGAATAACTCCTTCATCGAGCAGTTCATTTACCTGTCTATCGACCTCCTCCCTCATGCAAGAGGGATAAGGATAACTTTTGCTGTAAATCGGGTCAGATGTCGAGGTCCGTATCTCCGCGCGCACACTGGTGTCCACCAGTTCGTTCCCGTTAATGGGCAGGAACAGGTCGCCATACCTTCTAATGAGCTCACTTACTCTTTCTGTAGCCTCGCCTGGGAGGTCCTTAAATATCGCGTAATTTACTTCACTAGATGTTCGAGCCTTGAGCGGTATTTTGTATTTGTCAATTGCAAGTATATTATTTTTCCTGTCAACTACTGCGCCGATATCCTTAAGGGTATCGTCACCAATAATTCCATCAAATGTTTCTAGTCCTGGTAGGACAAAAAATGTTATATTGGAAGCTATACCGACGTCGTTAAAGAATTGCAAGCCCACCTTTTTCTTTATATCTACACAACCACCCGCTGATCGTACACTAAAGGACTTATTGACCCGTTGACTCTCTTTCGCTACAGCAGCCTTTATGAAATTTTTGTTCGCGCCAGTGTCTATAAGGAAATCTAATGTGCGGCCATCCGGTAATTTATACTCTACGTATGGTACGCTAGATGACCGTTGGATAGAAAATCCTCATCTTTCTCAGCATTGGAGTAGTCATCTTCTTCCTCACGATCATCTGTCGTGACATGATACAACCTCTGTTGTTTACGTGGGAGGTTCTCGGATGTTGCCCCACGTTTAAACGGATTAGGTCGATTCATGTAGTTTACGCGTCTACTCTGGATAGACTGGTCTACGTCCATTTTCTCTACCGGAGGGTTTCTCGCCCCTCGAATGGTGGACGGCGATCTTGTTGACGCCACGTAGGTTTTAGGGGAATTGGGGCTGGTCTTCCACTATAAGTGACATCCGGCCTCGGAACGTTGTTAATGGGAACTACCACCTGATTGTTCGTCTGCGAGTTATGAATCGTAAAGTTGCGGTAGTTCACATTTTGTATTTCTAGGCATGCAGAGTAGGCTTCTGGTAACGTTTTCGGACGTTGTATCAAAAGCATTTTTGAGAAATCCCCGTTAAGACCACGTATAAATACGTCCAGTGCCCTATTCCGGTAAGTGTCCACAAGAACTCTTACAGTTTCATCCGTATAGGATTCTGTCTTGATCTTGTTAATGATCAAGGAAAATTGATGGTTCACACCGGCGTAGAACTCATCAATCCTAGAACCCCTTTGTTGCAATTGATGCAACTGGTGTTCTAGTGTTCTAATGTCCCGTTTATCGGCATAATGTAATGAGAGGCACTCTTTTATTTTCGTCCAGCTATTATCAAATATGTTGTACGAAACTAATGCGGCATCAGCAGTACCGCGTACATTTTGCCGGATGTGCTGCATTATGGCTCTGAAAAGAGGCTTTCCTTTAACCACTTTGAAATCTGATAGGATGGCCTCTACGGCGTGTATCCAAGAGACATATTCAACGGGGTTGCCGTTGAAAACTCGAAGCTTCTTCACACAATCGGGAAGGCGACTTATTTCCTTAAGATCAGACTCCGTTGCTGGAGCCTGAAGGGGTATGTCCTCGACATTATCAACACCACTTGACCTAGGGCAAGAGGCTGCTGCTACGCTGGCGCTTATGGAATCAAAATGGGTGACTCGTCTTTCGAGCGAGTTCATTTTTTCCAAAATCGCATTGATAGCGCCGGTCAAGTTGGTAACGGTTGCCTTCAGATCTTCCATTATCCTGGCTGAAAAAATCAATATTTTAGCAATAAAATACTCACAACAGCAAGATGATTATCATAAGTGATTCTCTGGTACAAGCGCACTTTGATGCTTTCGCAGCTTTACGTTAAGCAGGAGCTAAGGCTTTTTTCCACTGAACCTCTTTTTAGGTCCTTCACAAGTATCTTATGTTTAAATTTATTTTTTCTTTATTTAGCCTTGGCTTGGCTTTTTCCCACTGAACCTTTTATTGGGTCCTTCACAAGTATCTTATGTTTAAATTTATTTTTTTCTTATTTAGCCTTGGCTTGGCTTTTTTCCACTGAACCTTTTATTGGTCCTTTACAAGTATGTTTAACAAAATATTTCTTTCCACACTTTTCACTACTGGGTCCCTGCTCGGGCGCCAGTTATCAACTCTTAATCCACTACACCAAAAAATATAAAGGGCCAACTTGCCCAAACTAAACAAAAGGATTAAACGTTATAATATTCTAAGTTTATTTCACTATACTTAACTACGAACACAGTTCTTAAAATATGTCTTAATGCTAGCAGCACCCCAATGCAACTGCCCGTCACTCGTCATTCTTGCTACCAGGAGACTTTCGTTATTTGGCCGCGACGCATACCTTGCGTAAGCACGTCCGGTGGTATCGACCGTGGCCTTGGTTTCCCACAGAAATTTCACTGTGTTGTGAAATGCTTTTCTTGCGTAAGCACCTCCAGACGTTCCCATAGGTGTTAGGTTGTGCTGTGCAATGTCTGATTGGGCACTATGGCGAAATGCAATTTTGCTGATGTTGCGACACGTGCAGTGGCTGATCGAGGGAACAGCGTACTTTGGGTGCTGGCGACTATGTTAACTTACATATAAGAGATTAAGAAATTATATTACAAAATGGAATTCAAAATGTTCAAAACTGAAAAGTCAAGGAAGACAGAATTTGAGATCTTGTTAATTTCATTGATAGCGCGGGCTATAGGAGCATTGCGGCCATAATCAGTTTTAAGATTTTCTTCATAGAAAGGCGAAACAAAGCATAAAGAGCGGTTAGGAACATTGAAGTTAATCCGTTCCAAAAGAGATGGACAATCCACTTCACCACTGATAACTCCGAAAATAAAACTCAAGGAGAGCAGAACTCGCCTACTTTCTAAAGACTTTAACTTTATTAAAAGTAAACGTGAACTATATGAAGGCAGCGGCTCAGAAAAATTTAAAGAACGTAATGCGAATTTAAGGAATACTTTTTGCACCCGTTCAATTCTATTTATGGCTGAACTATGATGCGGCCTCCAAATAATAGCTCCGTATTCCCAGTTCGAACGAACAAATGCTGTATACAAAAATTTTAGTGTACATATAGGGGTCACCGAACTTAACGCAGTTACGCCTGACAAATCCCAAAACCGAATAACCTTTGCTAATAATATTACTAATATGACTATTAAAATTAAAATTCGAACTAAAAATAATGCCGAGATCTTTAACTTCCTCTACTGATTCTAATACAGAATTAGAGATCAAGTAACGGGTTGGTAAGATGTTTTGAATTTTCGCGTAGGTAATCTTAAAGCACTTTTTAATATTCAATGAGAGGCGAGATTTCATGCACCAGAGATGCAAGTTATCTATATCTGCTTGAAGCTTAATCACATCAGAGGGACTTTTTATTATTGAAAAAATTTTTAAGTCATCGGCATAAAGTAAATATTTAGCAAAAGAAAAGCAATTTTTAATATCGTTAATGAATAATACAAAAAGCAATAGGCCTAAAATACTGCCTTGGGGAACTCCAGAATAGGCAGTAAATGGTCTAGAGTAAACCCCGTCAATAGAGACTACGCAGCACCTTTTTAATAAGTAAGACCTGATCCAATTAAGAAATCCAGAATGGAAACCAAGAAGAGCTAATTTCTTAACCAGCATCGAATGGGAAACTGTGTCGAACGCTTTGGAGAAGTCAGTATATATGCAATCAACCTGAAATCCTCCGATAAAAGACGCAATGCAATATTCACTAAACTCCGTTAAGTTCGTAATTGTGGAACGATGGGGTACAAAGCCGTGCTGATTTGGTATTATCACGCTTTTCGTTGCAAAATATATTTTTTCTTTCACTATGGATTCAAAAAGCTTAGAGACTGTAGATAACTTCGAAATAGGTCGATAATTGCCAACATTATTTTTATTACCACTTTTAAAAATAGGAGTAATGCAAGTAAATTTCCAATCATCCAGAAAGACACCTGAAGCCAGCGACTTATTAAAGATAAGCTTTAAGGGGTGTATTAACGCAGGAACTTTTTTCAGCTACGTCGCAGAAAAACCTCAGTATCTGTCTTGTCAGACCACCGCACATTACCCAGGTTGAAATCCCCCAATACACAAACATGGTTATCACCCATTTTACTTAAAACTAACGAAGTGATATTATCACAATGTGCACGATAAATATGATCATTACTATTAGGCGGGATATAGGAAACAATAAAGAACAGAGAGCTAAGAGGCGATGACCCTCTTACGCAAACACAAAGTTGGTCAAGTAGAGAATCACTATTCTCAAGTCTGACTAAGTAAGAGTGAAATTTTCTTTGCACCGCAATGAGAACCCCACCACCTCTTGTACATCCTGTCTTTAAAGCATCCCTATCCTTCCGATATACGTTATACAGGTTTGAATCAAAATATTCAATGTCAAAAAAATCCTTTGACAGCCAAGTTTCAACGATAACAAATACATCATAGTCCAAACGAGAGCTAAAAATTCGAACTAATTCTGCTTTAGTTCGAAGGCCAGATATATTCTGAAAATACACATTCAGATCGCATCCATTACCAGCACGCTTACCAATGTCTACACAATTTGTTGTTGTTGAGTCTCGGTTTTTTAAAAAAAAACGAAACGGGCGCAATCTGACATTAGCTGGCCAGAGATCTGGTGAGATCAGCTTTTCGTAGAAAGCCACAGAGACACCGAGTTTGAAATTAATACTGCTTGCTTTAACAGGCGGTGTTTGTTGCTTGACCAGAGCGAAGCAGGCTAAGTGATTTTTATCTATACCGGCATGCTTCACTACATAATCAACAATATGAGTCGCAGTGACTGTAGGTAAAAACGAAGATACATGTAACCACTTCTTACGGACAGCTACTCCTAGCTCCGAGTTAGAGTTTAAACCAAACACCCTCAGATCTTGACGTCTTTTTTCTTTTCAACAGAAGCCGGAAACTGGAATTTCTCACCACCAGAAGTAGAAAAACCTTTAGCAGAACCCACATTTCCACCAGTAACAGCATGCGAATAAGATGTATAAGAGTTTGAAGATGCGTTGACAGTACGAGAATTAGCAGGAACATGAAGAGCAGGGACAGCGACGTCAACTGCATCAGAGTGAACGGCCCCAGCTTCACAGACGACTGTAGTGGCAGGAGAAGCATAGGCCGTAGTAGTAGTAGTAGTAGAAGTAGTGCTAAAGGCTGTTGCTTTACAGACAGAGTCAGCACTAGTATTGGCTTTATTATGCGGGACGGAAGGCAGTGGCAAAGCATTTGCCGATGAAATTGTCGTCCTTACTGCATTCCTCACTGCTGGAGAGTTAAAACTGTCATGCGCAAACTTGTCAGCATGCGATAGCGAAAGAGTTTGATTCGCAGAGACCACATTCTCAGCGAGTATGTTTACTCCACTAGCAGTTTTCACATTTAGATTTATATAACTGTGAACCACAGCACGAAGATTTTTGATTTCAGCATTGAGCTGTGCAATGTTAACAACATTATCAGTAAGCGTAGACTGCATTGTACGTATTTCGGCATGTAAACCTTCAATTATTTTTATTTGTTGTGCTTTATCTTCGTGCAAATTATTAACAAGAGAAATCACACGCGCATTCTCAGCTCTGAGAGCAGACATTTCTTTAAGCAACGAATGCTATGTTAGTTGTTGCTTACTACTGTCTTCGCATATTGACACAGATGATTTGCTTTTCTGAGAATTAGCATTCATTGCAGATTTGGCAAAATTGTTCTCAATCGAGGCATCCGATGGAGGAGGTGAGCGGACAGACGCACGACGATCAGCCAAACAAGATTTGCAAAAAAACGGCTTATCAGACGAGAGCAAAAACTCGAGATCAGCTGGTAAAATACCAACACAACTAAGATTGAAAATGTTTTTACATTTCGCACACTGCACTTTCGGTTGAGCACGATCAACCTTTTGTCCGCATAAACAAGGCATTATTGAAGAAATATTATATTTTTGTTATTTAAACACTGTTGATGAGAAAATTAATTTGTTTCACAAAGTCACAAAGTCACTATCTTGATATAAGCAATTTCAGCATGTTTACATACTTATATTTAAAACAAAAAGCTTTCGAAAACACTTGAAAAAATGCGGAGCGATAAACAGACACGTCCGACTTGCTTATGCACGTATGCCAAATATTTCGAAGAACTGTATCCCAATCTGTTGCGTCGGGTGAGCCAGCAATCCATTTCCAAGCCGAACCAATCCAGTTTATCGATCGCTTGGGTCTAGATGATTTATACCCTTTCAATTCGCCCAGATGTGTACGGATTCTGCTCAACTGGAATGAGAGTACTCATAAATTGCAGGTGATTCGTTTCGACTGGATAGTGCTTTCTCTAGTCGGTTTGTGGCCATTTCGTAACGCTCCAGGTTTACAGCGTGGATTAGCTTAAAATGTCCATCAATAATCCATCCATACCCGTCTCGGATAGTTGCTAGTGGTGCATCTATTTTAAATAAGTCATAGGAGTGCGCTATTGCGCAAAAGCTGATGCTATGAATTGAAATAACGAATTAGACTAATTATGATAATGTTCCCCCTAAACCTATTAACATAGTTATACAAATTTGATTAGAACAAAGGTATTAAAAAGTAGAAAAAAAAATTTTACGTTATTATTCTAAATTTGTTCTAAACTAATATATTCTATTTCTATTGCTAATATTATTCTATTACTAAATAACGGTATTAGTACTACTGGATTTTTCTTTACGATATTAGTACTACTGGATTTTTCTTACGATATTAGTACTACTGGATTTTTCTAAAGCTTTCGATACTGTAAACCACGATATTTTGCTATTGAAACTTCAATATTATTTCGGTTTTCACGCGACCTCCGTTAATTTGATGAAAAGTTACCTATCGAATAGGGTACAACAAGTGCAATGTGGAAATTTATTTTCGAAACGCAGTACAATATCTTCTGGTGTTTCTCAGGGATCAATTTTGGGTCCAATACTATTTAAAATTTTTGTGAATGACATTGTCCATTGCTGTCAAAATGCCTCTATCCATCTTTACGCTGACGACACTCAAATTAACTACTCACGACCTATTGGTCTTGGGGAAGACTTAGTAGTCAGGTTAAACGACGACCTAAGAAGAATAAACAAATGACCTTTGCTTGAACGCAGGTAAAACGCAGGCACTATCAATAGCGCACGACTCTTTTGACCTGAGTGGTTTGTCGCCAATTGTTTTGAACGATACAGAGATCAAACTTCAATCGGTTGTGACCAGTCTTGGATTTAAAATAAATTCCCGTTTAAGTTGCAAAAACCACATTAATTATATTATATCAAAGATATATTACATCTTAAGAAATCTGTGGCAAACATGTTACTGTCTACCCATCAACACAAAACTTAAACTCGTACAGGCCCTAATTGTCCCCCATATATCTTATTTTGAAGCGGTATATGGTAATATAGAAAGCGAATCTAAAAATAAATTAAATCTAGCTTTAAACAATGCCGCAAGATTTATTTATTTCAAGCGAAAGTTTGATCATATTTCGTTTTATACAAAAAGTATTTTAGGTTTTAGTCTGGAAAATTACCTTAATGTTCGAAATATATTATTCCTTTTCAAAATAATTAGTTATCATCAGCCTCGTTACTTATTTCAAAAATTAAACTTTGTTCAGTCCGCTCGCACACATAATATTGTTCTTCCAAAATATACAACTTTAACGGCTTCCAGATTGTATTTTGTTAGTGCCATCAGGCTGTGGAATTCCTTACTATTATCAATTAAATGTATTAAATCAAGTGGATGCTTCAAAATGGCAGTTACAAATTTGTTTATGTAATACTCTTTCAACTCTTTTCCTTTGCCTCTCAGAAATATTAGTTTACAATTCCATTTTATAAAATTTATTTATTAAATTCAAGTCATATTTGTTGAGTGAATTCAGTATGACGCAAATAAACTTATGAGCTATATATAAAAGCTTACAAAGAAAACTTCAATTATTATTTTGCTAACAATTAATTTTGGGTGTACTGCCAGCTGACAAAACTAACCTACCTCAACAAGTCATACATTATATGGCTATTGACCCTAGTTGCACTCTCCAATAAGTATGGGAACCATTATTGAATTCTATATTTTGCCAAAGTTTTTCTCTCAAAACGAAAGATCAAAAAAAAAATTGCAAGTAACAAACAAAAACTACTCATCCCAATTATGTATGCTTGAGAGAATTGTACATACATACCTACATACATAGAAAAAAAAAGAGGTAACGAATAATTCGAAGCCAAAACAGAACTACCTCACGTTTGGGCGCATTCTAGTAGGTATGTATGCGCACAAGAATGCACATACAAATTTACAAACTAAGATATGTCTGTATGTACACTTCTTAACATCCCGATACAGGTCTTAAAAAAAAATAGGATCAATTAAACAGTTTTTAAATATATTAAGAAAACTAAGTGAATAACTAACTACATGTATATGTATGTATGTATATAAGAGATATCGCAAATTCACTTACACATTGTTTTTTTTTTGTATGTATGTTCTGCGACGCAGTCCCACGAAGCGAAGAAGGCCTCCTTTGCTGTGCAAGTAGCTGCTTACATATACGTATGTTTGGGCATGGATATATATTATATAACTATAAAAATAAAAATAATTTCGACAAAAAAACAAATTTTATGCGACCTTTGTAAAGGTACTCATTTTATGACCGCCACCGTATTGCGCGCGAAGGTCGCGTTAAAAGGGATCGAAGTAAAAACTCTCACTAGGAGCGTGAGTGAAAATATAAAACTAAAGACATTTTAAGAGTTTGAAAATTAAAGTTAAGAGAACCTCTCCAGCATTATAACTTTAAGAGTTATAATTCATTGGTTTCCGAGTGAGCGCAAACAAAAGAAAAATTATAAAATGGGGATATATAACATTTTGTGGAACTAGGTCAGCCTTGTCGGCTCACCACATGTCACCAATGTACATAGCCTAACTATGTACTTTAGTAAAGCGTTATGTACTTATTAATGTCAAATGATCGTACATGTAACCGAAGAACATGAGTGATTCGAAATAAGTACGATCAAAATGCCATGAAATAAAATGAGAGTACTTAAATTAAATATTGAATTAAAGTAATTTTAAGTATTAAGGTAAATATTAAGGTAGAAATTAAGGTAAATATTAAAGTGGTATTACGAGGTTTATTTTACATTTAGTTTTTGTTCTTCTTCTTTATTTTTTTTTCTATTTTTTTGTTGTTGTTGTTGTTGTTAAGATTAAACGTAATTTAAGTAGAATTTCCCTTTGATTTCAATTACTTCCCTTTCTGGTTTATATTTTCTAGCGATCGCTAGTTATTAAGGTTAATTATGCTCCTGGATTTTGATTAATCCACGAAAGTAGGTACATGCATACATGTGAATAAAATCAATTGAATATGTATAAAGAAATATGGTCTAAAACTATCAAGAAATAGTATTGGGCGATGTAGGTGGATGTGGCTGGTACGGTTGGGGTACAATCTCTTGGTAGACACCGTTGTGTGTTTGTTGGGTGACATGCCGCCTTTTGGATACCGTGGGTGAGTCAGTCCACGCCACGGCAAAGAATTTCCGAATAAGTAGTCATTTATTTTCTGAAAAAAAGTACTATTGTTATCTCATGCGAGCTATTTCACTGGTTCTGGCCTCGGACACTATGTAAGGAAACGTAGTTATCTTACCAAGTGAAATTCTAAAGTTGAAAAACTGCTTGCAAATCTTTATTCAGGAACCTGGATACCTTTGAAACCGAGCTTTTACCGCACTTCAACTTTTACCACACTTTTATGCATATATATATTATCATACATGTATATGAAAAAAAATTTAAGTTAAATGATTTAATTGATTAACTGCATCCACACAGCACGAGGGTTCCCAGAAAAAGAAAGAACACTCAGTCTGGAAATTAATCCTGATGCCATATGGCCATCGTCTTTATCGATAAGTATTATCGGAAATCATATGGTATGAATGATGGATTGAAGGAAGATTTCGCTTGTGCTGAGTTTATTAAGCACTACAGGGTGTCGTAATAAAGGAAAGAGAAGTTAAAAAAAATTAAATGGGGTGAATGATTGCAATTCTTTATATGAATTTAGCTACGTTAATGAAGGAAGATAACTCAGTCATATACCTACGGTACATACATCCCCCGCCTAAAGTGTTGGTGCGGTGTGTTATTAATGTTTATCTGCTTGCAGATCTTTTCTGTGATATATTTTTCCCGAGTCATCGTCTTCTAACTCATATAAACAGTAACCTTTGATTGCTATGACTTTCGCTTTTATGAACTTTGGCGCAAATTTCGCGCAGAATTTCTTGCTGGCATCACTTAAAACAAAATTCCTGCGATAGACGTAATCTCCAACCTTAAATGTTTCTGCAGTACTCCGCAAATTATAACGTCTTGCCGAACTATCAAACGCATTTTTAATATTTTCGATTACGGACATGCGTATTAACTCGAGCTTGTCTTTTGGGCTTAGAATGTTGTCATCTAGTGTTCCAAGTCTCCGAAGCAGGTTATATTCGATCGATTAACTCGTTCACTCGCATTCGCTTGAGGGCTATATAATGCTGTGTAAATGTGTCTAATTCCCCGTTCGGCGAGTAAGTTGTTAAATTGTGAGGATTTAAATTGTTTCCCGTTGTCACTCAAGATAATCTCCGGGGTACCAAAAATACTAAAGACTTGTTCATTTAGAAAATTGCAAATGGGCGGTGTGCTGAAATTTCTGAGAGCTTTAAGTAAGGTGAACTTTGTTAAATGGTCTAAAACTATCAGAATCCCTGTATTACCCTGCTAAGACCTAGGGTAAGGACCTAACAAATCAATGTATAGCTTCTGAAATGGGCGCTGCACTGCATATTGTGCTAACATAGGGGGACGTAAAGTGATGTTTGGCGCTTTGCTCCGCCGACAATTATCGCATTGGCCAATAAACTCTTTAACGTCAACTGTCATGTTAGGCCAGTATAAGTTCCTTCTCAACCGCTCTAACGTCTTTGCAATTCCGCCATGACACTTCGTTGGCGGGCAGTGGGCATTTTCTATAACATCTCGTACAAGATTTTTCGGAATCTATAATTTCCAGTTATAAGTTTCCCGGATTTCCATTAGCATGTTCTCTTCTTTTATAAACCAGGTTATCTAGGACTTGTAAGTCAGGCAAACGACTCGCATTGCTATGTACGTGGTTAACTAGCTTCATATACTCTTCGCACTTGAACTCGGACGACTCTATATCTACTAGCGGACGGACTTCTAACTCACTGACTTCTTCAAATTTTGGCGGGATAAACTGTCGGGTACTACGTTTTGCGATCCTTTTCGATGCTCTATGTTGAAACGATATCCTTGCAGTTTTAGGGACCATCGGGCTAGTCTCGTGGATAGATCAGTCTGACGCATAAGCCATTGTAGGCTGGCATGGTCAGTCACAATTGTAAAATCTTGGCCTTCAACATAGGCCCGACATTTTTTTACGCTGAGGATAGCCGCAAGGCATTCCAGCTCAGTAACGCTGTAGTTACTTTGGGCCTTGTTGAGTTTTTGTGAGAAGTATGCGATTGGAACTTCCACGCCATTCTCATTTTTCTGTGCCAAATTTGCATCAACACCAAGTTTAGAAGCGTCACATTGTATTATGAAGGGTTTTTCATAATTCGGACTTGCTAAAACCGGAGCTGAACAAAGCATTTCTTTTAAAAAGTCGAAAGCCCTTTGCGCATCATCGTTCCAAACAAAACCCCTTCCTTTCTTTAACAAATTAGTTAATGGGGTTGTGATGGCGGCGAAGTTATCCACGAAGCGGCGGTACCAACCGGCCATTCCAAGGAAACGCCTGAGTTGCTTTACACTAGTAGGAAGGGGATATGCGTCCTTGACGGTAACGCTATTAACATTCCTAGAGTCAAGACACAAACGGACTTTATTTGGCTTTTTCACTAGCACAACCGGACTGGACCATGGACTATTAGGAGACTCTTCGATTACACCTAAATTTAGCATTTCGTCAATTTCAGCATGAACTAATTTTTCTATAGCTGGGGAAATGGGAAAATATCTCTGCTTGATCGGACGGACATTGTGCTGGAGTTCTATAACATACTCCATAAGGGCCGTTTTCCCTAAGCCTTCCTTCTCACAACTCGGGAATCTGTTTTTAACTAGTATTAACTGACGCTGTTGCTCCTCATTTAAGAAAAGGGTGATATCATCAGTTTTTAAATCCAGGGTAACCTCGGATATAATATGCGGTGCGATTCGAAATTTAATCCAAAAATCTACTCCGAGAATAATCTTTTGTGACATGCTAGGGATAACGTAAAATGAAATGGTTTCGCTTTTACCTTCAAACTTGACATTTAAATCTATGACACCAAAAACTACTTATTTATTACCGTCTGCTGTACAAGCAGATGTTTTATGCTGGCGTAATTTTCTTTGTTTGCAAATATCTTCGGCTAGCTTTGATCCTACACAGGATACTTGCGCTCCACTATCCAAAAGTCCTAAATACTCTGAATCGAGGATTTTTGTGCTATAGAGTTAACGAAGTTTTTTAAAGACTTGCGTTTTGCTTGAACATTTCGCCAAAACTCTTTTATGCGGCGGGACGATCGACTAACTGGCGAAGTTACCTTACTGTCGGTTTTGAAAATACGGTCTCTAATGGCGATATAATTTTTCAGACGAACAGCATACGGTATGATTTTGCGGACAGCCGAACTAGTTTTCAAAGGTTCGTCCGGGCATATGGTTGACGTTACGCAACTATTTGTGTCTGACTTTTCGGGACGTATGAGTAAAATTGTTTTCCCTAACTCTTCTGGTCTTTGCGAGGATTCGGTTTCGAAACCTCGCTCGCTTTGGAGTTTCCCGAACAGAAATCGCACTTTGGTCGGTACACATTGGGTTTTCCACAACCATAGCAAAATATGGTTCGGTCTTCAAAGCAATCTTAATATCTGTGTCCTTCGCTTCGGCAGTTCCAGCAGACTAATTTGTTATGAATTGATGTTTTTGAAATTTCGTCAATGTCGCATTTCAACTCATCGAGTACTTCGTCATCATATTGAACTGTTCGCGCTAAATTTGCGGATTTGCTGAGTTCGATTGCAAGGCTTTCACTCTTCAAACAAAGCCTCCTCAGTTCAGCAAGTGAATTAATTGGCAAATACAGTAACTGCTGTCTAACGCGCGGACGTAAATTGTGCTGCAAAATTTCTACCAGCTCGCTTTATATCAAAGGGGTATGCAAAGGTTCTGCTAGCTTTAGCACCGCGTTACGAAATTCGTCAAAACTCTCACTAGTGCCTTGTTTTCTACTACGAATAAGCTCTTTCATTTCAAAGTCACTCTTGTGTTGCTGAAAATTGGTACGAAGTGCCTGACAAAGAGATGTCCATGTAACGCGTTCTACAGAGCGACGATATCTTCAATACCAATCTTTAGCATCTTTGGTAAAGAGACTCTGGACATGCTCACAGAGGAGGCTAAAATTCCCTCCAAGGGTGTCTATCACTTGGCATTCAATGCGATAAAGGAAACTGTCGACGGGCATGCGGGTTGATCCATCAAACGTGATGCCCCAACTTGAAATGAGTTGTGCAATTCTAGAATTAGGAACGCTGGGCATATCGCTGAAACGTAACTGGTCCACAGCACGATAAAAATTTTGATTTGAATTGTTTGGCAAGTGTGGAATATCCCTTGGCCAGGGCGGAGTCGAATTATGTGGCGGAGGAATCGGAGGCGTATTATTCTCATTTGGGCTAACATTTCCGGTGGGTGGAGCTAACTGTGCATTTGTAGTTCGGGTATTCAAGTTCATCCTGCTCAATATATTAGCTAGGGTGGTATCGAGTTTTTGCTCAATCAACTGAGAAAACCGGTTTTCGAAATCATTGAACATCGTAGCCTGTCTGGCAGATAGTACTGCGGTCACTAAATTCCTAACGCGGCTGTCTTCATTGTTACTGCTGGCGTCTTGAGAATTGGTGGCAGGTAAGCACGATGCACCTTCACAAGCTGATTCCTGCTCCTGACTGTTTGAAAGCAGTTCTTTCTCCGTTTGGTCAGCCTGAAAAGTAGCTCGGGTTCGGGGTCGAGTTCCCGTATTCTGCCGAAAGTCCCTGCTACTACATTTGGCTCGGCAGTGAGGGCACGAGGCGTTTCGTCTTAGCCAATTGAGAAGACACGGTCTATGAAAGCGATGGGAGCACAAAGTAGTCAACACATCACTCTGATCACAAAGCGTTTCTCTACAAATACTGCATACATTAGCCTGAGATGGCATGAACTCATTGCTATTGCGAACCGACATCGCAATTGAAATCATATAAACGAGCCTAAACTGAAACGAGCAAACGGAACCAAAAAAAATAGTTTCCTAACAAAATATTAACCAGAAAAAAAATACCTATTGAGGGATAAAAATTAAGAACAAAAAATGTTCACCGAAGAACACGATATCCTCCAACTAGTCAATTCAAAATCTCAGGTGATGTAATTTACATAAGAATGTCAATGATAAAATATTTATTCAGACAAAAGATTTGATGTGCTTATATCTAAATAATATCAATATTAAATGCTTAATAATTTATCTAGATCAGCAGAATAATGACAGCAAAATAAAGCTAAAATAAACTGCAGCACAAAAAAAATAATAATATCCAAAAGAAATTTAGTCTGACTCCCTGGAGGTGAGGTAATAAAATTTGGCTAGGGCAATTCCAGGCAAACGGTAGTGGAAGCTCAAGACTTGTGGCATAGAAAAAAAAAACAATCTACTCAAAAATTACACAAATCTAAACAAAATAAGAATACGTCTCGAAATGGGATTTGAGACAAAGCGAATTATCAGAACCCTTCAAAAAAAATTTGTTTGTAGTTGTGCTATCGGTTAGCTAGCTGACATATAGTCGAGCCACAACTAAATTTCCAGAGAGCTTATTTAAATAAATTTAGAAAAAAACTCAAAAATTCGCAAAAAATTTAAACAGCATATATAAATACATACATACATATGTATATACCTAATTTGTAGCGGTCAGATCGGTAGACATAAAGCCCTTAGGAATCCGCAATTCCGGCTACAAAATTGGTATACAACTATATAACCGTTCACAATAAACCAATATGTGTGTCAATTGAACTGGACAAAGCAAGTGGCATATAGCTGTCAGCTTTGAAATTCCAAAATACTATCCACTATAAATTTTCTAAAAAAAAAATAACAAATATATTTGTAAGTATGTATATATATATTAATCAAAAAAATGCAGACGGACGAAAATATTCCAACAGGGAATAACTCAAGGGGACTACAAGCTATTAGGGTTACTCAAAGTACACCACTCGTCCCTGCCCCACGTTGGGCGCCATTTTCTGTTATGGGCCCCTTCAGGCTTTTCTTTAAGATGGGCTTGCCTTGCCTGTTTGCAACAGCGTCGTGTGCACTGGCTTTTGTGCCGGAGCTTCAGTCTGGGGAGGGGTTCAATATACTGCTGCAGAACCAAGTCAACATCTATTAGACTGGGGGCCAAACAAGAAACTATATCTTTGCACACTAATGAAATCTACCAACAAGCCTGAGCGCCACTATTCAACCTCAGAATACCCTAAGCAACGCAGCCTGCATATGTTGTGTTTGACTGCTCTGTACCCACCCTACCATGGCTTTTAAGATCTAAATAAAGCCCCATTAAAATACACAAACCACCAAGGAAATCAGACCAGAAATATTAGTTTACAATTCCATTTTATAAAATTTATTTATTAAATTCAAGTCATATTTGTTGAGTGAATTCAGTATGACGCAAATAAACTTATGAGCTATATATAAAAGCTTACAAAGAAAACTTCAATTATTATTTTGCTAACAATTAATTTTGGGTGTACTGCCAGCTGACAAAACTAACCTACCTCAACAAGTCATACATTATATGGCCATTGACCCTAGTTGCACTCTCTAATAAGTATGGGAACCATTATTGAATTCTATATTTTGCCAAAGTTTTTCTCTCAAAACGAAAGATCAAAAAAAAAATTGCAAGTAACAAACAAAAACTACTCATCCCAATTATGTATGCTTGAGAGAATTGTACATACCTACATACATAGAAAAAAAAAGAGGTAACGAATAATTCGAAGCCAAAACAGAACTACCTTACGTTTGGGCGCATTCTAGTAGGTATGTATGCGCACAAGAATGCACATACAAATTTACAAACTAAGATATGTCTGTATGTACACTTCTTAACATCCCGATAAGGTCTTCAAAAAAAAATAGGATCAATTAAACACTTTTTAAATATATTAAGAAAACTAAGTGAATAACTAACTACATGTATATTGTATGTATGTTCTGCGACGCAGTCCCACGAAGCGAAGAAGGCCTCCTTTGCTGTGCAAGTAGCTGCTTACATATACGTATGTTTGGGCATGGATATATATTATATAACTATAAAAATAAAAATAATTTCGACAAAAAAACAAATTTTATGCGACCTTTGTAAAGGTACTCATTTTATGACCGCCACCGTATTGCGCGCGAAGGTCGCGTTAAAAGGGATCGAAGTAAAAACTCTCACTAGGAGCGTGAGTGAAAATATAAAACTAAAGACATTTTAAGAGTTTGAAAATTAAAGTTAAGAGAACCTCTCCAGCATTATAACTTCAAGAGTTATAATTCATTGGTTTCCGAGTGAGCGCAAACAAAAGAAAAATTATAAAATGGGGATATATAACATTTTGTGGAACTAGGTCAGCCTTGTCGGCTCACCACATGTCACCAATGTACATAGCCTAACTATGTACTTTAGTAAAGCGTTATGTACTTATTAATGTCAAATGATCGTACATGTAAACCGAAGAACATGAGTGATTCGAAATAAGTACGATCAAAATGCCATGAAATAAAATGAGAGTACTTAAATTAAATATTGAATTAAAGTAATTTTAAGTATTAAGGTAAATATTAAGGTAGAAATTAAGGTAAATATTAAAGTGGTTTTACGAGGTTATTTTTACATTTAGTTTTTGTTCTTCTTCTTTTTTTTTGTTGTTGTTGTTGTTGTTAAGATTAAACGTAATTTAAGTAGAATTTCCCTTTGATTTCAATTACTTCCCTTTCTGGTTTATATTTTCTAGCGATCGCTAGTTATAAAGGTTAATTATGCTCCTGGATTTTGATTAATCCACGAAAGTAGGTACATGCATGCATGTGAATAAAATCAATTGAATATGTATAAAGAAATATGGTCTAAAACTATCAAGAAATAGTATTGGGCGATGTAGGTGGATGTGGCTGGTACGGTTGGGGTACAATCTCTTGGTAGACACCGTTGTGTGTTTGTTGGGTGACATGCCGCCTTTTGGATACCGTGGGTGAGTCAGTCCACGCCACGGCAAAGAATTTCCGAATAAGTAGTCATTTATTTTCTGAAAAAAAGTACTATTGTTATCTCATGCGAGCTATTTCACTGGTTCTGGCCTCGGACACTATGTAAGGAAACGTAGTTATCTTACCAAGTGAAATTCTAAAGTTGAAAAACTGCTTGCAAATCTTTATTCAGGAACCTGGATACCTTTGAAACCGAGCTTTTACCGCACTTCAACTTTTACCACACTTTTATGCATATATATATTATCATACATGTATATGAAAAAAATTCAAGTTAAATGATTTAATTGATTAACTGCATCCACACAGCACGAGGGTTCCCAGAAAAAGAAAGAACACTCAGTCCGGAAATTAATCCTGAGGCCATATGGCCATCGTCTTTATCGATAAATATTATCGGAAATCATATGGTATGAATGATGGATTGAAGGAAGATTTCGCTTGTGCTGAGTTTATTAAGCACTACAGGGTGTCGTAATAAAGGAAAGAGAAGTTAAAAAAAATTAAATGGGGTGAATGATTGCAATTCTTTATATGAATTTAGCTACGTTAATGAAGGAAGATAATTCAGTCATATACCTACGGTACATAGTATAAGCATATTACTTATACATATATAAGCTAATGTCAACTGAAGTTTTAAAAACATAGTTAATTGAAAATTGAAAATAAATGTTTGTAATTTAACTTTCAAATACGTACACTGAAAAGACTTCATGTCTTACTGTACACATATGTGAATTAATAATAATAATAAAAATAAGCATATGTATTTCTTAACAGTTCTTAGATTGTATACTTATGTCTATATTTTCTTATCCTAACTGTGAGTTGCATAGTGGTTAGTAAGTGTTGATAGAATTTAGATTTTGTTTTCATTATATTTTTTTGTTTGGGAACCCAGTAGTGAGGCAATGGTTTGTTAAAAAATAGTGGATTAAATAAGTGATCAGTATTGTTATGCGAAAGGGTTGTTGCGTTAGTATTGTATACTTTTTATTTTTTTTTGGTTTTTTTTATCCCTTTTAGTCATAAGCGTTTATAATTGCAAATGACCTACTCATGGCACAGGTGACTTCACGCAAATAAGCGATAGATTCTTGTGGAAGAGTTAAACCACTTCGATTAGGTCAGCCCAGACCACTAGGCTGCGTGGAATTGAACCACTCTGACCCCGTCATTACAAACATACGTTTGCATCCCGGACCGCCGGGTCTGAAGAATCTTCACTATTTTTACCTTTTGACCAATGTTATCATGTGTCCCTTCCACATTTTTTACGTCCGATTTGTGGATTTTCTTCCCACTCTCGGTTAGTATGGTCGCATTTCTATTCTCTGCGACGGTTTCCTTTTTAAATAAAGGTTTTTGTTTTGGTTTTATTTGCTTGTTAGCAATAAACAGCGTATCGCCGTTATTAAACTCCCGTGGTGGCAATCGTTTTTCGTTTATCCTTGCATTTCTGGATTCTTGTTCATGTAACAGCAAGGCCTTGATATTTTCATGGGTCCCTAAAGTCTGTCAAATTTTGGTTATTAGTCCTGGCTGTCCTATTCAAGAATATATCCACCGGTTTCTTTTTTGTAGTAGAGTGTATGGTGTTGTTATACCTATCTACAGCTATAGACACTCGTTCTTTCGGGGATGACCTTGCAAAGTCGCCAGTGATGCAGCGGTAAATTTCAATTATGGTTGAATGAAGCCGCTCAACCTGTCCATTTGCTTCGCTTCGTTGCGTTGGGGTTTGGTAGATACAGCTCAAAAATTTCTGTTTTTCTATTTCGAAAAGGTCAATATGTAAAATTTCACAAGTATAATTAGGGATCGGTGTTGGTTGGATATGTGGCTTCGCAGGGTGTCTGTCGTATTTGTTTAATTTGCAGACATCGCACTGGGCAACGTGCAAACGTCAAGCTGTTAAGTTGTGTTTTGTTGTGATATTTTTTTCTTTTTAAAATTGGTTTACTTATTTAATATAATTAAATAATTTAGTGATAAAATATTTGGAGATTCATCTGTGCGCATTTAAAGCTAAGTATAACATCTGTTAAGCATATTTGCATTGATTTTATTGCAATTTAATTTAGTTTTTCAATTGCCGAGTCATTAGTTGCTTTGCATTGTTATTGTTTCTTATTTACATTGTTATTGCTTCTTATTTGCTTTAGACTTTGTATTTGTATTGCGCGCATTTTCTTTTCTCTTCCTTTATTGTCATTCCTGAAACAGCTGTTTGCGTTTAGTTTTTTACGTGTCAAATACTGTGCATCTAAAACTGTTCGTTACATTAATAGCTCTCAAACCATTAAAAAACTTGCATTACCTTTCAAACTGCTTTCTCCTTTATTTTATTAATACAATACGAGTATTTGTTTTTTTTTGATATTAGTTTTTACTTAGTTGTGTTAAATTATGTCTTGCATTTTTGACAACTGCAAAATTAAAAAAACCGATAATGAGCAACGCTCTGTTGCATGCTGGTTGTGCGATGGGATTGCTCATATAAAATGTGCCGGACTGTTTGGTAGAGTCCTGGACTTAATAGAAGAAGGAAAAGGTATTCGTTGGTCTTGTTTGAAATGCAGATCAACTGAGGTTGAACTTTTCCGATTTTTTAGAGAAACCAGAAATGGATTTTTCGAAATGGGCAAAGACTTTCGGGCACTTAATGAAAAATTTAAACTTTATGAAAACGTGTTTAAATCATTTAAGTGCCTAGATAATCAAACTTTGCAACCTGTAAGAGAGACCAAACGCAAACGTACCCACAGCCCGCCCAAGGAAAGTATTGTCGCTCCTCTTATAGTACCTCAAAAGAATGTAGTGCCCAAACCCCAACAAATTGAGCTAATTAATCTTCTGTCCCCTGTCCCACCGCCTCAGGGTACGTCTTCATCAACTTCGTCAAGGGCTATCTGCACTCGAGCTTCTTCCTCTAATAAAAGCAATGCAGATCAGGCTAACTTACAGGTATCTTCACCTGATGTGGGTTCATCTCCACCTCATTTGCTTCCACCTTCCCAATCTGCTTCTATTGTTTCAAAAACTGTAGCACCTTTAGATGAGACTAACTGCTCTGCAAAGAAGCTGGTTGTGGTTCCTTTGAGAAAGTCCATTTTTGTTTCAAGATTTGCTAGGGACACTTCTTCTGATGATATAGAGTTTTACATTTCATCGAAAATTAAGACTTGTAACTTAGCAATCCGAAAATTTAACTTTAAATATGAACGTAACGTATCATCTTTTAAAATTGATGTGGCACCTGAAGTTTTTGATTCTTTGCTTAACAATTCTTTTTGGCCTACCGGGGCATTTGTTCGCGAGTTTGAATATAAGCCACATAAAAATAAAAATAATATAAATAACTTAGCTTCAATTCCTAATCGTGACACTGAGCCAAAAAACTAATATTAAATTCTACTTTAAGTATTTTATACCAAAACGTTAGAGGTTTAAATACTAAATTAAACGATTTATACTTAAAAGGCTTAGACTGTAACTATAACATAATTTGCTTTACTAAAACCTGGCTTAAACCACATATTTTTAATTCAGAGATCCTTCCTAATCATTATCAAATTTATAGAAATGACCGTAAGGACAGAATCGGTGGGGGTGTTCTTTTTGCAGTTCATTCTTCTATACCATCCGAAGATGTTAATATCCCCCTCATCGAGTCAATCGAATTTAAAGCAATACGAGTTATGGTTGGAAATGGTTTCTTTTATTTAGCTGTTTGCTACATCCCTCCTAATTCTGACTTATCGGTATATTCTCAACATATTGCGTTACTTACATCCTTAAGTTCAATGATTACTGCACATGACTCGATCATTGTACTTGGTGACTTCAATATGCCAGGCATATCATGGACTTTCATGGACGACTTTATCGTTCCAATTTCATCAAGGGATAGATACAATGTGTTCTTAGAAGATATGGCTGAGCTCTGTCTAAATCAGATTAATTTAACTCCAAACCATTTTGGAAACATTCTAGACCTTGTTTTTGTTGATGATATATCTAAATCATCTATGAAGAGGTGCGAACCCTTGGTTTTTCCAGAGGACTCTTATCACCCTGCGATTGAGTTAAATTACGAGGTTATAGGGGATTTTGGAAATAATGTCGATAAATCAAGTAGCTCAAACGCTCGTTTTATTTTCGAGAAAGCCAATTTCAAGAAATTAGATCGAGAATTGTCAAAATTATCTTGGCCGACGTATAAAGATGATGTTGAACGTTGTGTCCAGCATTTTAATAATACTATATATAGTTTATTTCAAAAGTTTGTACCTAAACGGGTTTGCGTACAAAAGGAGCAATCACAACCTTGGTTTACAAAAGAACTAAGAAATTTAAAAAATAAAAAGTCGCGATCTTTTAAACTGTACAAAATAACTGGTTTGCACACTAACTATGTTAAATACTCAGTTCTCCGACACGCTTACTTTGAATTAAATAAAAAATGCTACAGATCTTATTTGTGCAAAGTTAAAAGGAATTTAATAACAAACCCTGCATCATTTTACGATTTCGTTAACTCAAAACGCAGAGTGACTGGTTTTCCGTCTGCCATGAAATATCAAAATACCGTGTCTTGTGACTCCCAATCAATTTCCAACATGTTTGCCAAATTCTTCAGGTCAAATTACTCCATTACTTTGCCTCTGAGCAAACCTTATCCATATAAACTTTGTCCCTTAACCTCTGCTTTTATTCCGCAAATATCTTCTGAGGAAGTATTTTATTGTTTGAGTAACTTAAAAGAATCTTTTAAGGCTGGCCCCGATTTGATCCCGACGTGGTTCCTCAAAAACTGTGCTAAACATATTTATGAGCCCTTAACTAATTTATTTAATCTTTCTCTTAGGCTTGGGGTTTTCCCTTCAGCTTGGAAAGAATCATTCATTTTACCCCTTCATAAGACCGGGAGTAGGTCCTCTATAGAAAATTATCGCGGTATAGCTAAGATTTCTGCTATTCCTAAACTATTTGAGGCAATCGTTGTTGACCATTTAACGCATTCATTATCCTCTACAATTTCTAGCACTCAACACGGGTTCTCTAAGGGTAAATCTACCGTTACAAACTTGCTCGAGTTCACAACTCATGTTTCAAATGGATTCAGAGAATTTATGCACACTGATGTTATATACACCGATTTTAGTAAAGCATTCGACAGAGTAAGTCACGCTTTACTGATTCATAAACTCGATCTCCTTGGTTTTCAACCTAATCTCCTTCATTGGATATCTTCTTACCTCATGGACAGAACACAACGAGTTCTTTTTAAAAATAGTTCCTCAAACATTGTTTATGTTTCTTCAGGGGTCCTGCAAGGAAGTCACCTTGGTCCGATTCTGTTTTTACTTTTTATAAATGACATACCTTCTGTAATTAACTATTCAAAAATTTTATTGTATGCTGATGATGTAAAACTTTTTAGATCGTATCATTCTGTTGAGGAAAGGTCCTTACTACAGGCGGATTTAAATAGCATGACTAACTGGTGTGAAGTAAATAACATGCCGCTAAACCTTAAAAAATGTAAGGTAATGTGCTTTTCTCGAAGGGCACTTCAACCGGCTTCTTATGACATATGTAACCATAACCTCGAACAAGTGTTTAACTTTGTTGATCTTGGAATTACAATGGATCCGAAACTTAATTTTAATCTTCACATTAATGTTACAGTTAACAAAGCCAAGGGTGTTTTTGCATTTGTAAAACGATGGTCAAAAGAATTCAATGACCCATACATTACGAAGGCTCTATTCACAACGTTAGTGAGGCCAATACTGGAATATGGATCTGTTGTTTGGCACCCGCGCTATCAAGTTCATTCCGACCGAATAGAGTCAATTCAAAAACAATTTCTGCTTTTTGCTTTAAGAAATTTTCGTTGGGATTCTCAGTACAACCTGCCCCCATATATAAGTCGTTTAAAACTCATTAATCTTCCTACACTTGCTAGTCGTAGAGAAATGCTAGGCGTAGTATTTTTAGTGAAGTTACTGACAGGCTTGATCTATAGCCCATCTCTTCTTGGTGAAATAAAACTAAACGTTCCCTCCCGAATTTCAAGACATTTCCGGCCTCTTTTTCTGAAGCCATGTAAAAGTAATTTTGAGTTAAATGAGCCACTGCGTAGTTTGTGTCAGGATTTTAACACTCACTCCGGTTCTTTTGATATTTCAGACTCACTTTTTTACATAAAGAAAACTATACTCAATGCTCTCAATAATTGATACAAACATACTTATATATTACTACTCGATCAGCTGATGAGCATTTGTTCTGTAGCTGAACAGTTTTAGATCTCGACACTTAACAAACTTCTGCCTTTCATGACTCGGCGCAGCATATGTATATGAAAAAAAATTTTTTTTTTTATATATCCGTGCGTCATACGGATGCGCCCCTCGCGTCGGTCGGGCGGGTATGGAGGGAAAAAAAACCGTTGGGATTATTATTATTATTATAGTCTCTGATTTGCTTAGCCATACCTGGGAAGTAAAATTTTTCGAGAATTTGCTCCCTATTTTCCCTAGGATTCCTGTGTGCTCGACGATGCTCCTGCTCTATTATATTAAAAACTCTGTCAACTATAGTTACATCTTCCACTACTCGTTGCGTAATTCTAATCTCATACCTGTGGAATGTGATTAGCGTAGATATTCTGCAATAACCAAAGGTATTCCTCAGGAATTTTTATTCCATTAATCAAGTTAGGTTTAAGGTTTTCTTTTAGTATGCGGATGAGGGTCGCACTGTCAAAAACGTAGTATCTGGCGTAACCAGGATGAGGCCGTTCGTGACATCGGGATTCTTGGCCTACTCTTAATTTTACCTGATTTCGAAACACATTTTTAGGAGCATCCACGTGGGGTATAAGATCAGAACTGTCCTATCCAGCGGAGTGCATCGTGGCTTCGGATGGGGCTCCTTCGTCAGGATTTCCTACGTCGCTAGTGGGAGGTTCAGGTATAACAGAATCAGATAAAGCGTTAATTTCAGTTTTGAGACGGGAGAGTGCGTCGGCAACAACGTCTGCTTTTCCTGGTTTGTAGATGACCTCGCAATGGGTGCAATGGGGTACAGTGGTGCTTCTGGGTATGCGGTTACAGTTGCACGACTGTACTCAATCCCTACTCTTACGTCCACGTTCGTGCACCCTGGGCAACGTGAGCAACCCATGTGCGAGATACGGTAACCAACCCGTGTGGAGCCATGGGTCACGGCTAATAGAGAGGGAGCTTTACTGAAGCCACTCCGACATATTCGGTTTAAGGGTCAACTATAGTCCGCAGCGTCTGTTCACCAGGAGGTGCGGCTGCAAGCGGGCGTCTGACTTGGAGCAAGCGGCTCGCTATATAAACGAACTTAAAATTTTTACCCCCAGCAATGGGTTGTGCGCAGGGCTTGGAACCCGCCACGTAAAAAACAACATCCAATGAAAAGACACACAATGCCTCGGATGAGACCCCCATTTTTGATGACGACCACGGCAAACGTATTAAGGACAATGATTTGAGGGCATGCACCTGGAATGTCCGGACCCTTAATTGGGAAGGTACCTCTGCCCGGCTGGTTGATGTCCTCAGCAGAGCGAAGGCTGACATCACCGCCATCCAAGAGATGCGATGGACGGGGCAAGGGAAAAAATCGATAGGCCTTTGCGACATCTACTACAGCTGCCATGTAAAGGAGCGCAAATTTGGTGTCGGATTTTTGGTGGGAGAGAGACTGCGCCGTAAAGTACGGTCGTTCACTCCGGTGGACGAACGTCTCGCCAAAATCCGCATCAAGGGGAGATTCTTCAACATCTCCCTGATTTGCGCCCACGCCCCGACGGAAGAGAAGGACGATGGGACCAAAGATCGCTTCTACGACCTCCTTGCCCGCACGTATGAGCGGTGCCCCCACCACGATATCAAAATCGTGCTTGGCGATTTCAATGCCAAGGTGGGCAAGGAGGGCATCTTTGGTTCTACAGTCGGAAAATTCAGTCTCCACAACGAAACGTCCGATAACGGAATGAGACTGATCGACTTCGCCGGGGCCCGAAACATAGTAGTCTGTAGTACCAGGTTCCAGCATAAAAAGATTCACCAAGCTACGTGGCTATCTCCAGATGGTAAGACACGAAACCAAATCGAGCACATTGTGATAGACGGAAGGCATGCTTCCAGTGTCCTAAATGTGCGCACGATCCGAGAAGCCAACATCGACTCGGATCATTTTCTTGTGGCAGCTAAGATCCGCACGCGCCTCTGTGCAGCAAAAAGCGCACGCAAACGGACACAAGGAAAGCTCGACGTCGGAAAGCTGCAATCGCAACAGACAGCCACCCACTTCGCCACTCGACTTGCACTCCAGCTCTCTGAGGGCAATAATCAACAGAACGATATTTCCGAGCAGTGGAACCATATTTTTCTCTGTCTACATACCACCGCTGAAGAATCGATCGGATTTCAGCGAGTCCGAAAGAACAACTGGTATAACGAGGGATGCCGCGCCGCTACGGAACGTAAAGACGCTGCCTACAGGGCCACACTGCGACCGGGCGCAACGCGAGCTGTGCGGGAGCGTTATCGTGAGTTGAAGAAGGAAGCAAGACGCATTTTTCGTGAGAAAAAGAGAGAGCCGAAATGCGTGAGTGCGAGGAGCTTGAGATGCTGGCCGACAGGAAAAGCGCACTTAAATTTTTCCAGAAAGTAAAGCGGCTAACAGAAGGTTTCAAGACCGGGGCGAATTCCTGTAGGAATGACAACGGCGACCTGGTGACTGATGTCCACAACATACTTAAATTATGGAGGGAGCACTTCTTCACTCTTCTTAATGGAAGCAGCTGCAACAACGTTGGAAAAGATGTTGAACCTGAATCCCCAATCAATGATGATGGACGTGATGTACCACCACCCGACCATGACGAAATTCGGAAAGCGATAGCACGGCTGAAGAACAACAAAGCCCCCGGGGCTGACAGGTTACCAGTTGAGTTATTTAAGTACGGCGGAGAGGAGCTGGTTAAGTGCATGCACGAGCTCATCTCTAGAATATGGTCGGAAGAACACATGCCTACTAATTGGAACCTAAGTGTGCTCTGCCCAATCCACAAAAAGGGTGATCCTGCAGTCTGTGCCAATTATCGCGGGATTAGCCTTCTTAACATCGCGTATAAGGATCTGTCAAGTGTATTGTGCGAAAGACTTAAGCCCACCATCAACGAACTGATTGGACCTTATCAGTGTGGCTTTAGACCTGGTAAATCCACCACCGACCAGATATTCACAATACGCCAGATCTTGGAAAAGACCCGAGAAAGAAGAATCGAAACACACCATCTTTTTGTCGACTTCAAAGCCGCTCTCGACAGCACGACAAGAAGTTGCCTTTATGCCGCAATGTCTGAATTCGGTATCCCCGCAAAACTTATACGGCTATGTAAAATGACGTTAAGCAACACCACCAGCTCCGTCAGGATTGGGAAAGACCTCTCCGAGCCGTTTGATACCAAACGAGGTTTCAGACGGGGTGACTCTCTGTCGTGCGATTTCTTTAACCTGATGCTGGAGAAAATAATTCGAGCCGCAGAACTAAATCGGTCAGGTACCATCTTTTATAAGAGTGTGCAATTGCTGGCGTACGCCGATGACATTGGCATCATCGGCCTTAACAACCGCGCAGTTAGTTCTGCCTTCTCCAAACTGGATAGAGAAGCGAAGCGAATGGGTCTGGAGGTGAACGAGGGCAAGACGAAGTATCTCCTGTCATCAAATAAACAGTCGACACATTCACGACTGGGATCACAAATCACTGTTGACAGTTATAACTTTGAAAAAGTTGAGAACGTCGTTTACTTAGGAACCAGCATTAACACCAATAACAGCGTCAACCTTGAAATCCAACGGAGAATCTCTCTTGCCAACAAGTGCTACTTCGGACTGAGTAGGCAATTGCACAGTAAAGTCCTCTCTCGAAGGACAAAAACCATACTCTATAAGTCTCTCATCATGCCCGTCCTATTGTATGGCGCAGAAGCATGGACGATGACAACATCAGATGAGAGGGCTCTTAGAGTGTTCGAGAGAAAGATTCTTCGAAAGATTTATGGAGCTTTGCGTCTTTGCGACGGCGAATACCGCGTTCGATGGAACGATGAGCTGTACGAGCTGTACGAGCTGTACAATGAAGTAGATATAGTGCAGCGGATTAAGAATCAGCGGCTCCGCTAGCTAGGTCACGTCGTTCGAATGGATGAAATAGCTCCAGCCCTGAAGGTTTTTGACGCGGTACCCGCGGGTGGTAGCTGAGGAAAAGGAAGACCTCCTCTGCGTTGGAAAGACCAAGTGGAAAAAGACTTGGCTATACTTGGGATTTCCAATTGGCGCCAGTTAGCACGAGATAGGGACAGCTGGCGAGCTTTGTTGACCTCGGCCAAAATCCCTTAGGCGGTTAATGTGCCAATTAAGTAAGTAAGTAAGTCAGATGACCTCGCAATTATATTCCTCGATTCGCGCCTTCCAGCGCTTTAATTTCGCGTTGTAGTTGCGACAGCTTAAAGAAAAGGTAAGTGGTTGATGTGGTCGCGTTGTCGAGTTGGTAGCGGTGCGTGCTATAACTTGATATGCCGGTGAGTTCGAGGTTCGGATCTCAGTCAGGGCAAGCGAAATCTTAATAATAGAAAAAGTTTTTTCTAATAGCGGTGACCCCTCGGCAGGCAATGGCAAACCTCCGAGGGTATTTCTGCCATGAAAAAGCTTCTCATTAAATACATCTACCGTTCGGAGTCGGCACTAAACAGTAGGTCCCTCCATTTGTGGTATAATATAAAGACGCACACCACAAATGGTAGGAGAAGCTCGGCCAAACACTGAGCTATATAGTATACGCGCCAAAATTATATATTTATATTATAAGTGGTTGATGATCGGTGTAAATTTTTATTTTTTTCGCACCATGCACATAGGACCTCTAATTATCTAATGCCCACACAATAGCAAGCATCTTCTTTTCATTTGTAGCGTAGTTTTCCTCGGTCTTGTTTAGAGAACGAGAGATGTACGCAATTGGTTTGTCCTTACCGATATCCCCCTACGATAGCAGTGCTCCTATAGCATAATTTGACGCATCCGTAGTTAGATTAAACGGTTTTTTAAAGGCGGGGAAGGCTAGGACATCGACGGAAGTGAGCAATCGTTTTAAATCGACAAAGGCTTGTAATGCCTCACTAACGAGCTTAATTTCCACCGTCTTTGAAACCCTTGCATTGACCAGCGCATTTTCCCCACGCGTAAGATTGGTCAATGGCTTCGCGATTTTTGCGTAGTCACGAATAAACTTCCGGTAATACGATGTCATACCCAGAAAGCTTTTAAGGTCCTTTAGGTTCCGTGGAGGCAGGATTAAATTCATGGCTTCAACTTTTTTTGGGTCAGGGCGAATGGCGTCGGGTGTGATGATGTAGCCAAGGAATTCGACTTCAGTTTCGAGGAAACACGTTTTCCCCAGATTCACCCTCAGGTTCACTTCAAGCAATCTTGAGAATACCTTCTCTATATTTTGTAAATGGTCATCTGCGTCCTTTCCGAACACAATGATATCGTCGATGTACACATACCAAATCTTACCAATATATTGCTTGAGCACATCGTCGATCATTCGCTGGAAGATTGCCGGAGCGTTTTTCAACCCGAAGGGTAGCCGTAAGAGCTCGTATTTCCCATTCATCGTAGAAAACGCTGTCTTGGGAGTATCAGATTCCTTCATAGGTATCTGATGGAAACCTGATGTCAGGTCAATAGTTGTATAGTATTTATATTGAACTTGGCTACATAAGATTGCATTTATATCAGGAATCGGGTAGGTATCTGCAATGGTATCGGCGTTTAATCTTTTATAGTCTATGACTATGCGGAATTGTTTTTCGCCGTTTGGTTTAGGTTTTTTCGGAACCACCCCACTCTTCTCTCATGCACGAAGGATAAAGATAGATCTTACTGTAAATAGGTTCGGATGTCGACGTCTTTATCTTTGCATGCACACTGGTATTCGCTCCTATTTATAGGCAGGAATAATTCACTATAGCTTTCAATTAGTTCATTTACCTTTTCCACAGTTTCGTGTGGAAGATCCCTGCATATCGCATAGTTCACCTCACTAGATATCCGTGCTTTAAGCGGTATTTTGCATTTATTAATTTCTAGTAAATTATTTTTCCTATCCACTACTGCGCCTATATCCTTAAGGGTATCGTCGCCAATGATTCCGTCAAATGTGCGTAGTCCAGGTAGGTCGAAGAACGTTACTTCAGAATCGATACCGATATTGTTGAAAAACTTTAATGATGTTTTTTTATTTATGTCTATACAACCCCCAGCTGATCTTACACTAAAGAACTTACTGACTGGTTTGCCCTGCTTGACCACCGTTGGTTTTATAAAATTCTTATTCGCACCTGTGTCCACCAGGAAATCTAATGTGCGCCCGTCCGGCAGCCTGTATTCTATGAATGGTACGCTAGATGGCCGTTGGATAGAAAATCCTCTTCCTCAGCAGTAGCGGAGTAGTCGTCCCTCTGTTCGGTGTCATCTGTTGTAACGTGGTACAATCTCTGTTGCTTACGAGAAAGATTCTCGGATTTAGCACCACGCTTGAAGGGATTTGGCCGATTCATATAATTAACGCGTTTGCTTTGCACGGACTGGTCAACGTCCATCTTTTAAACAGGTGGTTGGTCTTGTTTTGGGGCAACCTGTCGATCACGTTTTTCGAACGGAGGTCGACGGTCGTGAGGACGCCAGTTCACCCTATGTGGAAGTGGAGGAGCCCTGTCGGTACTGAAGCCATGCATCCTACCCGGGATTTTATTTTTTGGAGCGACAACACGGTTATTGGCGCGCGCAGTGTGGATAGTTAAATTTCGGAAGTTTCTATTTTGTATTTCGAGGCACGCAAAGTATGCCTCCCCATTCAAGCCACGTCTAAGTTTTGATTTTGTTGATAATCAACGAAAATTGGTGATTCACGGCGGCATAGAGTTCGTCGAGCCGTGAATCTCTTTGCGACAGTTGCTGGAGTTGGTACTCTAACGTACGGATATCGCGTTTATCCGCGTAGTGGAGTGATAAACACTCCTTAATTTCGACCCAGTTTGTGTCGAAAATATTGTAGGATATTAGAGCAGCATCGGCTCCTCCACGTACCTTTTGACGAATGTGTTGAAGGATAGCACGATAAATTGGCTTATCCTTTACCACCCTGAAATTTGATAGGATGCTCTCCACTGAGTGCACCCATGACACGTACCTTACGGGGTTGCCGTCGAAGGCCTGCAACTCCTTTACCGAGTCAAGAAGCCTACAGATCTCCTTCAGATCAGCTTCTGTATTAGGAGGTCTGGGTTGCACCTCCGGTTCTTCCGGCACATTCACTGCTGTCCCACCCTCGCGGTGGACGAGCCGAGACCGCAGAGAGTCAAAGGAAGAGACCCGCCTCTCCATGGTGCTAATTTTCTCAAGGAGCGCATTGACGGCACCAGCCAAGTTCGTCACAGTGGCTTGCAACGATTCCATAGTTATCTGTGTTATCTGTGGAGAAGGAATAAAAAAGAATATCAAAAACACGTCCTGTACGTTCTGTTGCAGAGCAAGTACTTCACTTTCACTTTATTTTAAAGTTATTTCTCTTTCTTTATTATAATCTACTACGCTTTTATGATTTTAGCTTTCACACAAACAATTATTTCTTTCACTGCTTTCACTACTGGTCCCTGCTTGGGCGCCAGTTAAAGCATCTTTGATCCTTAAACTTACAAAAATAGAAGGGCCAACTCGCCCTAAATCAAACTCAAGGATTTCACAACGTTACTAGTTACACTTTATTAAACTATGATGCCAGCACTAATTACTTATTATTAAACTAGAACGTCTTAGCACTACTAGCACCCCTATGCAACTGCCCACTCAACTGCAACCGCGTCGATCACCAGCCCTCGGTGTAGCAGCAGCCACGCATCCCTTGCATAACGATCTTCATTGGTGCTGGCTGTGACCTTGGCTTCCCACGGGCGTTTCACTGTGTTATGAAATGCTTGCGTAAGCATATCCGGCGGTAACGACCGTGGCCTTGGTTTGTCACAGGTGTAGCATTGGTTATGCAATGGACCAATTGCAGTATAAGGTGAAATAAAATTTTGCTGACGCAGCGCACGTGTAATGGCGGTGGGAATTATGCAGACTGGGCGCTAGCGAATATGTTAACTTGTATATATGTGGGACGACACCTACCTCTGAGTTTGCCCGACCAGCTGACAATAGTAACGCGACACCTACAGGATACTTAGAGGAACGATTAATGAGAACAAACGAACATACCTAAAAACTGACGCTTTCGACTAACGGACGGTACTATGAACATTGCATTGTAAACCGCCGTCGAGCGTACTTCACTAAGTATTTTTCCGTTCGTGTAAGCCGCCACTAAGCGCACTTTGTATTTGTAATTTGTAATTTAAGTATATACGAGTACATTTGTGAATAAACGTTTAAATATTAAACAGTTGTGTATTTATTTTGGTGAATAACTCGGCTACAACCCCACAAATTGGTGACAGAAGGTGGGATGACTCACGGAAAATATTAGAGAAAAAAAATTGTTTTATTATATACGCAGCGCGAGTGTGTGCAAAGCGCGGTACGGTGAATATAAAGCAGCGCGGTACGGTGAAGATAAAGCAGCGCGGTGAAACAAATAGCGACAATTTTCAGTAGTTAAACTGAAAAACTTCCTTTTTGCTTCGCAAGTGAAATTACGTGTTGAGCTTTTGGTACAGACCCACAAGTGGTACCACGCCATACAAGGGCCGTTAAAACCGTTAATTTTTACCGTTGACCGCTATTGGATAGCACAGTCGAGTGCGCAGCAGAGGAACCGCAAGCAGCTATACCGACGGTAGAATCAGCGCATACGACAGCGCATCAGCAGCAGCGTTAACACTTTCAAACGCATCAACAGTTGGGAGTGCAAGCAGTGGCGATTAATTGACATACGTTGGCAGCGCGTACACATTGTAAAGGCATAGACTTCGCAGTCAGCGCATCGTGTACGCAGCGAAAGTATCAGCAGCACAGCAGTTAGCGTCGCAAAGGGTACAGCGTATTCGGCAGTTAGTTGGCGCTGGTAATTTGCATGTGCCTATACACAAAGGTATGAACATTTACATACACATGTACATATATAGCTGCGTATGCTAACAAGATTCGGCTGTAAATTCGATCTTGTTTCATCAAAACAGAAAACTGATGATTTAAATTTATATGGGCGATAACCCAGTAAGAAATTAAAGTAAATAAGCAAAGATAGACTTGTAGCTAAGTACGGTACCAAATTAATGTGATTTTTATGTACACATTGTGATTTTAATTTTGCCATCAGCATTCGACAAAATATTCCGTGCACAATTTATGTATTAAATACAACGATTTTATTTGTGCGAATAGTGAGGTGTTATATTTATTTAATAAACACTTATAATAAGAAATTTTTTGTTAAAATATCCTGAAGTTTTCCGTATTAGTTATTGTATTCATACTATATAATTTTACCTTTGAAGAATAAAATTAATCCTCATTTAACATTGAATTGTTCACACATATTTTAACATTAACTTAAATATTGTAAGACATGGACCGAGACCAAGTTCTAGGGCTGACAGTGGACGGGTTAAAGGAAAAGTTGGAAGGGTTGGGACTAGCGACAAACGGACGTAAGGCTACATTGCAGGATAGGTTGCTGGAACACTTCGGGCTGAATGTTAGCGATAGTGAGGCCGAAGATTTCGAGGACTCGGCTAGCCGGCGTAGTGCGTCTGGGCCGGTAGTGGCACGCTCAGTATTCACCCTCCGCGACATTGAAGAGTCTTTAACGAAGTTCAGCGGATCTAGTCAGCCCAGTTTTGAGAAATGGTTGGAAGATTTCGAGGAGAATGCCTTGGTTGTCCAATGGAGCGAGCAGCAAATGTTTATATACGGTAAACAGCTATTAGTAGGTGCAGCTAAGTTATATGTCCGTAGCCTAGGCGGTATTAAAAGTTGGGGATCTTTGAAAGCAGCGTTGCGAGAGGAGTTTGGTACAACCGTGTCTGCAGCCGAAGTACATCGAACTCTCAGAAACCGTAGGTTGCGCCCACAAGAAGACCTTCGCGAATATTTATATATCATGATGGAGATTGGGAAACCAATAAAGCTGGACGACTCCAGCTTAATTGAGTATTTCGTCGAGGGGATACCGGACACCAGAGCGAACAAGAGCAACTTGTACCAGGCCAAAAGCGTCAAGGATTTGAAGGAGCAAATAAAAGTTTATGAAAGAATACGGGTCAATAAACCCACGTCGTCGAATGCATATCAGGTTCAGTCGGGTTCTTCGAACAAAGTCTTGTCACGTTTAGCTACAACGCAAAAGGGTTGTTTTAACTGTGGAGATATTTCACATTTTGCAAGGAACTGTCCAAGTAGGCGCAAAATTACGTGCTTTAAATGCGGCTTGGAAGGGCATCATGCATCGGACTGCGAGGCGGCAGGTAAAGTAACTAAACCAGAGAAGAACCTTGTCAATACGATGTCGGCAAAGAAAGGATGCGGTCTAATTTTTAAGGATTTAAACATCAACGGGTGTTGCATTTCTGCGTTGGTTGACACCGGTTCCGATCTATGTTTGATGCGTTACGACACACTGATGATGTTGGACCTTGACATAGAATTAAGTAAGGAGAGGCGGCGTCTGGTAGGCATTGGCGGAAGTGAACTCACAACAATGGGCCACTTCTCCATTTGCCTTGCTATCGACGGTATTGAGTTGGACATTGAATTCCACGTTGCTAGAGAGCGAGACATCAGCTACGCATTGGTACTAGGTAATGATGTATTAAGGCAGGTAGACCTGGTAGTCACAAAATATGGTGCAGAATTTAAACGGAGAATACCTAAAGAACGTCAGCGGGTTAAGGAAGACAAGTGCGTCAGAACATTTCCGGAGAACAAGAAAGCGGGCAAGGCGAAGAGCGTTGGAGAAATTCGTGGAAGCGCATTTGGGCGTGGAGACACGATAGACGAGCCACGGAGGCAAATCAAGTTGCCAGAGCGGTTGGTGGCAGCGCATCGTGTAAGCGTGAGCGGGCGTTTCGGTGTGATTGTAAGGCCACAGGGGCACGGTGAGATGTTGCCGAAGTCGGCGGAGACGGACAGCGAGATCCAAAGTTGAGGAATAGAGAAGGCCGAATTGCAGAGCTGATGGATGTGTTTGGAAACCTATGCCTAATAGCGGGTGTCAAAGAGGCACCGGAAATGGAAGTTGATTTGTCGCATTTGAGCGCGCATTATGCAGATGTAGTGAAGAACCTGATAGCGGAATACAAGCCCGTCAGGAACTTCAAAGCACCCATAGAAATGAAAATTGTTCTAACAGATGACAACCCTGTGTACGAAAGACCGAGAAGGATGTCCTACGCGGACAGATGTGTGGTGGATAAACAAGTAGCGGAATGGCTTGAAGAAGGAATAATTCAAGCGAGCAGCTCAGATTACGCGTCGCCTGTGGTGTTGGTCGCGAAGAAAAACGGAAGCAAACGCCTTTGTTGCGACTATCGGCGCTTCAACGAGAAGATCCTGAGAGATAATTTCCCGATGCCCATGATGGATGACGTCGTCGAACAAATGCAAGGATTAAGTGTTTTTACTACTCTGGATCTTGTGAGTGGATTCTTTCACGTACCAGTAGTCGCCGATTCGAGGAAATATACCGCGTTCCTGACGCACAATGGTCAGTACGAATTCCGATTCGTGCCGTTTGGGATCTGGAATTCTCCAGCGGTTTTCTCCAGGTTCATTTCCACCGTTCTAAGAGACCTGATTCGCGACGAAGTAGTCGTAGCATATATGGACGATCTGACGATTCCCTCTAAGGATGAAGCAGAAGCCATACAGAAGTTAAAGTTAGTACTGGAAACGGCAGCAGCAAGCGGTCTACAAATTAACTGGAACAAATGCCAATTTCTGATGAGAAGAATAGAGCTCCTTGGTTATATTATCGAGAATGGTTCACTAAAGCCTTCAGATAATAAAACGAGTGCCATTAAGAATTTTCCAATTCCGCGCGACCGGAAAGCAATACAGCGATTCCTGGGACTAACGTCATACTTCAGGAGATTTGTTGCTGACTATGCCACTATTGCCAGACCATTATCCGACTTGTTGAGGAAAGATGTGGAGTTTGAGATGAAAGATAAGCAGCTGGCAGCAATTCAGCAACTGAAATCGGCCTTAATACGTGCGCCAGTTTTGAAACTGTATAACCAAAAGGCAGTGACCGAAGTCCATACGGACGCCAGTATGTACGGCTATGGAGCCGTAATGTTGCAGAAAGATGCCGATGACCAAGAACTCCACCCCGTTCAATACATGAGCCGTAAGACCAAGCCGTGCGAAGAGAAATACCATTCGTATGAACTGGAGGTGTTAGCGATCGTGGAAGCCGTCAAAAAATGGAGAGTGTACTTGGCTGGAATGAAGTTCAAAATAGTGACGGACTGCAACGCGTTCACCATGACGATGAGGAAGCGAGATATTCCAGCAAGAGTATCCCGTTGGGCTATGTTCTTGCAGGACTTCAATTACGAGATCGAACACCGCAGCGGAACGAAGATGCGTCATGTCGATGCGTTGAGCAAGGTGTCATGCCTCATGTTAGAGGATTCGCTAAGTCACAGAGTAAAAGAAGCACAATTGCGCGATGATTGCATACGAGCAGTCCGGAAGGTGCTGGAGAAGGACGTGTACGAGGATTTTTACTTAAACCACGATATCCTGTATAAGGACCCCACAAAGGAGCTCATAGTCGTACCATCACTTATGGAGAACGAGATCATCACGATGGCACATAAGCAGGGGCACTTCTCCGTCAAGAGAACCCAAGAGGCGGTAGCGAAGACTTTTTATATTCCGCAGCTAAGCAAGAAGGCAGCCAGAGTGGTACAGAGTTGCGTGGAGTGCCTGATTACGGATGCTAAATCTGGGAAGAAGGAAGGCTACCTCAACACTATCTGTAAGGAGGATAAACCATTGACAACATTTCACATCGACCACGTCGGGCCAATGGAGGCGACCAAAAAGCATATAACTACATATTGGTCATAGTGGACGCCTTCTCGAAGTTTGTGTGGCTATACCCTACACGGAACACGGGCGCAGACACAGTAGTCGACCGCCTCCAGAAGCAGGCATCGGCATTTGGGAATACTGCGCGTATAATCACCGATAGAGGCGCGGCTTTCACCTCAAACCTCTTCAAAGGTTACTGCGAAGCTGAAAAGATCCAACATTTGCTGATAGCAACGGGCGTTCCACGGGGCAACGGCCAGGTGGAGCGTATGCATCGTATCATCGTGCCCATGTTATCCAAGTTGTGTCACGAAGATCCCAAGAATTGGTACAAGCATGTGGATCGGGTGCAGCAGATCCTAAATAGCACACCTCCGAGAAGCACCAAACAATCACCGTTCAGAATACTCCCTGGAGTGGAAATGCGCGTCCAGCGGTTGCCCGAGTTGAACTTGACGCTGAAAGGGAGAACATTCGCCAGCAAGCACAAGATAATATCGCCATCATCCAGCAAGAGAACAAGCGGACTTTCAATGCTCGTCGTAAAGCAGAAGCCAACTATGACGTCAACGAGCTGGTGGCCATACAACGGACTCAGTATGGAACGAACTTGAGACTGAGGCCAAAGTTCTTCGGGCCGTATAAAATTGTCAAGAAGCTGGAGCACGGTCGTTATGATGTCAAGAAGATAGGGGACCATAAAGGCCCTGGGCGTACTGTTACGGTTGCCGAGTTCATGAAAAGATGGAATCCTCCATTCGAGGCCGAATGATCGCAGGATGGCCGATTGTGGGACGACACCTATCTCTGAGTTTGCCCGACCAGCTGACAATAGTAACGCGACACCTACAGGATACTTACAGGAACGATTAATGAGAACAAACGAACATACCTAAAAACTGACGCTTTCGACTAACGGACGGTACTATGAACATTGCATTGTAAACCGCCGTCGAGCGCACTTCACTAAGTATTTTTCCGTTCGTGTAAGCCGCCACTAAGCGCACTTTGTATTTGTAATTTGTAATTTAAGTATATACGAGTACATTTCTGAATAAACGTTTAAGTATTAAACAGTTGTGTATTTATTTTGGAGAATAACTCGGCTACAACCCCACATATATACATATTCATACGTATTTATTTTAATGAAATTGAATTTACAAAACCTATACATACTGTGAACTCTTATTTTAAGTTATTTTTGTTTCAAATAGTTACATGCATACATATGTAAATATTGATCTCAATAAAAATTTTTAAAAACACAAAACGAACTAGCAATGTGCATGCATATTCTGTTTTTAAAACTACATTTTAAATTTCTGAACTTTTGGTGCAAGTACTACTACATAAATACATACATAACATCTTTTTATATAAGCACCACCGATGCAACTAAACGAGTTTTTTTACATGCACTGCAAACGCATATAACCGAGTTTTGGTAAATGCATTTCCCGCTTATAAGCCCTAAATGTCGAGCAAATTACGAAGTACATATAAGCGGTAAATACTGTATGTATAAATGTATGCATAAGCACCGGTTGACAGCACCTTCTTAGAGAGTACGAAACTGGCGACCGAACTTTCAGGTTACTGGGTGACAGTGTGTATGGTATTAAACCGTTCTCATTGACTCTGTACAGATATGCTGAGTACGGGACAAAGGAGTATATTTTTAAAAGGCGCTTTCTTCTGCACGTTACGTGGATGAAAGAACGATAGGCCTTTTAAAATGTCGATTCCGGTGCTTGCAAAGTATATTGCACTACAGCCACAAAAGGTGGTTAAAATTGTCAATGTTTGTTGCGCACTACACAACATCTTCCGATGCTATATCATTGAAATGATATAGAAATAATCGCCTCCTCAACAGAAGCTTACGAGGAAAATCATGATTTTTATCACATGTCAGAATGGAAAACGAGGGCCAAACAATCCGAAACGAAATAGCAAATGCTGTTAAAATTTATTTTCCATTTATTAAGGCACACATAAGGCACCCATATATGCAAATATGTAAATAAATAATTTAATTAAAACATGTAACAAATTAACAGTCTTCTTTATATAACTAATTTGTAATAAAAATAAGCAAGTAAATATTCTTATACACCCGTGGCAAAAAAAAAATAGCCCAATTTTATTTTAACCTTTACAACATATAATGGGATTTCAAATATTTTGTATCTAATATGAAGTACAATCGATACAATTAAGTTCTGTATATAACAGCATTCAAATGGCCTCTACGACTTCTTTTGCAGGAACGAATTCGATGAACTCAATTTTTGAATACTTTTTAAACTTAATCAAGTCGTACATATGTCATGAATAGCACGTTTTATATTTGTTCTCTTCTAAAGCTTGAAGAGAGTCTGGTTTATTCCTAAAGACCAATTACTTTAAATAACCCCACAAGAAGTAGTCTAATGGCGTTAAGTCACAACTTCTTGGAGGCCATTCAATGTCACAATTTCTTGAAATAATCGAATCTCCAAACTTTTCTCGCAATAAATCGGTTGTTGCACGTGCTGTGTGGCACGTAACCCCGTCTTTTTGGAACCAGAAGTTGTCAAGATCAACTTATTCTAATTGCGGTCATAAAAAGTTGGTTATCATCGATCTATACCGCTCTCCATTGACAGTAACGGTATCACCAGCTTCATTTCGAAAGAAGTACGGACCGATGATTCCACCAGACCAAAAACCACACCAAGCTGTCAATTTAGGTGAATGTAATGGTGGTTTATGAATAATTTGTGGATTTCCTTCGCACCAGAATCGACAGTTTAGTTTATTTACCGCACCTTTCAGATGAAAGTGAGCGTCATCGGAGAAGATGATTTTCCTAAAAAAGTTGCAATAGGAGAAATATTATTTTGATAATAAAATTGAATAATTTGTAAACGTTGTTCTTGCGTATATCTTTCCATGATGAAATTGTAAACATTACTGAATACAATGAAAAAAAATTACAGATCATGACATATTAAAAATGGCCGAAACGACACTTAGAAATCATATCATCCCAATTGGAAAACCCTTTATCATATACCATTTTTTCCTTTATTTCCAAAAAAAAATACACATGTGATGGGCTGCAAGACTGCACAAAAAGTTAAAAATCTATTATGATTATTTTTTTGGATTTCGTTATATATTTGAAAAGTTTGCAAAATATAAAAGTGAGCTATTTGTATGCGCACGGGTGTATATACATACATGAGTAAATTATTTTATATCAACATACATATGTATATGAGATCACTCATATTTTTTCAAGGGTTCATATTCTTTTCTTCTTTTTCTTGTCAATTTTCGCTTTGTTCAGTTTATGTCTGTTGTTCCGTATTCATTTCGTCTTTTCGGTCAACCAGGTATTGGTGCATAATAGTAAATGTTAACAAATGTTAAGTGTCCTGAGTATAGGTACCTAAAGACTCGCGTGGTTAGAGTATAAAAGGGTATATTTTATCTCGAATCTGCCTTTGCGGTAAGAACAGGTAGATAGTAAGTAATTTTAGCCCATTTAGGTATTGCAGGTTTGTTTTGTAAGTTTGTATCTGTCATTTTACCTACGTCTTTGTTTTGTTTTTTGTAAACAAGCCTTAATGGTGCAAATATCGCATCAGAGTTGCGGTTTATTTGTTCGATTATTATCCTCCCATCAAAGGATTTTTGTTTATATATTTCCATGTTTTCAAGAGCATTTAGGCGCCGTCCTTTTTGTTGTACGTGCAGAACCTTAACGGGTTTCTTTATGTTTGCGGGTAAACATTTTGCGTTTACCAAATGGTTTGCAAAATTAGGTTCTGGTATTGTCGTGGGTTTTCTTATCCTTTTGTTGTAGTCCCTTATGTGTTCACGGAATCTTGTTCTTACTTTACGTCCTGTTTGTCCTATATAGCTATATTGACACTCACAGGTCAGTTTATACACGCCTTGTTTATTCAATCGGCCTTCTTCATTCGTGCTGCTTTTAAGTATCCTTCCCAGGTTGTTTCCATTTTTGAACGCCGTGCGGATATTATACTTTCTGAAAAAATTTGCAAGTTTGTACGTCATTTTTCCTGTATAAGTCATTAGTGTCCAAGTTTTTTCGTCTAGCTCTCTGTGGCTTCGTTTTTGAACTGCATAAATTTTTCTGCATTTATCCACGAGCTCCTTTTTATATCCGTTGTTTGTTGCTATGTTGTATATTGTGTTTAGTTCTTTCCGTATGCCTCTCGCGATAGAGGTATTCGTTCAAGTCTGTTTGTTAGTTGTCTTATAGCGGCGTATTTGTGTTCTTGAGGATGATTTGATGTGTTTTGTATTATGGTGTCTGTAGCTGTCGGTTTTCTGTAAATTTCGTAGTCAAGTTTTTTGGCAATTTTGTCTATCTTTATCGTCAGATCCAGGTAATTTATTGTTCCCTTCTTTTCCATTTCCATCGTAAACATGTTGTTTGTTTAGGTATTCCAGTATCTGCTCTTCATTGTCCTTGGTGATCACGCAGATAATGTCATCCGCGTACCTTGCATAGAATACTACTCTTAACTCGGCTTTCAGTTCTTCCATATACTGTCCCTCCAGTTCTTGCATAAATAACTCCATGAGGATGGCCGAGGTTGGATTTCCCATTCCGAGTCCGTTTGTTTGTCGGTATATTTTATTATTAAACTTAAAATAATTTTGTCGCAGAGTAGTTCGTAATGTGTTTGTGATTTTGGTTGTTTTTATATGGTCCTTTGTTTTTTCGAGTAATGTTTTCCGGACCATATCTTTGTTTCTGTTTGTGTTCATATTCCTCCTTACCCGCGCAGACTACGACATCACTTGCCTTACTCCTCTGTTTTCGGTGTTCGAGGATGGCATCCATTTTATTACAAATGTCCTGCTTCCATTCTTTATCGTACTGAAGAAACTTTTTAAGGCGCTCATTTGTTGTTTCCTTTGGCGTAGGTTTTTGAATGATAGAATTGTCGAGGCGTGAACGTTTCGAAGGGGTTGTAGGCGAATCATCATCGCTTGATATTAAGTACTCTTCCACACCAAATGATGCTCCCGAAACACCTTCAACGCTCAGAACTATTCCGCAAATTTTGAACAATTGTTTCTTCGGTTTGGGTTTGGAAAATATACAAACTCGCGATAAAAATGTGGTTCGAACATAAAAATCGATAAGATCAGATTGTCGGACACCTATCGAAAAATTTTGTCGGTGTGTAATCCAATACCTAGAAAATCGAATTCTACGACAAAGCAGAATAGTTCGAGTTTTGAAAATAATAATTTGGCGCTTACACTATATAGCTCAGTCTTTGGACGAGCGTCTCCTACCATTTATGGTGTGCGTCTTTATATTGAACCACAAATGCAAACGTCAAGCTGTATAGTTGTGTTTTCTCTGTGCTACTTTATTCATTTATTGAAATTTCATTAATACTTTGTATATAAATTAATAATTTAGTGATACAAGTTTTAAAGATTTATCTGTGCGCGTTTGAAGCTAAGTATAATATTTGTTGAGCATTTTTTGCATTGATTTTATCACACTTTAATTTAGTTTTCAATTGCCGAGTCATTAGTTGATTTGCATTGTTATTGTTTCTTATTTACATTGTTTTTGCTTCTTTTTTTTGCTTTAAACTTTGTGTATTTGTTTAAGTTTGCGCGCATTATCTTTTCTCTCTTTTGATTGTCATTCTTTAAACAGCTGTTTGCGTTTAGTTTTTTAGGTGTATATTACTGTGCACCTAAAACTGTTCGTTGCATAAATAGCTCTCAAACCTTAAATAATTATAAAACTTGCACTACCTTACAAACTGCTTTCTTCTTTGATTTATTAATACAATTTTAGTTTTTACTCATATTGAATTTTACTGTTTAAATTATGTCTTGCATTTTTGACAACTGCAAAAATAAAAGCGACAATGAGCAACGCTCTGTTGCATGCTGGTTGTGCGATGGGATTGCTCATATAAAATGTGCCGGATTGACTGGTAGAGTCCTAGACTTAATAAATGAAGGAAGAGGTATTCGTTGGTCTTGTTTAAAATGCAGATCAACTGAGGTTGAACTTTTCCAATTTTTTAGAGAAACTAGAAATGGATTTCTCGAAATTGGCAAAGACCTTCGGGCACTTAATGATAAATTTAAACGTTATGAAAACGTGTTTAAATAATTTAAGTGCCTAGATAAACAAACTTCGCATCCTGTAAGAGAACGCAAGCGGACACACAGTCCACTCAAGGAAAGTATTGTGGCTCCTCTTGCATTACTTCAAAATAATATTGTGCCTCAACCCCAACAAATTGAGCTAATTAATCTCTTGTCTCCTGTCGCTCCGCCTCAGGGCCCGTCTTCTTCAACTTCATCAAGAGCTATCTGCACTCGCGCTTCTTCCTCTAATAAAAGCAATTCTGATCATGAGAACTTACAGGTATCTTCATCTGAAGTGGGTCCATCACCGCCTCAATCGCTTCCACCATCCAATCTGCTCCTATTGTTGCAAAAACTGTAGCACCACTGGATGAGACTGACAGCTCTGCAAAGAAGCTGGTTGTGGTTCCTTTGAGAAAATCGATTTTTGTTTCTAGATTTGCTAGGGACACTTCTTTTGATGATATAGAGTTTTACATTTCATCAAAAATTATTACTTGTAACTTAGCAATCCGAAAATTTAACTTTAAAATCGTGACACTGAGCCAAACAACTAATTTTAGTTCTACTTTAAGTATTTTGTACCAAAACGTTAGAGGTTTAAATACCAAATTGAACGATTTATACTTAAAAGGCTTAGACTGTAACTATAACGTAATTTGCTTTACTGAAACCTGGCTTAAACCACATGTTTTTAATTCAGAGATCCTTCATAATCAATATCAAATTTATAGAAATGACCGTAAGGACAGAATCGGTGGGGGTGTTCTTTTGGCAGTTCATTATTCTATACCATCCGAAGATGTTAATATCCCCCTCATCGAGTCAATCGAATTTAAAGCAATACGAGTTTTGGTAGAAAATGGTTTCATTTATTTAGCTGCTTGCTACATCCCCCCTAACTCTGACTTATCGGTTTATTCTCAACATATTGCGTTACTTAGATCTTTAAGTTCAATGATTACTGCACATGACTCGATGATTGTACTTGGTGACTTCAATATGCCAGGCATATCATGGACTCTTATAGACGACTTTATCGTTCCAATATTATCAAAGGATAAATACAATGTGTTTTTAGAAGTTAGGGCTGAGCTCCGTCTAAATCAGATCAATTTAACTCCAAACAATTTTGGCACCATTCTGGATCTTGTTTTTGTTGATGACGTATCTAAGTCATCTGTGAAGATGTGCGAACCCTTGGTTATTCCAGAGGACTCTTATCACCCTGCGATTGAGGTAAATTACGAAGTTATTGGAGATTTTGGAAATATGGTTGATAAATCAAGTAGCTCAAACGCTCGTTTTATTTTCGCGAAAGCCAATCAAGAAATTAGATCGAGAATTATCATGGCCGACGTATAAAGATGATGTTGAACGTTGCGTCCAGCATTTTAATAACACTATATTTAGCTTATTTCAAAAGTTTGTTCCAAAACGGGTTTGCGTACAAAAGGAGCAATCACAACCTTGGTTTACTAAAGAACTAAAAAATTTAAAAAATAAGAAGTCGCGATCGTTTAAATTGTACAAAAAAACTGGTTTGCACACTAACTATATTAAATACTCAGTTATCCGACACGCTTATTTTGAATTAAATAAAAAATGCTACAGATCTTATTTGTGCAAAGTTAAAAGGAATCTAATAAAAAACCCTGAATCATTTTATGATTTCGTTAACTCTAGGCGCAGAATGACTAGTTTTCCGTCTGCTATGAAATATCAAAATACCGTTTCTTGTGACTCCCAATCAATTTCCAAAATGTTTGCCCAATTCTTCAGGTCAAATTACTCCATTAACTCGCCTCTGAGCAAACCTTATCCATATAAACTCTGTTCCCTCACCTCTGCTATTATTCCGCAGATATCTTCCGAGGAAGTATTTTATTATTTGAGTTACTTAAAAGAATCATTTAAGGCTGGCCCCGATTCGATCCCGACGTGTTTCCTCATAAACTGTGCTAAACATATTTATGAGCCCTTAACTAATTTATTTAATCTTTCTCTTAAGCTTGGGATTTTCCCTTCAGCTTGGAAAGAATCATTCATTATACCCCTTTATAAGACCGGGAGTAGGTCCTCTATAGAAAATTACCGCGGTATAGCTAAGCTTTCTGCTATTCCTGAATTATTCGAAGCTATTATTGTTGACCATTTAACGTATTCCATATCCTCTACAATTTCTAGCACACAACACGGGTTCTCTTAGGGTAAATCTACCGTTACAAACTTGCTTGAGTTCACAACTCATGTTTCAAATGGATTCAGAGAATTTATGCACACTGATGTTATATACACTGATTTTAGTAAAGCATTCGACAGAGTAAGTCACTCTTTACTGATCCATAAACTCGATCTCCTTGGTTTTCAACCTAATCTCCTTCGTTGAATGTCTTCTTACCTCATTGACAGAACACAACGAGTTCTTTTTAAAAATAGTTCCTCAAACATTGTTTATGTTTCTTCAGGGGTCCTGCAAGGAAGTTACCTTGGTCAGATTCTGTTTTTACTTTTTATAAATGACTTACCTTCTTTAATAAATTATTCAAAAATTTTATTGTATGCTGATGATGTAAAGCTTTTTAGATCGTATCATTCTGTTGTGGAAAGGTCCTTACTACAAGCGGCTTAAAATAGCATGACTAACTGGTGTGAAATAAATTACATGCCACTAAACCTTAAAAAATGTCAAGTAATATGCTTTTCTCGCAGAGCAGTTCAATCAGCTTCTTATGAAATATGTAACCATAACTTCGAACAAGTGTTTAACTTTGTTGATCTTAGAATTACAATGGACCCGAAATTTAATTTTAATCTTCACATAAATGTTACAGTTAACAAAGCCAAGGGTGTTTTTGCATTTGTAAAACGGTGGTAAAAAGAATTCAATGACCTTACATCACGAAGGCTCTGTTCACAACGTTAGTGAGGCCCATACTGGAATATGGATATGTTGCTTGGAACCCGCGCTATCAAGTTTATTCCGACATAATAGAGTAAATTCAAAAACAATTTCTGCTTTTTGCTTTACAGAATTTTCGTTGGGATTCTCAGTACAACCTGCCGCCATATATAATCGTTTAAAACTCATTAATCTTCCTACACTTGCTAGTCGCAGAGAAATGCTAGGCATTGTATTTTTGGTCAAGTTACTGACAGGCTTGATCTCTAGCCCATCTCTTCTTAGCGAAATAAAACTAAACGTTCCCTCCAGAATTTCAAGACATTTTCAGCCTCTCTTTCTGAAGCCATGTAAAAGTAATTTTGAGTTAAATGAGCCACTCCGTAACTTGTGTCAGGATTTCAACACTCACTCCGGTTTTTTTGATATTTCAGACTCACTCTTTTACATAAAGAAAACTATACTCAATCCTCTCAATAATTGATACATACGTACATATACATATATTACTATTCGATCAGCTGATGAGCATTCGTTCTGTAGCTGAACAGTTTTAGATCTCGACACTTAACAAACCTCTGCATTTCATAACTCGGCGCAACATACATATATGAAAAAAAAAACCATATATCCGTGCGTCATGCGGATGCGCCCCTCGCGTCGGTCGGGCGGGTTTGGAGGGATAAAACCGTTGGGATTATTATTATTAGTATACCTACTATGTTGAGCCGACTCCGAACGGCAGATGTATTTTATGAAAAGTTTTTTCATGGCAGAAATACCCTTGGAGGTTTGCCATTGCCTTCAAAGGGGCGCGCGCTGTTAAAAAAAACGTTTCTATTATTAAGATTTTACTTTCCCTGGTTAATATTCGAACCTCGAAATTAGCGGGATATCGCGGTATAGCACGCACTGCTAAGCACTCGACCACAGCAGCCATTTTCTTTTGTGGCGCTGCAACCGTTTCCGGTTTGGGCCGAGACCAAAAAGTTCCCTCTCTCCTTCGCTAGGTTTCGCCAATTATTCACACCAAATGAATACAGGTCCTTCTGCACTTGGTCTTACCCATCATCATCATCGATACGAACGACATGGCCAAGCCAACGCAGTCGTTGAATTTTGATGCGCTTGACTATGTCCATATCAATATACAGCTCATACAGTTCATTACTGCATCTCGTTCGGTACCCGTCGCTAACGCGAACAGGACCATAAATCTTGCAAAGAACATCTCTCGCGAAAGCCCCCAAAGTCTTCGCTGTTTAGCATCGTCTATGTTTCTGAGCCATATAAAAGGACGGGCATGATAAGGGACTTGTAGAGCGAGATTTTCAATTGTCTACTGAGTCCAAAATAGCACCTGTTGGCAAGTGTTATTCTTCGCTTAATTTCGACGCTGACTTTATTGGTGCTGTTAATGCTGGATCCAAGGTATACTAAATCCTTGACTACTTCAAAGATGTAACTGCCAACAGTGATGAAGATCCCAATACGCGAGGATTTTTTTGTTTGTTGCCACAAGGTACTTTGTTTTGTCTTCGTTCACTGCGAGACCAACCTCTTTTGCATCATTCTATGCTGCACTAACGGCCCTGTTGTTAAGGTCAACGATGTCAATATCATCCGCATACGCCAGCAGCATCGTACTTTTGTTATATATAGTGCCACTGCGATTCAGATTGGCAGCTCTTATTACGGATTCTAGCATCAGATTGAAGAAGTTCCCACAAAAGTGAGTCTCCTTGTCTAAAACCTCGTTTTGCCTCGAACGGTTCGGAGAGGTCCTCCCCAACTTGGACGGAGCTAAAAGTTGTTCTCAACGTCACACTACGTTTTATTCAAAATGTCATATTTCAAGGCAGTTGTTGAGAAAATTTTTAGTTTAAAGAGAAAAGTTGCCATTAGTTAAATCAATTGACAATGAACTACAAGTAAAAGTGAATATGTTGAAAAACATTCGGGTATTCAAAAAAATATTTTATCTTGCTTCAAACTTGTGAAGAAAGATGCTGCAACTGAGGCCCTCAAGCGTGTAAATTTTAAACTGGGTGTTTCCGAAGGGCTTTTTGACAAGTTGCTTATGCCTGAGATCTGGCCGGCTAATGTTACTGTTCGCCCTTTTCGTTTTTTACAAAGAAAAGAAAGTCCGCCAATACCGCTCTAGAAAATCATAAGTCTTCGAATGAATTAAAACTATATTTTCAAAACGTGTCTGGCATGCGAACTAAAGCAGACGAAATTCGCCGATTAAGTTTTCATTTAGACGATGATATCTTCGTTATAATTGAAAGCTGGCTAACTCCACATTTTTTTGACGCTGAGTTCTTTGATCCCGCGCTCTATAACGTATATCGAAAGGACAGAGATGGGGAAAAAACTGGATGTTCGAGAGGTGGTGGAATGCTTATCGCAATACAACGTACACATTATTCTTCGTCTGTCCAACTAAAAAATTCGGATTCTATATTTGATCAACTTTGCATCAGTGTGCGTTGCCCGCGTGGACTTTTATTTCTATGTGTTTCTTATATTCCTCCTACTAGCAGTTATACGACTTACAAAGCACATATCGATAACATTATCTCGATAAGTTCTAGTATTGGAGGTAAAGAGCTTTGCGTTCTAGGAGACTTTAATCTTAGTAATATCTCATGGCGTTATTTAAATAGTTTGTCTTTTTTAACTCCAGTAAACATGTCTAAGGACAGTGAAATTCTTGTTACTGATAGCCTCTCAAATATCGGTCTATCTCAAGTTAATTCATTTGTTAACCAACATAATAGACTCTTAGATTTAATATTTTTAAGCAATAATTTACAATTTCAATTAAGAATATGTAGTTCTCCGATCTCGGCAAAAAATATGCACCATTTTCCGTTAGTAATTAGTTTACAGTTTTATGAATTTTTTACTGCTCCACAAGTCGGTTCATGTTTTAAATTTAACTATAATCTATGCAATTTTACTGATCTGAATTCTATTATTCAAGAATATAATTGGTCTGAATCACTTTCGAAATTAGATACTGAGTTGTCTTTTAATCTTTTTAAGTCATTTATCTTTAATTTATGTGTTGATATTGTTCCAACTTTTCCAAGAAAAACTTATAAGATACCGTGGTACACAAAAAATCTAAAACATCTAAAAAATCGATAGAAATAAGTACCATAAAAAGTTTAAAGTAACTAATTTGCCATTTTATTATGAACAATATCATTTATATTTAAAGAAATTTAATGACTTAGACAAGTTACTCTACTTAAAATATATTAATAACTATGAAGTTAATATAAAAAAAAAATCCGAAAGCATTCTGGAGCTACATAAAATCCAAGAATACAAAGACAAATATTCCCTCCTCAGTCGTTTATAACGATAAACGTGCGAGTAGCGTTAAGGAAGCAGTAAACATGTTTGCTGCGTTTTTTTCCTCAAACTTTGTGTCTGACTTGGATCATAATAACGCCAATGTCTTCATTCCTGAATGCACTCTTTCATTTGGATCGCTGGTATTGTCTGAAGATGACGTCAGTAGAGGTATCGATTCAATTAAATCCTCCAACCTAATGGATTCTGATGGCCTCTCGGCCATACTTTTTAAAAAATGAAGGTCGCTAATTCAACCATTGACATTGATTTTTAACATGTCCTTAGCGTCTGGGAAATTCATTGATGATTGGAAGAAGAGTTATATAACACCAATTTTTAAAAGTGGTAACAAGAATGATGTTGCTAATTTTAGACCGATATCAAAACTAACTACAGTTGCAAAAATCTTCGAATGTGTTGTTAAGGAGAAATTATTATTTTCTGTAAGTAGCTTAATTTGTCCAAATCAGCATGGTTTTGTTAAGGGCAGCTCAACAATCTCTAATCTTGCAATTTTTACCGAAGACTGTATAACTGCTTTTCAAGAAGGCTACCAAGTTGACACAATTTACACTGATTTCTCAAAAGCGTTCGACAGAGTTTCCCATAATGTATTAGTGTCAAAATTATCTAGCATGGGCTTCCATTCAAAATTTCTTGAATGGATAAAATCTTATTTGTCTGCCTTTTATCGCTACGTCAGGCGTTCCTCAGGGTAGTGTTCTGGGACCAATTCTCTTTATTTTATTTATAAATGGCATTGGGTCTTGCTTCGCTTCATCTAAATACCTTTTATATGCTGACGATCTTAAAATTTACTCGGTCATTAGGAACAGGCATGACTCCAGTGCACTCCAAAATGAACTTCATGAACTGCATTCATAGTGTGTAAGGAATCAGTTACATCTTAATATAAAAAAAAGTTCACATTGTATTTTCACTAGAAAGCTCATACCGCTTCCAACACGTTATGATATTTCTGGATCGTTACTTAATTGTGTAACTAAAGTTAAGGACCTTGGTGTTTATTTCGACACAAAATTAAGCTTTTCCACGCATATAGGCTATATAGTCAGCAAGCCTTACGCAATGTTGGCATTTGTTCGTCGTAATAGTGTTTAATTTTCTGACCCGTACACCATAAAGATGCTTTACATTTCCCTAGTAAGATCTAGATTAGAATATGCCTCTTTTATTTGTAGACCATATCACAACTCTTACCTAATTCGCCTAGAGCGAATACAGAAAAAATTTATCAAATTCGCTCTTCGTTCTTTAAATTTTAGTGAACCCAGTCCCTCATATGAACCACGCTGCCAACTTTTAAACTTAAAAACTCTTAATAACAGATATGCTTATCTTGCTTGTTCTTTTGTTTCCAAGCTCTTGTGTGGCTTAGTTGACTGCCCTTTCTTTCAATGTTCCTATGCGTAGTCTACGCAGTGTTCCAGTCTTTTACCTCGGGTTTACAAAATCTAACTATACAAAGTATGCTCCCTTAATGAGGACTCTTTCGGAACTAAATGATGTTCAAAACTACGAACCGTCCTTATCTTGTGGAGCAGTACATAGCTTATTGTATACTTACTTCAATTAGTCTTAAGTCATTTTGTCTTATAGTCAGTACGAATTTATTGTTCAATTTACTGAAATAAATAAATAAATAAATAAATTTTAATAAAAATTGCGCCAAAATCAGTCAAAATGCTACAAAAGTCCAACAAGTATTAGAAAAAATACATATGCGTATTAATATGTACGAGTATAAAAGAATGGGGGTTGTATTATATTAAAATGTTGTAAGTGTTATATTCGAGTATTTAATGTACGAATCGATTCGAAGCGAAGAAAAACAAATGTGAATTTAATTTATTTTATTGATCTCTGTTATATACGTATGTATACATAGGTACATACCTTAAAATGTAAAATTGTATGTGATTTTAGTTGTAATGTGTGTTTAATAAAACTAGCAGTTAATTGTATAACTTTTGTGTTAAATAAAAGTGTACAAAAACTTACTGATTTTTTAGCTCTGAAAAGGCTATAAGTACTGAATTTTGGAAAAAAAAATGGCATTCCTGATACTCTAAATTAAAAGCTCTATGCCTGATAAGTTACCTTGCATCCCAACCAGCATATTACAAAATTAACACGGCAAATAATTTTATATTCAAATTCTAACAATAAGCCACAATTTCACGACGCTAAGAACACCGAATATTAAAATGCAAAAATTAACCTGACCACGTAATATGTGAATTGATTATAAAAATGTATTGCAGCGTCACTTACATTCCCAGGCAAAATGGAAAATCACGAATTAGCAAAGAAACAAATTATTACTCTCGCCTACAATCAAATTGCTCGTTTTCTAAAGTATTTACTATAACTTAGCTGCGGATCCAAAAAAATATGGGGGGGTTGTTCTTTTCGCGAAGTTATCGTTTTTTTTAATGTATGTTCATTACATTGATAATTCCTACTATTATTTGATGAGTATTCAGAGTCTATACAGTACAAATTGACCTTTCATAATTTTTGACGGATAATTATAATTCAGCTTATGAAAGAATATCCATTCCTCTTGACACCTTCAACAAAATATCAATTACATTCTCATTTGTTACTTAAACGTCTCGATGCACGTTCAACAACGCTAACCCATTCAATTGGTGGACCTTGATGAAAATGCACTAACACTTATTTCCCTTGTGCGACTTTCCCAGTGGAGCACATTAGCGTTTCTCGGTGGTAGGCTGACAAATAAATTTTCAACCTCAAGGTGCAGAACAAGTGAGGCAAATTTTTAAACCCTAGCATAAATTAGGGTTGTATCGCCACGGGGTTGAACAATCAATCGCTATAATTAGGTATATGGTTGTCGACGAGACGCAGCTTTCAAAGCCTGAGCAAAAAAGTATCCAACTTGAAGCCCACCAGTGAACCAGTGAAAATTGAATTTGGGAAAATCGGTTAAACGTATACTTAGAAGCAGGATTCCGTAACAAACCCGAATTTAGTATAGGTTTTTGATATCTTCATTTGTTCCCCATATCCGTGACTTCTACGAAACCAGAACGTGTGAAAATAAACAATCAAGCTGCAAGCAGTAGTTAACGTTTAATGGCGGTGTTCTCTAACCGCGATGACAGGGTTAAAATTTTTAAATCAATGACGGAGAAAAAAATTTAATTACAAAAACCATAAAAACCCTTCTGATCTTAACGTGGTCGATCCTTATAAGTTGACTTAGTCGAGCCAGGCAAAAGACAACCAAACGAAAATTTTTTTCGTGCCTCCAGGGAGAAAATCGTTCTTGTGATTCACACTCGGCTGAATCGAAATTTTTCCCTTGGAACGAAACGTTATACAGTAAGAAATTAGTGCGACTCACGTGAACATTTTTGGCAAAAAATGTTTAGCTATAAGTTAAAACATTCTGGAATGGGTTTGGGTTCGAAAACATTTCAAAAAATGTAGGTTCTACAGCAGCTCAGTGTAGAGTTTACGTCTTGACTCATCTGAAAATTAATTTTAATTCCTCACTTCGCGCACTTCACATTTCTAAGGCAAGTGTTGCTGCCGGATGCCAGAAAACGCTATTTATTAGAGGTTCCGGAAGATTCCCCCTGAATCCGCGTCTGCCGAAACTAAGGCCTAATAAGCCTCTAGGACAAAATAACGTGGTTAACAAAATTTAATATAAAGGCAAAAGCAATGAAATGGTTGTTATTTTTTAATTATGTTCATGTTTGTCTGTAGTGTGTTGTCAAAAACACGAACTTAATAGAATTTTAAATTATAAATTAAATAGAATTTTATATTTACTTACCTTATGCTTACTATGAAATACTTATCTTGAAATAATTACCTTGAAATACTTAGCTTAAAATATTCATCTTCAAATACTCACCTATCAATCCTTACCTAAAACATGCAACTAATTTTTCTCACCTCACTGTTGTGAAATGAATGCGAATTCACCTAACAACCTAACCTAATAACATACATACAAGATTTAGCACATGAAACCATTAAAGTAATTTCAATTTTTGGAAACTAGCTTAAAAACTACTAAAATAACTGGACAAAATAATCAGTACATGGCATAAGTGATAATATAAAAAGGTTATAATTTTAATTCACGCTAACCGTTTGGTAAATTTTAATATATTTCGTTAATATCCGGTATATCCGCCCTTTATTTGGAGTACTTTCGTCATTCTTTTCGGCATATAGGAAATAAGTTTGCGGCAGTTGTTAACTGGAATTTCGTACCAGGTTTTTTGCACAAAAAACTAGACCAGCTAAAGCAAACCACTTTGCTATCCTGAAACCAATACTTAAACAACTTTGAGGTATGTTAAGTATCCGTTATCCTGTTTCCATAATAGTGGCATGTTTTTCTCAGCATATGGTATTCTATTCATAATGTCCGCAATTCTATAGATTGGTCCAACGCCACACCACGAAAAGCAGCCCCAGACCATAATGTTACCGCCGCCGTGCTCTTTTTAGAAAAGTGTTCGTGATACTTCTTCCCTATAGGACGTCGAACATTTCGGCGAGTATCATTGCCAAACAAATTTTGGTTTCGTCACTTCACAAAATATTACGCCCCTTTTTCACCCTCTGGTCCAGACCAATTCAAATGATTTTTTGCAATTCCAAGCCTCATCTTCAAAATTTTTTTGTCGCAATAAAGGATTTTTTCTAGCTATTCGGCCAGGTAAATTTGCCCTTTGGAGCCATAGTCGAACCGTTCGTAAGGAAATCACATTGCCAATATCAACCGAAATGACTTTTGAAGATATGAATGGATCCTTTTTCGCGAGAGTAACAATGCAACTATCAGTTGTTGTCGATGTTTTTTTTGTCTTCCGCGATTTTCAGCTGTCTTTTTAGTTTTTAAAGCATTCTCCACAAAAAACAATGAACGACTCAGATATTTCTCAATAGAACGAAGACTTTAGCAGTATTTCCTTAGATTTGAAACGAAAAAACTTACAAATGTGTGTTTTATTCTTTTTGAATTTTATATATTAACATTTTCTTGTAAGTATTTGATGGTAAGAAAACAATTTTTACGGCATTTATATGGTTTTCTAATTATGAACGGGTTCGCACCTGTCGAAAATTGATCTCTCGATTAATTTCCTATGACATCTTACTTACTTACTTAATTGGCGCATTAACCGCCTAAGCGATTTTGGCCGAGGTCAACAAAGCACGCCGGCTGTCCCTATCTTTTGCTAACTGGCGCCAATTGGGAATCCCAAGTATAGCCAAGTCTTGTTCCACTTGGTCTTTCCAACGCAGAGGAGGTCTTCCTTTTCCTCTGCTACCACCCGCGGGTACCGCGTCAAAAACCTTCAGGGCTGGAGCTATTTCATCCATTCGAACGACGTGACCTAGCCAGCGGAGCCGCTGATTCTTAATCCGCTGCACTATATCTACGTCATTGTACAGCTCGTACAGCTCATCGTTCCATCGATCGCGGTATTCGCCGTCGCAAAGACGCAAAGGTCCATACATCTTTCGAAGAATCTTTCTCTCGAACACTCTAAGAGCCCTCTCATCTGATGTTGTCATCGTCCATGCTTCTGCGCCATACAATAGGACGGGCATGATGAGAGACTTATAGAGTATGATTTTTGTCCGTCGAGAGAGGACTTTACTGTGCAATTGCCTACTCAGTCCGAAGTAGCACTTGTTGGCAAGAGAGATTTTCCGTTGAATTTCAAGGCTGACGCTGTTATTGGTGTTAATGCTGCTTTCTAAGTAAACGAAGTTCTCAACTTTTTCAAAGTTATAACTGTCAACAGTGATTTGTGATCCCAGTCGTGAATGTGCTGACTGTCTATTTGATGACAGGAGATACTTCGTCTTGCCCTCGTTCACCTTCAGACCTATTCGCTTCGCTTCTCTATCCAGTTTGGAGATGGCAGAACTAACTGCGCGGTTGTTAAGGCCGATGATGTCAATGTCATCTGCGTACGCCAGCAATTGCACACTCTTATAAAAGATGGTACCTGACCGATTTAGTTCTGCGGCTCGAATTATTTTCTCCAGCATCAGGTTAAAGAAATCGCACGACAGAGAGTCACCCCGTCTGAAACCTCGTTTGGTATCAAACGGCTCGGAGAGGTCCTTCCCAATCCTGATGGAGCTGGTGGTGTTGCTCAACGTCATTTTACATAGCCGTATAAGTTTTGCGGGGATACCGAATTCAGACATTGCGGCATAAAGGCAACTTCTTGTCGTGCTGTCGAGAGCGGCTTTGAATCGACAAAAAGATGGTGTGTGTCGATTCTTCTTTCTCGGGTCTTTTCCAAAATCTGGCGTATTGTGAATATCTGGTCGGTGGTGGATTTACCAGGTCTAAATCCACACTGATAAGGCCCAATCAGTTCGTTGACGGTGGGCTTAAGTCTTTCGCACAATACACTTGACAGAACCTTATACGCGATGTTAAGAAGGCTAATCCCGCGATAATTGGCACAGACTGCAGGATCACCTTTTTGTGGATTGGGCAGAGCACACTTAAGTTCCAATCAGTAGGCATGCGTTCTTCCGACCATATTCTAGAGATGAGCTCGTGCATGCTCTTAACCAGCTCCTCTCCGCCGTACTTAAATAACTCAGCTGGTAACCCGTCAGCCCCGGGGGCTTTGTTGTACTTCAGCCGTGCTACCGCTTTCCGAATTTCGTCATGGTCGGGTGATGGTACATCACGTCCATCATCATTGATTGGGTATTCAGGTTCAACATCTTCTCCAACGTTGTTGCAGCTGCTTCCATTAAGCAGTGTGAAGAAGTGCTCCCTCCATAATTTAAGTATGTTGTGGACATCAGTCACCAGGTTGCCTTTGTCATTCTTTCAGGAATTCGCCCCGGTCTTGAAAACTTCTGTTAGCCGCTTAACTTTCTGGAAAAATTTACGGGCGCTTTTCCTCCCGCACAGCTCGCGTTTCGCCCGATCGCAGTGTGGCCCTGTAGGTAGCGTCTTTACGTTCCGTAGCGGCGCGGCATTCCTCGTCATACCAGTTGTTCTTTCGGACTCGCTGAAATCCGATGGATTCTTCAGCGGCGGTATGTAGACAGCGAGAAATATGGTTCCACTGCTCGGAAATATCGTTCTGTTGGTTATTGCTCTCAGAGAGCAGGAGTGCAAGTCGAGCTTTCCTTGTGTCCGTTTGCGTGCGCTTTTTGCTGCACAGAGGCGCGTGTGGATCTTAGCTGCCACAAGAAAATGATCCGAGTCGATGTTGGCTCCTCGGATCGTGCGCACATTTAGGATACTGGAAGCATGCTTTCCGTCTATCACAACGTGGTCGATTTGGTTTCGTGTCTTACCATCTGGAGACAGCCACGTAGCTTGGTGAATCTTTTTATGCTGGAACCTGGTACTACAGACTACCATGTTTCGGGCCCCGGCGAAGTCGATCAGTCTCATTCCGTTATCGGACGTTTTGTTGTGGAGACTGAATTTTCCGACTGTAGAACCAAAGATGCCCTCCTTGCCCACCTTAGCATTGAAATCGCCAAGCACGATTTTTATATCGTGGTGGGGGCACCGCTCATACGTGCGGGCAAGGAGATCGTAGAAGCGATCTTTGGTCCCATCGTCCTTCTCTTCCGTCGGGGCGTGGGCGCAAATCAGGGAGATGTTGAAGAATCTCCCCTTGATGCGGATTGTGGCGAGACGTTCGTCCACCGGAGTGAACGACAGTACTTTACGGCGCAGTCTCTCTCCCACCAAAAATCCGACACCAAATTTGCGCTCTTTTACATGTCAGCTGTAGTAGATGTCGCGAGGGCCTATCGATTTTTTCCCATGCCCCGTCCATCGCATCTCTTGGATGGCGGTGATGTCAGCCATCGCTCTGCTGAGGACCTCAACCAGCCGGGCAGAGGCACCTTCCCAATTATGGGTCCGGACATTCCAGGTGCATGCCCTCAAATCGTTGTCCTTAAAACGTTTGCCGTGGTCGTCATCAAAAAAGGGGGTCTCATCCGAGGCTTTTTTTCCCTTTTCATTGGAAGTTGTTTTATACGTGGCGGGTTCCAAGCTCTGCGCACAACCCATTGCTGGGGATGAAAAGTTTTAAGTTTGTTTATATAGCGAGCCGCTTGCTCCAAGACAGACACCCGCTTGCAGCCGCACCTCCTGGTGAACATACGATGCGGACTTCAGTGGACCCTTAAACCGAATATGTCGGAGTGGCTCCACTAAAGCTCCCTCTCTATTAGCCGTGACCCATGGCTCCACACGGGTTGGTTACCATATCTCGCACATGGGTTGCTCACGTTGCCCAGGGTGCACGAACGTGGACGTTAGAGTAGGGATTGAGTACAGCCGTGGAACTGTAACCGCATACCCAGAAGCACCACTGTACCCCATTGCACCCCTATGACATCACTTTACCAAATATACAATCTGTCTGCTTGAAAAATATAATAAACGCGAACTTGTAATGGTTTAATCTCCAGAACAAAACCAGTAGGTACTCGTACTAGCGGACTTCCCTGCGGGGTAGCTAGTCAGTTTTCAACAATTTCAATTATATACTCGCATGTATGTATGTACATACATATATATATTAGTACACACATTTGCAATTATTACACCCACACCACCGCGCCATTTGCACCCAATCGGTCGTTCATGCAGCTTTGCTTTAAACCACTCATCACCATCAGTGTGATAACCAACAAACCAACGAATCATCCACCAGTCTATCAAACCCCGACATGCAGCTACTTTGAATAGAGCACTAGCCTTCATACATACTTAAATACTCCAAAAAGCGGAACTTAAAGGGAATATTTAATTGCATCATGAACTTGTGTTTATGGAATTTGTAATTATAATAACTTACATATGCATGCACATATACCTGTGTGCATAAAAATTGTAGCTCAGCGTTTTACTTTTATTTTATTTTTTTATTTTATAATGAAAAAACCTCTCCACCAAAGTCCGTTTAAACAACCGTTCCAAAGTTTGTATAAACTATATACTATTAAAACCCATTTAATTTCAATGTTATGTTGTGTTGGTGGCAGGGAATTATGGTTGATTTATTTAAATTTTTTGTAGGCAGCGTTTGGCATTCTCCTCATAAAGAAAAAAATTTGATCTCAAACTTTTTATGGCAGGAAATGTTCAACACCTGCAAATAAAATTTTAAATTTTTAAAACAATGGTAAATTTTAGCCAATTGAAACTTACAAGTTTTTTATATAGAAATTGAATAATCCGTTTATGGTATATTAAAAAATTTAAAAGCTTTGCGAAAAAAATAAATTGTTGGTAAGTGTTTGAATAATTATTTTAAGTTTCATAGACAATGTAAAAGAAAAGTTTATACGAGTTTTGAGAGAAAAATAACGGTACTTTACCGGGCACAACGAAAACGAGAAGTAAAAATTTTTAATGTATCACTGTCATATTTATGCACACATATGTATGTATGTACATTAATACGCCTCAACAGAAATGTAAGTTTCAAGCGTATGAATTTCAATGTACACACATTTATGAATTACAAAAAATATCTTTGGTAACAAGGAATAAGCGCTAAGCTCGTGTTTGAGCGTTTTTAAAAGTACACCTTTAATTAGTTTCATATTTCTTGTAATAAAGAATTTAGTCGTGCATGTAGTAAATGGAGTTTTTTTAGACATGTGGTTTTTAAGAAGAAATAAAACGTGTGTATATAATTTAATGCTATGGCCAAGAATTTAGCTTATAAAGATAAGGGTTTGCCATTATGTTTTAAAAATGGGCAAGTGTACGCCGCGGCTGGCTCGAATAAATTCCAGCCGAGAGGCCCAATCTTCGCCCACTTTTTGCAGCAGTTGGGGCCGTATGTCAGCAATAGCGCGCCGAATATTCTTTTTCAAGGCGTCAATCGTCTCGGGTTTATCTGCGTAGACAAGCAACTTCACATAACCCCACCAAAAATAGTCCAGCGGCGTTAAATCGCACGAACTTGGAGCGTTTCCTTCAATTAGTTCCCTTCAATAATTAGATTGTTTTGTTGGCCCTCTTGTTGGAACCAAAGGTCGTCCACATCAGAGAGCTGCAACGGATACAAAATCGTGTACACTCGAGCATCTAACAAAACCCTTTAAATGAGCAGAAGTATTGTTCATTAGCGACTGAGGTAAAGACGAACATGTTGGTCACAACACTCGAGTGCTCTTCATATGTACATACTGTATTGGGTTCGGGTGCCTTGCAGGACAATATAGTCGAGTTTCAACTCTAGTCTACACAAAATTTTCTTGTTTGGCCTAGTGTAGTGTGCGATCGGCAGTGCAGTAATAGTTTGAATTTTTTTTGTGAATTCTTTGCTTACTTATACTCGTATTCATAGGGCCAAGTTAGAAGCAACGTTTTGACATACTTTTCGATATCTCATATGTATCTGTCGAAAAAGCTGATGCTAACTTTAGAGCCGGCTTTAAGGGGTTACATCTAGTTAGAATTTTCAAAAAATCGTTAATTTCATTTTCGTAATGTAAATGTATTCAAGTGAACACTCTGAAAATTTCAAGTCAATCCGACTGATAGTTTTGAAGTTACAAGCATAATTGTAACGACGCGTCAAAATGCTTTTGAAACTTTAACCTTGTTTTTCTTAAAACTGTGTTTTGAAAGTCGGTGACCAAGATTTCTCGGAAAAGGCTGAACCGATTAGTCTCAAAGTTATACATAGGCTTCTGAACTATATTTTCCAGTACTTAATCGAAGCTTTTTTATTGCCGATAACAATTTTTTTTCGAGAAGCCACCATTTTGTCAACATTTTTTTTTTGCTTATTCCTTCGATTGATTACAAGATTATACATTACTTTAACGAAGTCCGTTTGGTTTTTTCATTTCAGGTGATCCACTTCAGACATAGTGGTCACCGCAAAACACCTTTTTTGGGAGAGGTTCCTGAAGCAGCTTTAAAATCTGTTATTTTTACAAATAAAAAATTATTAAATACTCTTCAAAGTTACCATAATATGTGTACAAATGCTTAACATAATAAATTTCTCATGAAAAATGTTTGAAAACCCTCATTTTTTAGGGCTCCTAACTAGATGTTACCCCTTAACTTGATAATGATTAGGGCCATATATTTAATGCTTGGTGGTTAGAAGGCTGTAATTACTATGTGTAAAATAAGTTTCTTTTTGTGTAATTTTTTTTTACTTTATTTATTTAGATATATATTCAATAGTGATAAATAGTACGGAATGATTTTTTTTAAAAAGCTTTTTATGTATGCACATAGTTAAATTGATTTTTTTTTTATGCAATGTCTAATATATTTATAAAGAAAAACCGAAACTGGAATAATTTGAGTCTTAATTTTTGATACCTGTAGGTGTCACTTATACATATGTATATAGCGAATAACATATTTCTTTATTCAAATAACTTTAATTTGTCAGGATGTATTAAAGAACAACGTTACTGTTAAAGAATATTCTACATACTATTTTTCTATTTCATTGTTCGTTCTTCTTCGGTGTTGGTCGGAGTTGCCAGATCGGTTGACAGCTCGGCCTTTTCTGATGTAGGCATCGCCACGATACCTGTTGCTTCATCATAACTGTCGTCATTGCAATAATCGGCATCGTCGGTATGATCAAGTGCTGGTGGCTTATAGGCAAGAAGGTAACGATCCGGTTCAAGCTTACGGGGTTCTCCGGTTGCAGATGGTTCGTTGAGAATCACGACCAAATCGTTGATGTTGTAGACAGTGGTCGCCTTATGCTTTTTTATCAAAGCGCTCTTTCCATTTGTCTCGATGTTCATTTTTTGATGACCACGCTTAATGTGAACAAAACTATTGTCACAACAGTATTTAACAAACTGCTTAGACGTAAACTATTGTTTTAAATTTTGACCAGCTCCCCTTCATCTCGGGCCATGACCTTATATTCTGCACTATTGACATTCTTCTTGAACGTCCTTCTAGTAGCAATAATTTTACATATGTTTAGGGATTATAAGCACTTAAACTTTGACTCTCTATATTTACATCTCTCGTGTATGAACTGGTGTGACTGTTTAGCTTATAAAGATAAGGGTTTGCCATTATGTTTTAAAAATGGGCAAGTGTACGCCGCGGCTGGCTCGAATAAATTCCAGCCGAGAGGCCCAATCTTCGCCCACTTTTTGCAGCAGTTGGGGCCGTATGTCAGCAATAGCGCGCCGAATATTCTTTTTCAAGGCGTCAATCGTCTCGGGTTTATCTGCGTAGACAAGCAACTTCACATAACCCCACCAAAAATAGTCCAGCGGCGTTAAATCGCACGAACTTGGAGCGTTTCCTTCAATTAGTTCCCTTCAATAATTAGATTGTTTTGTTGGCCCTCTTGTTGGAACCAAAGGTCGTCCACATCAGAGAGCTGCAACGGATACAAAATCGTGTACACTCGAGCATCTAACAAAACCCTTTAAATGAGCAGAAGTATTGTTCATTAGCGACTGAGGTAAAGACGAACATGTTGGTCACAACACTCGAGTGCTCTTCATATGTACATACTGTATTGGGTTCGGGTGCCTTGCAGGACAATATAGTCGAGTTTCAACTCTAGTCTACACAAAATTTTCTTGTTTGGCCTAGTGTAGTGTGCGATCGGCAGTGCAGTAATAGTTTGAATTTTTTTTGTGAATTCTTTGCTTACTTATACTCGTATTCATAGGGCCAAGTTAGAAGCAACGTTTTGACATACTTTTCGATATCTCATATGTATCTGTCGAAAAAGCTGATGCTAACTTTAGAGCCGGCTTTAAGGGGTTACATCTAGTTAGAATTTTCAAAAAATCGTTAATTTCATTTTCGTAATGTAAATGTATTCAAGTGAACACTCTGAAAATTTCAAGTCAATCCGACTGATAGTTTTGAAGTTACAAGCATAATTGTAACGACGCGTCAAAATGCTTTTGAAACTTTAACCTTGTTTTTCTTAAAACTGTGTTTTGAAAGTCGGTGACCAAGATTTCTCGGAAAAGGCTGAACCGATTAGTCTCAAAGTTATACATAGGCTTCTGAACTATATTTTCCAGTACTTAATCGAAGCTTTTTTATTGCCGATAACAATTTTTTTTCGAGAAGCCACCATTTTGTCAACATTTTTTTTTTGCTTATTCCTTCGATTGATTACAAGATTATACATTACTTTAACGAAGTCCGTTTGGTTTTTTCATTTCAGGTGATCCACTTCAGACATAGTGGTCACCGCAAAACACCTTTTTTGGGAGAGGTTCCTGAAGCAGCTTTAAAATCTGTTATTTTTACAAATAAAAAATTATTAAATACTCTTCAAAGTTACCATAATATGTGTACAAATGCTTAACATAATAAATTTCTCATGAAAAATGTTTGAAAACCCTCATTTTTTAGGGCTCCTAACTAGATGTTACCCCTTAACTTGATAATGATTAGGGCCATATATTTAATGCTTGGTGGTTAGAAGGCTGTAATTACTATGTGTAAAATAAGTTTCTTTTTGTGTAATTTTTTTTTACTTTATTTATTTAGATATATATTCAATAGTGATAAATAGTACGGAATGATTTTTTTTAAAAAGCTTTTTATGTATGCACATAGTTAAATTGATTTTTTTTTTATGCAATGTCTAATATATTTATAAAGAAAAACCGAAACTGGAATAATTTGAGTCTTAATTTTTGATACCTGTAGGTGTCACTTATACATATGTATATAGCGAATAACATATTTCTTTATTCAAATAACTTTAATTTGTCAGGATGTATTAAAGAACAACGTTACTGTTAAAGAATATTCTACATACTATTTTTCTATTTCATTGTTCGTTCTTCTTCGGTGTTGGTCGGAGTTGCCAGATCGGTTGACAGCTCGGCCTTTTCTGATGTAGGCATCGCCACGATACCTGTTGCTTCATCATAACTGTCGTCATTGCAATAATCGGCATCGTCGGTATGATCAAGTGCTGGTGGCTTATAGGCAAGAAGGTAACGATCCGGTTCAAGCTTACGGGGTTCTCCGGTTGCAGATGGTTCGTTGAGAATCACGACCAAATCGTTGATGTTGTAGACAGTGGTCGCCTTATGCTTTTTTATCAAAGCGCTCTTTCCATTTGTCTCGATGTTCATTTTTTGATGACCACGCTTAATGTGAACAAAACTATTGTCACAACAGTATTTAACAAACTGCTTAGACGTAAACTATTGTTTTAAATTTTGACCAGCTCCCCTTCATCTCGGGCCATGACCTTATATTCTGCACTATTGACATTCTTCTTGAACGTCCTTCTAGTAGCAATAATTTTACATATGTTTAGGGATTATAAGCACTTAAACTTTGACTCTCTATATTTACATCTCTCGTGTATGAACTGGTGTGACTGTTGGCGTCTTGCTACTGTAAATGACAAGCTTAGTTTCCTTAATGACAAATTATTAAATGCTTTTAATTTGTTTGTTCCTGTCCGTAAAAGTAAGAACATATCTACGTCCTGTTCAATGAAAAAGTTGAAACTGCTATTAAAATAAGAAATAAACTGCACACAGTATGGAAAAGGAACCCAACATAATCCAATTGGGTATCGTTTAAATGTGCACGAAACAAGGCCACATATGCAATCAGAATGGAAAAGAGAAAGTTTTTCACGTCAAAATTAGACCCCTCGCTCCCATTATCTGTTTTGTGGCGTAACATTAAAAATTTGCGTGTATGTGATCGTTCTGTATCTGATTGTAAATTAAATGTTGACGTTTTAAAGGAATACTTTATCAACTGTCCCGCGTCTATCGTACCTCGACCTCATTTCGTTCCACTTGCGGCTTCTAAATTTGCTGGACCTATGTTTAAATTTGACTCTGTTTTTAAGTGTGATGGCATTAGATGTGTTAAGAATATTAAGTCAAATGCAGCTGGAGAGGACTGCCTACTAAACATCTGCATGAATTATCTCATTCATGAATGCACAACTTACTCGTACCGGTTTTTTCGGTCGCGTGAAGCCGCTTACCATTTGAAATGATCCGTATGAATGCAGGCGGCGAAGTTGTGCGGCAGTTTATGGCTTTCCTATTGCCGAAGACGCAATTCGTTCGTGTTTGGTGTAAACTTTTGAAACTAGTTTTTGATAGTTTGTCGTGTAAACTAAGTTTAAACTCTGTTTGCAGTTTTTCAGTCAACCTTAAACGAGGTTAAAACTTAGTTTAAACGACCGATATGTCTGGGTTGAACTTAGTTTAACTTGTCAGCTGATTGCTGAGTACTTTTTTTTTAGTTGCAACAAATTTAATTGAGCGCAAGGAAACTAACTTAAACTATTTTAGACTAAGTTTAAACCACCACTGAAAAACAGTTCTTAAATGATTTTTTTTTAAAACACATTTATTTCTGGTTTTTTTTTCAAATTCATTATTTAGTAACATACATACATAATATGTACATACGGAGGCGGCTCAGTATTGACAATTTTCTTTTGAATTATTAAATTTTAATGGTGACGCACGTTTCTAAAAATTTATATTTAAAATCGAAATCCAAGTGCAGTTTATGGCTTTCCTATTGCCGAAGACGCAATTCGTTCGTGTTTGGTGTAAACTTTTGAAACTAGTTTTTGATAGTTTGTCGTGTAAACTAAGTTTAAACTCTGTTTGCAGTTTTTCAGTCAACCTTAAACGAGGTTAAAACTTAGTTTAAACGACCGATATGTCTGGGTTGAACTTAGTTTAACTTGTCAGCTGATTGCTGAGTACTTTTTTTTTAGTTGCAACAAATTTAATTGAGCGCAAGGAAACTAACTTAAACTATTTTAGACTAAGTTTAAACCACCACTGAAAAACAGTTCTTAAATGATTTTTTTTTAAACACATTTATTTCTGGTTTTTTTTCAAATTCATTATTTAGTAACATACATACATAATATGTACATACGGAGGCGGCTCAGTATTGACAATTTTCTTTTGAATTATTAAGTTTTAATGGTGACGCACGTTTCTAAAAATTTAACGGTCCTAGTAAACACTTGCCCTTTTGTCAAAAAAAAATTTAAAATCTACATCAGTTTTTAAACTTTCAAGATATTCACTTTGTTGTTTGTTCAAAACTCAGATTTGCATGGTTTTTTTTATAAAATATACTTTATTTTTTATTACTAAATATTAATGAATATTAAATAAACAAAAGTAAAAATGTCAATAATTCTAAAAAAACTCATTTCATATGGAGAACTGTATTAGTAAAACACATTAAATATACCCACCAAAAATCATTGTTTGCGTGAATTTGAAAAAAGTCAGTGTACTAGATTTATAATTGTGATCAATAAAAAAATAATCAAATGCTTATATTAATAAATTCATGCAATAGGAAAATTAAGGGTTTTATGCATGTGTCGATTAAACAAAAGCTATCTATCTAATACGATTGACGAAGTGGCGCTTCATATGACTAAATTCATACATACATACATATGTATTAGGGTGGGTTAAATTTTTGGTCGATGTTTGGTACCCCCTAGTTGTGTTTTATAAATCATTTTAAGCAACTTTTCCAATGGAAGTATGGTTTTATTTTGAATTCCGAGCCCCCCAATTTTTAAAAATAGGTATTTTTTTTTCCTTTTCTTAGATCTTCCTCTATCTACTCGCTAAATGAACAAAGCCTATTTTTCTCATTTCAAATTTATTATTCTTTACAATTCCAACCTTAAAGATAAAAACTTATATAAAATATAAATGAAAAAAATTCAATTGAATATTGTAAGAAGCGAGAAGGACTTGTTCTTGAAAGTCTTTCTTGCTGTCAAATTTAGGAAATTTTTTACGGCTTTCTAATGTCACTGCCATCACTTCTTCTCGTTTCTGTTCTAAAACTCGTTTGGACACGCTAGCTAGCAATTGAACATGTCTTTCCGTTGCTTGTACTATGTGTAACGGAATTTTTGGATCAGGTAGCGGTCGATCATCATTTTCCAGATATTGTTCTAGATGTTCATAAGGGATGCTTAGAGTAAACGGTGGTTCGAATATGATTGAATTATCATTCATATCAATCATATTCGTATAATCCGTGCAATTAAAGTTCAAGATAGGTTTTTTATAAGCTCTCAGTTGCATCGGATTATCCACATGGTTGCGGTAGTCAAAATTTTTTTTTAGAGCTAAGTCGCGTATTTTTTTTTCATCGTCGAACAACATTGCTAATAAAACGTTTTCTGAGTGAGCATAATACGCGTTTTCTTGAACAACATTATTCACAATTTTTCTTAAATTCGAATCCAAATATTGAGACCAACGTATGAATTTACAAAGTAATACACTGCCGTAAACGACAGAGTTATAGTACTTAATATTAAAATACATTGGCGTATACACTTTCATTACATAGTTTGCCAGAATTTTTAAATTTTTAGACGGCTTATTCGTTGTCACGTATAACCGTAAAATCTACTCGCTTTGGTGAGCCAGCGAGAATGTGCAATTGGCCCTGGTTTAATGTTAGACAAATCGGCTGAAACCTCACCAGAAGAAATTGCAAGTGCCATTCTGTACAAGTACATTGCGTCGGTAGTTAATTCAACATCACTCAAATCAGTCATATTTTCCAGTGTGATCCTCTTGAAATCATTTACTACCTGAAAATAGAAAAGATTCGATGAATCAAATACAATTTTATCATTTATTATTGAAGCATTACAGCTGAGAAATAGAATTAAAAATGGTAATAAATAATTAAAAACAGATACATAGATACCTGAAGATTTTCACAAGTTTTAATTTCTTTGCATAACTTTCCAGTTGTTGTTCGTGGTCCAGTAGTAGATGATTTTTCCAAACTATCAAACAAATGTCGGAGTGGAAGCTCGTTGAAGTGGAGAAGACACACAAACCAATGCAGTGGTCTCTTTAACTGCATTTCAAGTCGATAGATTTAGAAATTCCTAGAACCTTCATTAATATTCAGGACGTCGATGAACTGCACTGCCACGTTTTTTTTAAAAAGACTTTATTTTTATGTATTTAGAAATTGAAATATTAGAGAATGCTTTATTGCTTCTTGTTTTTTTAACATATGTTTCCATCTTTAGAGTTGAATTTCTGAAGAAAAAAAACTTTGATAAAAAAATGTTCTGTTCATTTAGCGAGTAGATAGAGGAAGATCTAAATTTCTGTCTTCCAGAGGGTTCCATTTTCTATCTGAAATCTATAGTAGTAGTTGCAACATCATAACGAGAACTCTTAAATCCCTCTTTTTAACTGAACTTTACAATCTCAGCAAGTTCCAAGTCATTCCGATAGAAAATAAACATATTTTCCATACAAATTTTTCAATTTTTGGCCAGAAAAATCGAAAATCTTGTATGTGAAGTACCCTTAATTTTTATTGTATTGCACTGTAAGTTTCATTATCTTTTTTTTTTGTAAAAAAAAAACTTTGTGCAAAATTTTAAGTCATCACGATGAAAAATGGGGGTACTCTCCATACAAATATTCCGATTTTTGTGCCATTTTCGTCCATCTTAAGCCTTTTTTGTTCAAATTGAGTATCAAAACATAATTTTATCGCCGAGCCAATGTCAAATTCGGGTTTTTCGTACCAAAAAACCCCTTTACACATACATAGCAAAATATTGTAATCCTTTTTTCAATGCTGTGTCCAAGTCGAATCTTGAGAAGGACGAAAAAATACCTATTTTTAAAAATTGGGGGGCTCGAAATTCAAAATAAAACCATACTTCCATTGGAAAAGTTGCTTAAAATGATTTATAAAACACAACTAGGGGGTACCAAACTTCGACTTTTTTTGACCCATACAATTTGACCCACCCTAATATGTATGTATCTACATTAGGGTGGAGCGAAAAAAATATTTGATCGTATTCGTTTTGGAATACCTGTAAAAAGTTGCTTTTGTTACTTACAAATATGCACACAAAATTTTATTTGGCGCTTAATATATTTCGAGGTGCCCCCAACCTCATAAGTTTTAGAGATATTCACGAAAATTAGCCAAAAAAAAAATTATTATTATTTTCGCTAAACTAAATTCTGAACGTTGCCGTGTTAGTCTTTGATAGCGCGGGGGGTATGCGGGGAAGTATTTTCACCACTCTCATCACACGTTATTTGAATGCCATTAAGTGCACACGCGCGCGATTTTTTATTCTTGTCTTTTTAAGACGCAATAAGCAATTTACCGTTGCACTGTTCATAGTATTAACTTCATACTCATAAGCTCTGGCGACACTGCGATTCGCGTTGAAAAATATTTGTGTTTTGGTGACAGCGCTGTTCTTCGAATTTTTTTTAAAAACAAATAAATATGAAATAAGTTCGGCGAAGTAAATCAAACAATTACATTAAAAAAAAGTTCGGGAAGGTAATTAAAAAATTTACTTTAAAGTACTTTCAATTGGAAATACAACCTATTTACTGTTCATTGCAGTAAAATGTCTCAAGTAAAAACTCGACAAACGACGTCATGTCCCGTGTTTGGTTTGCCAGAAAAGTTACCAGTATCTCAATTGCCCACTTATAACGATGTTATGAAATATTATCTGTTTATTAAATATGAACTTAAGACGGATAAAAATACAAAAGAGCCAACGGTCCAAGACATATCAGAAAGATTGGCTCAAGAAATTATAGATTTTTGGAAAAAAGCATCGCTGCCAATAGTTAGCCGTAAGAGAGTGCTTCAACTAATTCGTGCCTACCACGACAAATATAGAAGTTTAATGAAGCCTTACCAAGGTCGTAAATCAAATAAAAACTATCAAGAAAAAATTAATACATTTAAAGCTGAGTCCCACAGATTATTTGACATCTGCAGTTGCAAATGCCAACTTACCTCAAACTGTTCTTGTTTGAGGGACAGTCGTGTTCCCAAAGCAGAAATATCTTTTTTACTAGATCAAAGAACTACAAGAAAAATGATGATAGGTGGTGTAGATCAAGCTGCGACTATTAAAAATAAGAAAAACCAAGAGAGAAAACAAAAAAGTTCATTTCGTAGCCGAGACACAATTGTTTCCGAGAAACCGTGCTCTTCTCGCTCCTTACATGATGATGTGGAATTGACAATCGAAACTACCAGTGCCAGTTCCAGCAATAGCGAAGCTTCTAGTCCACAGAAAAATCCAGTTGCGCCACCACCAAAAAAGAAGAGATTTAATTTACCTTCCTTAGCTCTTGCGTGCGATCGCACTGGAGTTTCTGACAGAGCCGCTGCTATAATAGCTTCTTCTGTGTTAAAAGATGTGGGAATAGTTTCATCAAACGATACCAGTGCTGTCATTGACCGTTCTAAGTTACGCCGTGAGAGAACTAAAATCAGATCAGCTTTACAGAATGTAGATCGTAATAGAAGCATACGCGGTATTTATTTTGATGGCAGAAAGGATAGAACTTTGGTTAGTGCTCAGAAGGAAGGTAAATTTTACAGAAAAAGAGTTATAGAAGACCATTATGTGATTTTATCGGAGCCAGGAAGTCATTATTTCGGCCATGTCACGTGTGAGTCGGGCACTGCGAAAGGTATTAAAGGACTATTTTAACTAACTTAAAATCCAAATCCGTGGAACTCAGTGAAATATCTGTTGTTGGTTGCGATGGAATAGTAGTTAACACAGGTTTTAAAGGCGGTGTGATTCGCATGATGGAAGAAGAACTTAAAAAACCATTACAGTGGTTTGTCTGTCAGTTACATTCGAATGAATTACCACTGCGATACCTATTATTGCATTTAGATGGAAAAACCACAGGGCTAAGTGCTTTTCAGGTCCTATTGGATCCGAATTACAAAAATGTGAAACAATGCCAGTAGTAAAATTCACCGCCATTCCATCAACATTACCTGAGATTACTAGAAATGATTTGAGCACGGACCAAAAATATCTTTACGATATAGCGACGGCTATCAGCACTGGTGTTATTTCTTCCAATTTAGCTAATATGGAACCTGGGCCCCTGAACCAGTCTAGATGGCTTACGACGGCAAACCGAATTTTGAGATTATATGTGACTAAAACAGATCCCGACGAAAAATTGGTGATATTAGCCACGTACGTAACAAAAGTTTATGCTCCAATGTGGTTCACAATAAAATGTAATCCCTCGGGCATAAATGGAGCTAAGCACTTGTGGAAAACGATTAGGCTGAGTCGCTATTTGAACACGGATTTAAAAGAGATCGTTGACAAGGTAATCCAATGGATATTTCGGCCATCCAGAGAATGTTCTTATCACTATGCTCGGAGACGACAGAGAAAGCATACGTGAGTTAGCTTATCAACGAATTTCAACAGCAAGATCAGAGGATGCTCCAGGTCTTCGAACATTTAAAGTGCCTGCCTTCAATTTCAACGCAGAAGATTATACCGAAATGATTACATGGCAAGAATGTAAAATAACTGAGCCACCGCTGATTTTCAATTTATCGGATAAAGCCTTGAAAGCGATTGTTAAAAGTGGCTTAGGTAGAGTTCAGAATATAAAAGATTTTCCATGCCACACCCAAGCCGTGGAGCGATGCATCAAATTAGTGACAGAAGCTTCAAGTGCAGTTTGTGGAGAACACAAACGAGACGGTTTTATTAGGGCAAGACTTCTTTCACGTCAGCAAATGCCACATTTCGATACGAAAAATGAATTTCACGTTTAAATATTATTAACATTACGCATTTTTATCTTACTTTTTTCAATAAACAAATGATCCAAATAAATACTGCTCTTTAAGTTAGCGCATTCCCAAGTTATTATACTGTTATTAATTTTATAGCAGTGCTGCAATTCAGAATAATACATTCACAGAACAATCTTAAAAATATGGCAAAAAAAGGGGAACAATTGTTATTCTTAGCGATTTTCAATTGTGTTGGGGCACCTCAAGATATCAAAATAGGTAAATAATATTTCGTACGTTTGTTTTTCTCATTCATAGATAACTTTGTATCACTATGCCGTTGAAAAATAGGCAATTTTTTTTATTTTTCATATAAGATCACTCCACCTTAATGTACATGCATATGATATGTACAAGAATTGTAGAATACTCTTTTTTGCTACATCGTGGTCTATGTAAGTATATATACACATGCATACATACATCGGGTCATAATGGACAGCATGCTACAAATTTTTTCTTATCCTGTTCACACAACTGGTTTCTTCTATATATGTACATGCATACATACATACATTATGCAAACACATGTATGTACGTAGGACCGCTTTCAACTATACCGCTCAAATTCAGAAACACCACAAATTTTTCGCGTGACAGTGTAGTGGTTAGTGCTGCAAATTTGTACATTGTTCTTAACATTTTTTTTACATACACATGCAACAAGATCTTGCCTAAGTATGTATAAACATATATATGTTTTCCAGCTACCGTACGTTTGTTACTAATGCATATACATATGTACTTATATACATAATACTATCACTAAGCAGGACAACGTTTCAGCCAAATTTTTTTAGCTCATGTTTAATTTTGTATATGTGATTAAATATGTACGTACTGAAATATTTGAGCTACATATATACATACATACATATAATTATATAATTTATTACACAAGTAATATGTAAATATGTATGTATTTTAAAAATACAAATAGGATTACTAAACTTACGTCCATGTTGAATCTTTATACATTATCTGCCTAATTACATATATTGTCGACAGCTGGTGCACGTCACATTCATTTTTCAACTATTTCGCAGTTCAAGCATTCGAATGACCCACTGCACAAGAATATTTATGAGTAATCTCAAACATCATTCAACTTCCTCTGCGCACAAGTTCCATTCATACCACACACATTTTCTAAAATGTTAATTCAAACCAAAGTACATGAAAGCTGTGGTAACCGGTTTTTACTGAGGATAGAATTCATACGTACCATCCTGTTGAGCACCAAATGCCCACATTGAGTTTGAGTCTGCAATTCATTGGCAATGATTTGAATGAGTTCGAAGCTAAAATTTGTATGAGTGATTCATGAAGCCATTTTTTCGCATTCATGCAGACCTTTACTGCCTACCAATTAAATTTATCAAAATTGTTTTACCTTATATAAGTAGCATTCTAGCGCATGTTATCAATCATTGTATTACGACTTTTTCATGTATATTTGACTATTTGAATTCATGTATTTATAATTAATTTTAATGTTATTCTAATTTTGTTGTGCTAAAAAAGAAGAAGATTCTTGTTGTACTAATGATTCTTGCTTAATAAATAATAATAATAATAATAATAAACGCTGTTCCACGGTTCGTGACAACTTTTGCAGGTAGACCAAAATAACTCGAAACCTCGTTCAACGCTTGAATTACAGGTGACGTTTTGGTGCTACCGGACCGGCTTTACCACAAGATATTTGATAAAATCATTGCTGATTGCGTATTTCCTCGCTTACTCTTAATAAAAGGACTCAGTGCATAGTACACCTTCGGATTTGCCGCCTTTCGTCTTGTTATAGCAGCAATCTACACATGGCGCCACGTAGTCCTTCACGTATTTCCGCATCTTTGGGAACCAGAAATACTGAAGAATTCATTCTATCGTCTTGTCGATACCAAAATTACCAAAGTTATCATGACAATAACGAGCTATACGCCATCGTACAGCTTTTGGTACAACCTATAGTAATTTTTCGCCCACTCGTTTATAAACTCGATTACGATGAATACAATATTGTTTTTTTAGTTGTTTTGCTTGTGCTGAATCGTTTTCGCTGGAATCTCGTAACTGCATCGTTAGCAGCCAGTCGTCATCAATTTCTTCAAAACGCAGTACCTTTTCGGGATTAGCAGGAGCGCGACTTAAAGCATCAAAATGCGCCATTCCTGCGCCAGGTCGATGAATTATTTCGTAGTCGAACTCCATTAAAGGAACTAACCATCTCGATATACGTGGAATTGGTGTTGTTTTCGCTTTTAAAGTTGAAATCGCAGAACACTCGGTAAGAATTTTAAACGACTTACCCAACAAGTTTATACGGAAACGCTGTAACGCTTCGATGTGACGACTTTAATACATCACCGCTCGCCATTCATCGCCTTCGTGTGTTGCTTGCAGTAGCAATGACGCAATACCAATACTACATGCATCGGTGTGCAACTGATGTAACGCATTGTAATTGTACAATACCAGAATTGGTGTCTGACAAATTTTATTAATTAAGTGGAGAATGCATTTTGCTGGCATTCGCCCCATTCGAATTTTTCGGCCGCAGCTTTTGTGGTTAATCGCGATAACGGGCGCGCGATTAACGAATTTTCTAAAAAATCACGTTAAACCGAGAAAACGTCTCACTTCGGTCTGCGTCGTTGCTACCTTAAAATGTTTAATCGCTTGTACCTTTTGATCTCCAGGTTTAATACCGTTACGCGATATTTTATGCCCGAGAAAATTTATTTCAACACTCAGAAAATTGCATTTATCTAGTTTTAACGTCAATCCGTTTGCTTTCCCCACAGTTAAAAAATCGTTGAATTTACGAAAGCCCTCCCCTTAACTGAGTTGTTTGGGATGATCACATCATAGTTTTTGTTTTATAAGTCTATTCATCGTTTCTTGAAACGGCATACGATTATATTCGTAGTGACCGTCCGTGGTCACAAACGCGGTTATTTCTTTTGAGCTTTCATCCACCTCGATTTGGTGGTAGTCCATATTCAAATCTATCGTCGAAAAATATTGACTATCAGAGAGCTGTGCGAAAAGCTCATCAATTACGGACATCGGAAACGGTTGTTTTACGGTGATTTTATTAAGCTGACGTCAACGCACATACGAAATTCTTTTGTTTTTTCTCCACGAGTACGATTGGAGACGCGTATGGCGAATTCGATGGTATTATTATTTCTTGTTTTAATAGATTTTCGATAATGTCTTTCACGATTGCACGTCGCGCGAACGGAAGTCTTTACGGCTTCATATTGACTGGTATTTCAGAAGATAATAAAATCTTCATTTACACCAAATTAGTTTTACCAACTATTTTCGCTTCACCTGGAAAACTTCGTTAATATTTTTGTAAAATTTTATTTAAGTCATTAAATTCACCGTCTGTAATTTTTAATATTTGATTTTGCGGTATTCCTATAACCCACATTTTATTTCCGTGGAACACGAATTGTTTATCTTTCGCACTAATCACGTCAATACCGAGTAGCATTGGATAATATATCATATTATTTCTGGTTTTTTTTTAATTCATTATTTAGTAGCATACATACATTTTATAACATGATATGTACATACGGAGGCGGCTCAGTATTGACAATTTTCTTTTGAATTATTAAATTTTAATGGTGACGCACGTTTCTAAAAATTTATATTTAAAATCGAAATCCATATGCCTTTTTATTAACGTGGAGTTTAAAATAATTTAGAGGTGGTAAGCAAACAATTTTAAGGTCACACTACACAATTTGCTTCTTTGGCAAAAAAAACATCAACATCAGTTTTTAAACCTTAAAGATTTTCACTTTGTTGCACTTGTTCAGATTTGCATGGTTTTTTTTATAAAATATACTTTATTTTTTATTAATAAATATTAATGAATATTAAATAAACAAAAGTAAAACTGTCAATAATTTTAAAAAAACGCATTTCATATGGAGAACTGTATTAGTAAAACACATTAAATATACCCAACAAAAATCATTGTTTGCGTGAATTTGAAAAAAGTCAGTGGCCTAGATTTATGAATAGTGATCAATAAAAAAATAATCAAATGCTTATATTAATAAATTTATGCAATAGGACATTTAAGGGTTTTATGCATGTGTCGATTAAACAAAAGCTATCTAATACGATTGACGAAGTGGCGCTTCCTATGACTAAATTCATACATACATATGTACTTGCATATGATACCCTGCAAAAAATGCGATTAGTCTAGGATGAGTCCGGGAATAGTCGCAAGGGAACATGCGACTAATGCAACTTCTGATCTCTTTATATGGAATGAACTGTTCCCTTTGGTTCGAGCATGTCCTATGAAGAGACTAATTGACCCCTTCTATATTCGAATGGGTATAAATGAGGATCAGTCTATTTATAAAAATAAAAATAAAAATCTTTGCTCCGACTTAGAATCGAACCAGTGTCCCGAGGGTTCCTAAGCGAATGCTCTCCTTACATGCCAACGACGTGCATGAAATTTTATTGCCTAAGTGCGTGCATATACCAATGCATCGTTTATCATACCCGAAAGAGATGAATACAGGACTAATCTACAATTATACCCGTTAGAGACTTGTTGCGACTAATTAATGCCCAGTTGTACCCGATAGGGACTAATCCCGGAATACTGTCTTTAGAGATTAGTCGCAAAATTTTTTGCAGGGTATGTACAAGAATTGTAGAATACTCTTTCTTGCTACATCGTAGTCTATGTAAGTATATATACACATGCATACATACAAGATAGAAAAGCAGTTGATTTGAATTAGAATGCGTCGACTAATGACGAATTTACAATTTTTTCAAAATATTCGTAGTTTAATACTTTTATATAGTTTCGATAAGTACATTTAAAAAGTTACATAATTCCGACTTAAAACATAATCTTTTAAGCAGACACAAATATGGGACGACTATTCATTTCGAACATGGAAATCGGACTCTAGTTTAAGCTGGTGCTTTAACAATATCTAAGCGATCATTAGACTTTGTTTACTTGAGTGAATTTAAGCTTGAGTCCTTTGGAATGTAAGCTGAGTTACGTATGTACATGAGTGCGTTTATGAGTATACATAACTCGCCCTCCGCAAAATGAATTCGCGTCTCTGCGAATGACGAATATATATTTTCTGTTAATTACATCAATTTATAAATCGATAAATGTTAAAACATTAAAACTGTGATATTATAAGTATTATATAAGGATATTTGTCATACATAACGTACCATTTTCATTTAAAGAACTGGTATCAATACATATAAAAATAATATTGTAAAATAACAGTGCCAACATTTACAGTCTTTTATGTGGCCTTTTGGTTTGAACTATTTGAAAATACCATTGTTAAGTAACAATGTTAAACTTAATATATTTTATTTTTTTTTCGTATATAATACCTATATACATACATACATAGTATATTTATAATTCTATTTACAAGTCTTTATGTGACCTTTTGGTTTGAGCTATTTGAAAATATCATTGTTAAGTAACAATGTTAAACTATATATATATATTTTTTTTTTTTCGTATATAATACCTATATACATACATAGTATAGTTATAATTCTATTTACAAGTCTTTATGTGGCCTTTTGATTTGGGCTATGTCAATTTTGTTTGGATAACTTTTAGGCAGTTTTGTGAATCTTTTGGCAGTTTTGTTTCTGTTAGCAAGAGGGTTTTTAATGTAAATTTTGTCGTTGTCAAAATTTGGGATTTTTTCCCTTTTTGTATTAATATTGTCCATAGTTTGTTTTTTCTTTTGGTATCCATAACTTTTAATTTTTTCGAAATCAATATCATTTTTGTTAATAAAATCCATTGGTTTCACATTGGCTGAGCTATGTATAGAATTGTTATAGTAACCAACGGCTTTTAGCATAATTTCCTCTGCCTCCAATGTGTTGTCCGTGTGTTTTAAAATACGTATGTGTTCTAATATCGTGGAATGCAGTCTTTCGATGTCTGCATTACCCGTATGACTGTTTGGAGTAGTAAAGTGGGGAATTATACTATTTTCGCGGCAGAATAATCTTATAAATGAATTATTAAACTCGTTGTCCATTATCATTTTTTTAGGTTTTCCTAGCCATGCGAATCTTTCCTGTAGTTTAATTTTAATTGTGATCATATTTCTATCGGGCAATTTATGCACGGAAGCTAGCTTGGTAAACCTATCAATAGTGGTCAAAAAGCAATTTCGAAAACAATAAAACACATCCACATGTACTATTTCATTAGGGCTGCTGGGAGTTTCAGTATAATTAAACAATTCCTTTAACGTTTTTCTTGCGTATTTGTTCTCGTTACATTCGCCGCATTTGTTAATAAATCTGTTGATTATCTTTTTAAGATTTGGATAAAAATAATTTAGTTTAAGTTGCTCATAATTTTCTAATACACCTCTATGGTTACCTTCTAGGTGGATTTTTTCTACTACCTCTAGAATGTCTTCTTCGCTCTTAACGTCTAATGCTAGGTGGCTGCACTTGGTAAATTTAATATTGCCGTTAATTGAAAATAAACTAATTAATTTCTCTTGAACAATATTATATAGGTTGTCAGGTAATTCTGAATGAATTCCTATTGTTCCCTTTTTTATGTATCTTCTAAATAAATCTGTAATATAAGTGCTGTAATGCACGTCACATTCTGCTACATAAATTACGAAGTATTTGTTATATAGTACTTCGCTTTCCGTGGTTTTACTTTTCATTAGTCGAATTTGAGTTGTATATCTGTTTACGATTGAATCAGAGATAAGAAAATGATCGTTCTGATTTTCGCTTGCTGAATGCATCGTTTCGAAGGAATTTTCAAACAGAGACTTGATGTCTAAGTTTCCTTCTTTATCCATTTCTTGTCGGCTTAGAAAGTCGGGTACGTTGTTCTCTTTACCTTTTATGTATTCAACTTCAAACTCATATTCGCAAAGCAAAGTTTTCCACCGTAGAATGCGTGCGCTTGGATCCTTCATAGAATATAGCCATTTTAGTGGCTTGTGGTCAGTTTGAACAAGAAAGGGACGTCCGAATAAATACGGTCTGAAATGCTTCACCGCCCATACTATTGCTAAAAGCTCCTTTTCTAACGTATGGTAACGTTTTTCGAAGCCATTTAGTGTTCGGCTTGCAAAATAAATTGGCTTCTTATTTTGACTAAGAACAGCGCCCACCGCAACATTACTGGCATCCGTTGTCACAATACATTTTTTCGAAAAATCAGGAAATGCTAAAAGTGGGGGTGAGGTCATTATTAACTTCAATTTGTCAAACGCTTCGATATACTCCGTATCGTTTGTGTTAATTTTTTCGTTTTTCTTCAAATATTTAATTATAGGAAAGGCTATCATTGAATAATTTTTGATGAATTTGCGGTAATACCCTGTCAAACCTAGAAAGGATTGAATCTCCTTAACAGTTCGCGGTAACTTTATTCTTTCTATAGCCTCAATTTTTTCGGTATTTGGCTTAATGCCGTCCGGAGTAATGATATGGCCTAGGAATAATGTATATCTCGACAGAAAGTTGCATTTGTCATATTGTATTTTTAAATGGTTTTCGGACAGGCGATTAAAAATTTTAGTTAAACTTTCAAAATGTTCGTTTATGGATGTTGAAAATATTAAAATGTCATCCATATAGATTATGCAGATCTTATTAATATAGTCACCTAAAATGGTGTTCATCATACGCTGGAATGTAGCAGGCGCATTTTTCAGGCCAAATGGCATCCGCGTAAATTCATAGTGCCCATTCGGACCAGAAAAAGCTGTTTTTTCTATGTCCTTTAGCCAAGTCAATCGTAGTAAAATATTGTGCGCGCCCTAACTTTTCAAAGAGTGACTCTACGTTAGGTATAGGAAACTTGTCATCGATTGTAAGGCTATTTAGTTTCCGAAAATCTATAACCAATCGCCATTTCTTTTACTACTGCTGTTGCACTTCTTTTGCACGATCCATAACGGTGAGTTATATGGAGATTTACTTGGCCTAATAATACCATTTTCTAACATAGATCCCAACTGGCGATTTATTTCTTCCTCCAACGCATAAGGGTATCTATAATTTTTTACGTATATAGGAGCATGCGGCTTCGTTATAATTTGGTGTTTAACTGTATCTGAGGCTGGTAGGTATTGTCCTTCTTGGAAAAATATGTCTTTATATTTTAATAGAAAAGTTTTTTTAAATCTTCGTTCTTCGGTGTTCAAGTCTTTGTTAATAAGTGTATCTAAATTTAAATTACTTTTAGCTAATGAAATTGTATCGGGATATGTATTTGTCTGAGAACAATAGGCGTAAATTTCGTCATCGTTAGGTAGGTATGTTGCAGGCTTGTTATAATCAAAAGGTATTACTCTATTGTTGAGCTTAATTACTCTTTCTAAAAAATCAATTAGGATTTTAAGAGGAGCAAGAATATTTACTCCCAGTATGCATTGAAAAGGTTTGTCATTAAATTTTAATAATTTAACGGACATTGTCTCTTGTTTTCTCTCAAATTCTGTGGGAAAATTGACGATGACTTCCTCTAATATTATTTCTGATGGAAAAAGAGTTTTTACTAGGATAGGTTTTTCCAATGCCCTGCGACTGCAAAAATTTCGGAAAATCTTAAAATCCCCTAACGTTGTTGCCGATCCGCTATCCACCAAACACCTTATTACGACGTTATTGATTGTCAAATCTATCAGGGGTAAGTCAGTTGCAGAGGAGAAAGCTGAAAATTTTCGTAATTTTCAATGTTGTCCACTTCCATTGGTACAACGGATGGTTGCTGGTTGTACCTTGCATTATTGTTAAACCTACCAGAATTATTTGTGTATCTGTAGTTTCTAGAATCACTAAATCTACCACGAACATTCCCGCTAGCATTACCCCTACTATAATCATTTCCGTTGTAATTAACATTTGTATGGACACCTTTACCTAGACTATTCTTAAAATTTCCAGAGTCGTTTTTACGGTAATTATTAAAGTTTCCATAATTAAGATTGCCTCTAAAATGTGGGTTATGAAATGCGGAATTGTTTGGGCGACTTCTATTAAAGTGTTCGTTAGATTGATAACCGTCGTTTTCGTTTCTTTTATATATCAACACATTGGAATTATTGAAGAAATTATGCTTACCATTATGCGGATATTTATTATCTTTTGAGTGAACATCCGTTTTCCTAATACAATTATTTATTTCAAAATCATGTAACATATTATTTTGTAAATAATAAGTAAAAGCTTTTTCCATATTATTTATGTGAGTTTGCAACAACAAGGTTTTTACATTAAAAGGTAAGAATTGCAAATATATGTCAAATATTAGTTTCACATTATTATGAGGCGCATATAAACTATCGGTTTCGCCTTCTAAAATATATTTCGTATTCATTCACTGTAAAATACCTCCAAGCTTACTGTGTAAATCTTCGATACTCGTAGCCCTAACATTCATCGCATGGTTTCTTAAATTTAAAAATGTTGATTTAACGCCAAATTCTTCCTTCAGTTTGCTTAGGATGTTTTCAAAACTAGGTTCGTTGACTTGTTGGATAACATGCAATGCTCGGCCTTTCAATTTATTGTACAAAACCTTAGAGATTACGTGTTTATCTTCTTCGTTTGTTAGAGAAAGAATTGTTGCAACATCTCTTAAATAGTGACTAATAGTGTATTAACTTTCCCCGTCGAAAAATGGTATACTACGCGCTTCTCTTAACGCCTCTGCTAAGGTCAGTGCCATTTTTAAGTTTATATTTATTTTTACGGATTTTATTGTGTTATTTAATTTGCTTTATTTATTGATTAATTTTTGAGGTTTTATTGACAACTTGTCTTTTGATGGATTATTGTTCGAAATCTGAAATGTTTTTATGGGACATAGCAAAATACAAAGTTCAACCTCACGACAAATTTAACATAGCATAAGTAAAACGCAGCAACACTCAAAGTACATAGAGCAACATTTCTTTCGATATTGTTTTCCTGTTAACACGTCTGATATGTCTTTATATGTTGCACAGCACCAATGTTTACATACATATGTGTTCTTCTGTTAAAACCGTTTGTGCGGACATTTATGTTTAGCACTCAACTATATATGTAAATCACTCTCAAAGTTCTCTAATTTTACGGTTCTGTCGGCCGTATTGGAAACGAGCAAGAAGTTATACTTTGGTATAACACTTTTCTCTTTGGTAATTTTGCTTTCATGACCGAGGTTATTCGCACAGCTAAGTCTAACGGTTAGAGTCTCAAGTGTTGAAGTCAAATGCGCTTTTTAAGCAACTTTTTGTTTTTGTATTTTTGGGTTATACAACTTTTGATTTATTTGCGATTTTTGGTCCATTTATACATATTTTATGCACTTACGTATATAATATATGAAAATTTAAAATTTTTGATTTTGGAAATTTTGCTTTCGTGTCCGAGGTTATTCGCACAGCTATGTCTAACGTATTGCAGTCAAATGCACTTTTTAAGCAGTTTTTTGTTTTTGTATTTTTGGGTTATAAAACTTTTGATTTATTTGCAATATTTGGTACATTTATACATATTTTATGCACTTACGTATATTGTTATAGTAACCAACGGCTTTTAGCATAATTTCCTCTGCCTCCAATGTGTTGTCCGTGTGTTTTAAAATACGTATGTGTTCTAATATCGTGGACTGCAGTCTTTCGATGTCTGCATTACCCGTATGACTGTTTGGAGTAGTAAAGTGGGGAATTATAATATTTTCGCGGCAGAATAATCTTATAAATGAATTATTAAACTCGTTGTCCATTATCATTTTTTTAGGTTTTCCTAGCCATGCGAATCTTTCCTGTAGTTTAATTTTAATTGTGATCATATTTCTATCGGGCAATTTATGCACGGAAGCTAGCTTGGTAAACCTATCAATAGTGGTCAAAAAGCAATTTCGAAAACAATAAAACACATCCACATGTACTATTTCATTAGGGCTGCTGGGAGTTTCAGTATAATTAAACAATTCCTTTAACGTTTTTCTTGCGTATTTGTTCTCGTTACATTCGTCGCATTTGTTAATAAATCTGTTGATTATCTTTTTAAGATTTGGATAAAAATAATTTAGTTTAAGTTGCTCATAATTTTCTAATACACCTCTATGGTTACCTTCTAGGTGGATTTTTTCTACTACCTCTAGAATGTCTTCTTCGCTCTTAACGTCTAATGCTAGGTGGCTGCACTTGGTAAATTTAATATTGCCGTTAATTGAAAATAAACTAATTAATTTTTCTTGAACAATATTATATAGGTTGTCAGGTAATTCTGAATGAATTCCTATTGTTCCCTTTTTTATGTATCTTCTAAATAAATCTGTAATATAAGTGCTGTAATGCACGTCACATTCTGCTACATAAATTACGAAGTATTTGTTATATAGTACTTCGCTTTCCGTGGTTTTACTTTTCATTAGTCGAATTTGAGTTGTATATCTGTTTACGATTGAATCAGAGATAAGAAAATGATCGTTCTGATTTTCGCTTGCTGAATGCATCGTTTCGAAGGAATTTTCAAACAGAGACTTGATGTCTAAGTTTCCTTCTTTATCCATTTCTTGTCGGCTTAGAAAGTCGGGTACGTTGTTCTCTTTACCTTTTATGTATTCAACTTCAAACTCATATTCGCAAAGCAAAGTTTTCCACCGTAGAATGCGTGCGCTTGGATCCTTCATAGAATATAGCCATTTTAGTGGCTTGTGGTCAGTTTGAACAAGAAAGGGACGTCCGAATAAATACGGTCTGAAATGCTTCACCGCCCATACTATTGCTAAAAGCTCCTTTTCTAACGTATGGTAACGTTTTTCGAAGCCATTTAGTGTTCGGCTTGCAAAATAAATTGGCTTCTTATTTTGACTAAGAACAGCGCCCACCGCAACATTACTGGCATCCGTTGTCACAATACATTTTTTCGAAAAATCAGGAAATGCTAAAAGTGGGGGTGAGGTCATTATTAGCTTCAATTTGTCAAACGCTTCGATATACTCCGTATCGTTTGTGTTAATTTTTTCGTTTTTCTTCAAATATTTAATTATAGGAAAGGCTATCATTGAATAATTTTTGATGAATTTGCGGTAATACCCTGTCAAACCTAGAAAGGATTGAATCTCCTTAACAGTTCGCGGTAACTTTATTCTTTCTATAGCCTCAATTTTTTCGGTATTTGGCTTAATGCCGTCCGGAGTAATGATATGGCCTAGGAATAATGTATATCTCGACAGAAAGTTGCATTTGTCATATTGTATTTTTAAATGGTTTTCGGACAGGCGATTAAAAATTTTAGTTAAACTTTCAAAATGTTCGTTTATGGATGTTGAAAATATTAAAATGTCATCCATATAGATTATGCAGATCTTATTAATATAGTCACCTAAAATGGTGTTCATCATACGCTGGAATCTAGCAGGCGCATTTTTCAGGCCAAATGGCATCCGCGTAAATTAATAGTGCCCATTCGGACCAGAAAAAGCTGTTTTTTCTATGTCGCTATCGCTCATTTGAATTTGGTGGAATCCTTTAGCCAAGTCAATCGTAGTAAAATATTGTGCGCGCCCTAACTTTTCAAAGAGTGACTCTACGTTAGGTATAGGAAACTTGTCATCGATTGTAAGGCTATTTAGTTTCCGAAAATCTATAACCAAACGCCATTTCTTTTTACTACCGCTAATGCACTTCTTTTGCACGATCCATAACGGTGAGTTATATGGAGATTAGCTTGGCATTATACTACCATTTTTTAACATAGATTCCTACTGGCGATTTATTTCTTCCTCCAACGCATAAGGGTATTTATAATTTTTAATGTATATAGGAGCATGCGGCTTCGTTATAATTTGGTGTTTAACTGTATCTGAGGCTGGTAGGTATTGTCCTTCTTGGAAAAATATGTCTTTATATTTTAATAGAAAAATTTTTAAAAATCTTCATTCTTCGGTGTTCAAGTCCTTGTTAACCAGTGTATCCAAATTTAAATTACTTTTAGCTAATGAAATTGTATCGGGATATGTATTTGTCTGAGAACAATAGGCGTAAAATTCGTCATCGTTAGGTAGGTATTTTATTTAATTCATTAAATTCACCGTCTGTAATTTTTAATATTTGATTTTGCGGTATTCCTATAACCCACATTTTATTTCCGTGGAACACGAATTGTTTATCTTTCGCACTAATCACGTCAATACCGAGTAGCATTGGATAGTCTATCATATTATTTCTGGTTTTTTTTTTTCAAATTCATTATTTAGTAACATACATATATTTTAATAACATAATATGTATGTACATACGGAGTCGGCTCAGTATTGACAATTTTCTTTTGAATTATTAAATTTTAATGGTGACGCACGTTCTAAAAATTTATATTTAAAATCGAAATCCAAGTGCCTTTTTATTAAACATTATATTTTTATTAACGTGGAGTTTAAAATAATTTAGAGGTGGTAAGCAAACAATTTAAAGGTCACACTACACAATTTGCTTCTTTGGCAAAAAAAACATCAACATCAGTTTTTAAACCTTAAAGATTTTCACTTTGTTGCACTTGTTCAGATTTGCATGGTTTTTTTTATAAAATATACTTTATTTTTTATTAATAAATATTAATGAATATTAAAGAAACAAAAGTAAAAATGTCAATAATTCTGTTTCGTGCAGGGACGATGTCACTGGCCGAATGTTCTATTTCGCGCAGGGACAAACGTCACGGCACAAAGAGAAGAAAAAATCAGTTGAAGAAGAAGTGTGCTCGAGAGTGATGGTGCTAGTTTTTCTGTAAGAATGAATAATGTGGGCGTGATGTGTGTGCTGTGCGCAAGAAGTTATAGAAATAAAGAAGGGTTTTTCTGGCTGCGGCCTTTTCCCTTAAAATCATTGTGTTTTGATTATTATTGTCGGGGCATGTAAGTTGGTTATATTTTCATTCAATTATTCCTGAGCTGTGCGAAACATTTGGTCAGTGTCGAGCCGGATTCGGTGCCTGTGAAAACTTGTTTTTGGTTTACCGTTTGAAGTACATACATACAAACGTGAAAAAAGTACCGTTTGTTGTTTGTTACTTTGAGTGTGCAAGAGGGCTGGTGCATTTATTATGTGAAATAATATCAAGCGGTGAACATTAAAAAGTGAGTTGCGTAGATTGCGTTTTTGCTATAAAAATAAATCCATCAAGATATCCTACGATAGTAGGTAAGTTAATACAGTCCACTTAGTTTGCTAGTTGATATGCATGCAAAATACATACGTACGTGGGTATGAATGAAATGTGTGCCAGAAAAATACATATTCATTTATGTATTAATACGTTAAGGGTGCAATGTGTGTACAATAGTAGTGCGCAAGTGTAGAGAAATAGAAAAAATGTGTGCTAGGTTAAAAAATAGTGTAGAAAAATTAAAAAAAAGTTTAAGTGAGCAATGAAGATCATAATCTACTTTAGATGAGCATGTTGGTGCTTGTTCAGAAATGGCAAGACACACTACGGGTGCATTGTTGTTGCGATTGCCAGAAAATTATATTGCGTTGCAGTGGTTGTTTTGCTATTGTGTGTTTAATTGTGTGCAAGAGAGCCAGCTGCGCAGCATTGCGAGTTGAAGCATTGTGTTTGCGTTGGTGCGTGTACAAAACAAATAACGAGAGGGCATATTTGATGGAAAAAGCAAGAGCGCATGTTTTTTGTGCTTGCGTGTGGTGATAGAGAGATGCGCAAATAAAATTAAAAAGAGAGCAAGTTGTTATTCCATTTGCATATGGTGCTAGAAATGATGCGAAAATTAATTTGCAATGAAAATAAGAGAGCTTAGTTTTGTTTTTTTCTTTTTTGCATCTGGTGCGTGTGTGCTATTTTGGAGCAAGAAATAGAGAGCCTATGATTTTAGTACTTAAATTCAAATGTCTTGTGTCATGCTAGAAAATTATAGCATGCAAAAAGAAAAATAGAGTGCGAGAAATTTGCCTTCAACGTGATATACGTGCATAAGGCAAGAAATACAATAGCTGTATATATGTAGGTGCGTGAGTGTGCTAAGATATACTGGTGCATATTGATTATAAATGATGGCAAGAAAATTATTAGAGGGCTAGAAAACCTGCAGGTGGTGCTTGAAGACTTCTAAAAAATGGCATGTTTGAATGGGTGCAAGTCATGAGGGGCATGGTTTTAAGTGAGCAAATATATTATCAAACACATATGTCAGTTAGAAGCAATGGTGCATAGTAAGATCCACAGAAATATTGTAATGAAAATTGTGGTGGTGCATGTTTTGGTGAGCTAGTTTAAAGATATTGGTATAAAGTGTGCATGTATATGTGAGAGCTAGAATGTTCATAAATTGTGTGCAAGAATAATACTGAAAATGTATGTTACTTACATAAACCATTTTTGTGGCTGCTGTTGTTTGTTTCTTTTTTCCTTTAGAATGACATCAAGTAAAAAATTGACATCGTGTGCTGCGAGCATAAAGCGTGCGCTAGATTTCGCGAAAACTGAAGAATTTCAGCAAGTAGCGGTGGGCCAGGTCAAAGTGCGCTTGAGTGCGCTAGAGTCTGTATGGCAGGCATACAATGCGGAGCATTCCATAGTCATTGAAGAGGTAGACGTGGGCGAGTTGGAACAGTTTGACGAGCAAGGTTTGGCGCTAGTGGAAGCTTATTATTTTGAGGCGCATGCATTGATGCTGGACAGGTTGGAGAGCGAGAAGCCAGCCGAGGTGCAAGAAAGAAGCAATCAAGCGATTAGTGTGCAAGTGCAGATGCCTGTCCAGCAGAATGATGTTAAAAATACATGGGGCGAGTTTGACGGCACCTTAACTAAATGGACGGGTTTCCGTGATCGTTTTCGTGCAGCTGTGCATGATAACGAGAAAATTGATGCAGCATTCAAATTTTTATATTTGACAAACTCTTTAATTGGGCGAGCTAAGCTAACATTTGGTCAATGGCAGTTCTCTGCTGACAATTATGTGCAGGCATGGGAGCGTTTAAATCAAATGCACGACCAAAGCTACCTTATAGGGTGAGCATTTGCGAAATTTTATCCGGTTGCCAGAATTAAAGGGGCAGGTCAAGGAAAACGATTTGCGGCGTATGTCTAATGTGACACATGAAGTACGTCGGCAACTAAAGGCGCAAGGGCTACCAGTAGAGCACTGGGACTTCTTTATGGTGCATATGATACATGAGCGCTTAGATAGCGAAACGGCTAAGCAATGGGAATTGGTAAGGCAAAGCGATTACCCAAAAGTAGACGAGATGTTGTCGTTTCTAGACAAGCAGGCCTTGGCGCTAGCAAATTCAGCGGATAATCGTAGGCGCATTGAATCTGCAATTGTTGTACCAGAGAGAGCTAAGAAAACCAGGAGCAATGAAAATGTAGCTAGGCATGGTGCATCAAGATCGAGCGCAGGGGGCAAGATAATGTCATGTGAGATATGTAATGAGGCGCATATGTTATACCATTGCCCAGAGTTTATGGCATTGACTCTGAGAGCACGTAAGGACTTTATTGAGAGGCGCAATCTTTGTCCAAACTGTTTTAAAAGGGGCCATGGTGCAGACAACTGCTATCAAGCAGAGTGCTGGAAATGTCCAGGCAAGCCAAGACACAACAGTGCGCTTTGTCCAAACAGAGAGCATAAGAAGCAGATGAATTGTGTGCAAGTGTGCGCTGAGAAGAAGTCGAATCAAAAGAAAAAGATAGACTGACAACTAAGTGGGGCAAGAAAGCGGAAGAGCGAGGTGCAAGCTAATGCGGTGCTAGACGATAGCGTGCAAGTTAGTGAGCAAGAAAATGTTAATTTAAGTTTAGAGCCTAGTCACAAGCAAAGAAAAATGCTAACTGAAGTAAAGCGGTTGAACAGAGATGAGCTAGGATATAAAAATAAAATGAAATTCAATTGTTTCGACGAACAATATATAATGCATTTTAATAGTGGGCAAGACCAATCTAAAACATTGTTGCCTACAGCAATGATAAAGATTGTGGTAAATGGTTATGAGTTGGGGCCGGTGCGTGCGTTGCTAGATACTGGGGCCCAGATTAATTTGATTAGCTATGCATTACAGCAGAAATATGGTTTACTTTCTGAGCTAATTACAAAGAAAATGGTTGGTATTAATGGTGAGCCGGTGCAAGTGAAAAAGAAGGCTGTGTTAGTGATAAAGCCGTGGTATAAATCGGAGCAAGAAATCAAAGCAGAATTTTGGATTTTGCCGATGGAGAGCCAGTGGTGTCCTGTGCTGCCTTATCTTGGTGCTAAAATGGTTTCTATACAGCATTCATCAGGGGCAAAGTTGGCTGATCCAGACTACTGGAAACCGAAAGAGGTACATGTGTTACTGGGAGCTGGCGTTGTTGCAAGAAGCATTATTAAAAGCGTGAGTGAAGGCATAGATGGCATAACTCTGATGCATACGGTGCTAGGTGTGGTCGTTTTCGGAGAAGGTGCGCAAAGATTTGACATAGAAACAGGTGAGCTAGTTTCAACAATTAAATATAAAGATAACAGAGAGCTAGAAAAGTTAATTATGAAGTTCTGGGAGATGGATCAAATAAAAGAGCATCCAATACAAACTCCAGAAGAAGAGCAAGTAGAAAAGACATTCGTTGAGACGCATTACAGAGATGAAGATGGTAGATTTGTGGTCACTATACCATTAAAGAACATGCAAGATATCGGGAGCTTGAGAGAAATTGCCTTACGGCGATTCTTCTATTTAGAAAAGAGGTTAGACAAGGAGCCAGATTTAAGAATGCAATATATTACATTTATGCGTGAATATGAAAAGTTGGGGCACATGCAATTAGTTGATCAACAGGCGCCACGAAGTGAGCTAGTCTATTATATACCGCATCACTGTGTGGTTAAAAAGTTCCGCGTAGTGTTTGATGCGAGCTGTCGTACAAATAAGGGCATATCATTAAATGAAATGCAACTACTAGGTGGGCAATTACAGAGAGAGCTATATGAAATAATTATGCGATTTAGAAGATACAAGATTGGCTTTAGTGCGGACATAAAAATGATGTTCCGCCAAGTTAGAGTTGCTAGGCATCAATGGGATATTCAGAGAATATTCTGGCGCGAGAATAGAAATGATCCTTTAAGAGAATATTGGTTGACTGTGGTTACGTATGGAATGACCTCATCAGCATATAATGCTGTAAGGGCGGTCATTCAGTGTGCGAAGGAGGGGCAAGAGAAGTTTCCAGAGGGGGCAAATGCTATATTAAATGACATGTACATGGATGACTGTGTAACAGGTGCAGATAACATAGAAGGGGCTATTGCGTTGGCAAAACAGATGGAGCCTGTTTTGAGTGGGGCTGGATTTAAACTTCGCAAATGGAAGTCATACAGTAGAGAATTGATGGCTGCAATGCAAGTTGACGGTGAAGAAGACTTCGTTCAATTTGACGATGAAACAAGAGTGCTAGGTTTAGTATGGTTGATAACCCCAGATGAGTATGCTTTTGTGGTCAAATCTCCAGTGGTGCCAGATGTCATAACGAAGCGTGTAGTGGTGAGCTATGTGGCACAGTTGTTCGATCCTAATGGCTACATTTCTCCAGTGACAGTGGTGGGCAAGATTCTTATACAAGACTTATGGAGGCTAAGGGTGTCATGGGATGAAGAACTGCCGATGGAGCTTGTAGTGAGATTTAAAAATTATTGGAGCGAGATAAAGAATGTGCAAGATTTTAGAATTCCGAGATGGATTGGAGCAAGCACGAGTGCTAGAGTTGAATTGCATGGTTTCGCTGACGCGTCTGAGTCAGCCTATGGTGCAGTGGTTTATGCTAGAACAATATGGGCGAATAATAAAGTTGAGTGCAGATTATTGGTATCTAAAACGCGAGTAGCGCCGTTGAAAAAGCTGACAGTGCCAAGATTGGAACTGTCAGCATGTGAGCTTTTGTCTAGATTAATAGTAGACGTTAAGAAGGCAATGGATTGGGGCGAGGTAGATTGTACCATGTGGACAGATTCATTTGTGGTACTTTTTTGGCTAGAGAAGGCGCCGAGAGATCTTAAAACTTTTGTAGCTAATCGAGTTGCAACAATACAGAATAACGTTGGAGCAAGAAATTGGAAGCACGTGAGCACGGCAGATAATCCAGCTGACTTACTAAGCCGTGGATTAAAAGCAGGTGAGCTAGTTAGTATTAAAGTGTGGTTAGAGGGGCCAAGGTGGCTTTCTCTCCCTCGAACACAGTGGCCAGAAGATAAGTTTGAGCAAGCAAAAAATATAAAAGCTATAAAGAGGCGCAAGATGAAGTTAAGATTAATGTAACAAGTGTTTATCAAGATGAGCTAGAGATTTTTGTTCCAAAAATGGGGGGAAGCGGTGTGCTCGTTCCTCTCACAGAGTACAAAAGCAAGTTAGAAAGAATCTTAAATATATTGTCATATGTGAAACGATTCATAGAAAATGTTAAGGCGAGTTTGATGATGCGAGATAGGAGCAAGAAATTTAAGAAGGGGCGTAGATTAAGGGGCATGAATGTGAAAGTAGAGTTACCTACTAAGCAAGACAAACTGTGGGCAATGGAGTACTTGTTGAAGAAGTCGCAAGAAAAGTATTTTTTCAGAGAGCTACTATTGATACGAAATAAGAATGTATTGCCGGAGCATAGCAGTATAGAATCATTGCGTCCGATTATTGACAAAAGTGGTTTGTTAAGAGTTGGTGGGCGATTAACAGAAGCAGAGCTAGAATATGAAGCAAGACATCAGGCTATTGTAGCTAAAGGTTCTAGATTGGCCTATCTGATAGCTGATTATGCGCATAGACAGACAAAGCACGGCGCGGTGCAAGTAATGACACAGTATATTCGACAGAAATACTGGATTCCTCGTTTAAGGGATGAGCTAAGAAAGTTTTTACATAAGTGCGTAGTTTGTGTGCGGCATAACTATAAGCTGGAAAGGCAGTTAATGGCAGACTTGCCGGCAGAGAGAGTGCAAGCTGGAAAGCCATTTCTACACTGTGGGCTAGATTATGCAGGTCCTTTTAGTGTGCGTATGAGGGTGCGTGATGATTATATATCAAAGAGCAAGTGCTGGGTTGTTATTTTTGTATGCCTGAAAACTCGAGGCATACACATTGGCATGGTGCTAGATTTAACAACACAATCATTTATTGCATCGTATGAAAGATTTATTGCAAGACGTGGGCGATGTGCGAAGATGTTCAGTGATAATGCGACGACATTTGTTGGCGCGAGCAAGATGATCAAGAGGGCAATTGACTACTGGAGGGAGCAAGAGGTGCTAGATCATTTGAACAAGAAAGGAACTGAATGGCACTTCATGATTCCTGCAGCCCCACATCAGGGTGGAATCTATGAAGCCGCTGTAAAGTCCATGAAATTCCATTTAACAAGAGTTGTGGGCCAGAGAACGCTGGCACATGATCAATTTGCCACGCTGTTGGTTGAGATTGAAGCAATATTGAATTCGAGACCGTTATATCCATTGTCGGATGATCCAAATGATATGCAGGCATTGACCCCGGGTCATTTCCTCATCGGGGAGCCGCTGATTTTACCACCTCCGTTTGTGCTAGAGGAGCAGCCAAGAAATTAAGGTACAAAACTTTGGGAGCAAAGACAAGCAATGGTGCGGCATTTTTGGGCTAGATGGCAATCCGACTATCTGAATAGTCTTCAAGAGAGAAAGAAATGGCGAAGAGAGCAAGAGAATCTTAAGGTTGGTCAACTTGTAGTAGTTAAGGCTGAAAACTTTCCACCTGCGCAGTGGGCGCTTGGTCGAGTGAGCAAGATAATTGTGAGCAAGGATAAGCTAGTAAGATCCGTGGTTGTGGAGACGCAGACGAGTCAACTAACCAGGCCAGTACAGAAAGTGTGCATGTTACCGATTGAGCCAGCAAATATGGAGCGGAGTTCGAAGTCTAATTAGAATTAAGTTTTTATTGTAAATATGTATATTCAAGCGAGTGGAAAACCGTAGGTTTTCGCTGGCACTGTTTCGTGCAGGGACGATGTCACTGGCCGAATGTTCTATTTCGCGCAGGGACAAACGTCACGGCACAAAGAGAAGAAAAAATCAGTTGAAGAAGAAGTGTGCTCGAGAGTGATGGTGCTAGTTTTTCTGTAAGAATGAATAATGTGGGCGAGATGTGTGTGCTGTGCGCAAGAAGTTATAGAAATAAAGAAGGGTTTTTCTGGCTGCGGCCTTTTCCCTTAAAATCATTGTGTTTTGATTATTATTGTCGGGGCATGTAAGTTGGTTATATTTTCATTCAATTATTCCTGAGCTGTGCGAAACAAATTCTAAAAAACGCATTTCATATGGAGAACTGTATTAGTAAAACACATTAAATATACCCACCAAAAATCATTGTTTGCGTGAATTTGAAAAAAGTCAGTGGACTAGATTTATGAATAGTGATCAATAAAAAATAATCAAATGCTTATATTAATAAATTCATGCAATAGGACAATTAAGGGTTTTAAGCATGTGTCGATTAAACAAAAGCTATCTAATACGATTGACGAAGTGGCGCTTCATATGAATAAATTCATACATATGTATATGCATATAATATGTACAAGAATTGTAGATTACTCTTTATTGCTACATCGTGGTCTACATACATCGGGTCATAATGGACAGCATGCTAAAAATATTTTCTTATCCTGTTCACGCAACTGGTTTCTTCTATATATGTACATGCATACATACATACATTATGCAAACACAAGTACGTAGGACCGCTTTCAACTATACCGCTCAAATTCAGAAACACCACAAATTTTTCGCGTGACAGTGTAGTGGTTAGTGCTGCAAATTTGTACATTGTTCTTAACATTTTTTTTACATACACATGCAACAAGATCTTGCCTACGTATGTATAAACATATATATGTTTTCCAGCTACCGTACGTTTGTTACTAATGCATATACATACATATGTACTTATATACATAATACTATCACTAAGGAGGACAACGTTTCAGATGAATTTTTTTAGCTCATGTTTTATTTTGTATATTTGATTAAATATGTACGTACTGAAATATTTGAGCTACATACATACATACATATAATTATATAATTTATTACTTTTAATTTTAACACAAGTAATATGTAAATATGTATGTAATTAAAAAATACAATAAGGATTACTGAACTTACGTCCATGTTGAATCTTTATACATTAACTGCGTAATTCTATTGTCTACAGCTGGTGCACGTCACATTCACTTTTCAACTATTTCGCAGTTCAAGCATTCGAATGACCCACTGCACAAGAATATTTATGAGTAATCTCAAACATCATTCAACTTCCTCTGCGCACAAGTTCCATTCATACCACACACATTTTCTACAATGTTAATTCCAACCAAAGTACATGAACGCTGTGGTAACCGGTTTTTACTGAGGATAGAATTCATACGTACCATCCTGTTGAGCACTAAATGCCCACATTGAGTTTGAGTCTGCAATTCATTGGCAATGATTTGAATGAGTTCGAAGCTAAAATTTGTATGAGTGATTCATGAAGCCATTTTTTCGCATTCATGCAGACCTTTACTGCTTACCAATTAAATTTATCAAAATTGTTTTACCTTATATAAGTAGCATTCTAGCGCATGTTATCAATCATTGTATTACGACTTCCTGTTTCCCAAACGCTTGGAAAATTGCATGTGTACAATCGGTGGCAAAGAAATCATCTCCTAGTTCCCCTTGCGATTATCGGCCTATTAGCATCTTGCCATCGCTCTCTAAGGTTTTTGAATCATTATTAACTGAGCAAATTAATACGCATATCCACAAACATAATCTTATCTCCCCTTTTCAGTAAGGATTTAGGGCAAAACATAGTTGCTCAACGGCTTTGCTTAAAATTTTAGATGATATTAGGATGCCTGTTGATAAGAACCAGTTAACGCTACTTTGCTTGCTCGATTTCTCAAAAGCGTTTGACTCGGTGAATCATACTCCCATAGTAGTGGGTTTGATGAAAATTCTATGAAACTTTTAAAGAGCTACCTAACGGACAGGCATCAACGCGTTAGGGTAGGTGTGAATACTTCTAAATTAGGAAAGTTTACCTCTGGTATTCCTCAGGGTCCAATTCCCCTTTTATTTGCCTTTTCATCAATGACATTTTTAGGGAATATCAGTTCGCAAAAGTGCATGCCTATGCGGATGATATCCAGTTATATCTGTCAAATAGTATTGAATATATAGACTTATTAGCTAGCCAATTTAGCCAAGATATATACTCCATTGAGCAGTGGTCCAAGAGAAATGATGTTTGTCTTAACTCTGGAAAGTCGTTTGTTTTACCAATTACCAAGAAGAAACTTAACATAAAAGTTTTACCTAAGTTCGCCCTTGGAATATGTAAATAAAATTACAAAGCTAGCGTTTATTATAAAATCATGCCTTTCTTGCACTGATCACATAAATGCTGTTGTTTCTAAAGGTTATGTTACGTTGAGAAGCCTTCATCAAACTGCAGAATTTACCGCTGTAGGCACTAGACGTCAACTGGCCATTCAACTGATAGTGCCTATTATTACTTACTCTGAGTTGGTTTATAAAAGGCTGGACTCCTCTTCGGATTATAAGATTAGAGTACTATTTAACCAGTTAACCCGATATGTGTATGGGCTAAAGAAGTTTGACCACATATCGCAGTGGAGGACAAGTGTTTTAGGATTTGAAATACAGGACTATTTAAAGGCAAGAACCTGTAGTTTTCTTTTCCGGCTTATCTCAACTAAGACCCCTAATTATCTTTATGAGAAGACAATATTCCCAAAATCTGAGCGCTCAAAAGAACTTATTCTACCAATATTTAATTTTATAACATCAACTAGACTGTTTATCGTTAGTGCTTTTAGAACATGGAACTCTGTACCACCCATTATACGAGGCAAGTTAAACAAAAGCAACTATAATAATATCTTATACTCTTATTTCTCAAATAAACTAGACTGACCGTCAACATTAAAGTTTAAGTTTTAGTGATAAATTACTTTTAAAATTCATTTATTTATTTATTTAAAAATAACTATAATATTTATAAGTGAATTATAGTATTGTTAGAGGTTTGCGTTGGCGTCTATGGCCTTATGCTTATTTGTTGCAGTTGGGTATAACAAGTGTGTATTGAATTTCTAGGTTTTACTAAATTAATTATAAATTACAGGCTTTTAAAAATTTTTAAATTGTTAGAATGTCCTCGTTGTTAGGGGTTTTTAGTAATGTAACCTGTATGATTTCATTTCATTTTCATGTATTTTTGACTATTTGAATTCATGTATTTATAATTAATTTTAATGTTATTCTAATTTTGTTGTGCTAAAAAAGAAGAAGATTCTTGTTGTACTAATGATTCTTGCTTAATAAATAATAATAATAATAATAATAAACGCTGTTCCACGGTCCGTGACAACTTTTGCAGGTAGACCAAAATAACTCGAAATCTCGTTCAACGCTTGAATTACAGGTAACGTTTTGGTGCTACGGACCGGCTTTACCACAAGATATTTGATAAAAGCATCGCTGATTGCGAGTACATACGTATTTCCTCGCTTACTCTTAATAAAAGGACTCAGTGTATAGTACACCTTCGGATTTGCCGCCTTTCGTCTTGTTATAGCAGCAACCTACACATGCCGCCACGTAGTCGTTCACGTATTTCCGCATATTTGGGAACCAGAAATACTGAAGAATTCGTTCTATCGTCTTGTCGATACCAAAATTACCAAAGTTATCATGACAATAACGAGCTACACGCCATCGTACAGCTTTTGGTACAACCTATAGTAATTTTTCGCCCACTCGTTTATATACTCGATTACGATGAATACAATATTGTTTTTGTAGTTGTTTTGCTTGTGCTGAATCGTTTTCGCTGGAATCTCGTAACTGCATCGTTAGCAGCCAGTCGTCATCAATTTCTTAAAAACGCAGTACCTTTTCGGGATTAGCAGGAGCGCGACTTAACGCATCAAAATGCGCCATTCCTGCGCCAGGTCGATGAATTATTTCGTAGTCGAACTCCATTAAAGGAACTAACCATCTCGATATACATACGTGGAGTTGGTGTTGTTTTCGCTTTTAAAGTTGAAATCGCAGAACACTCGGTAAGAATTTTAAACGACTCACCCAACAAGTTTATACGGAAACGCTGTAACGCTTCGATGTGACGACTTAAATACATCACCGCTCGCCTTTGTGTGTTGCTTGCAGTAGCAATGACGGAATACCAATACTACATGCATCGGTGTGCAACTGATGTAACGCTTTGTAATTGTACAATACCAGAATTGGTGTCTGACAAATTTTATTAATTAAGTGGATAATGCATTTTGCTGGCATTCGCCCCACTCGAATTTTTCGGCCGCAGCTTTTGTGGTTAACCGCGATAACGGGCGCGCGATTAACGAATTTTCTAAAAAATCACGTTAAACCGAGAAAACGTCTCACTTCGGCCTGCGTCGTTGCTACCTTAAAATGTTTAATCGCTTGTACCTTTTGATCTCCAGGTTTAATACCGTTACGCGATATTTTATGCCCGAGAAAATCTATTTCAACACTCAGAAAATTGCATTTATCTAGTTTTAATGTCAATCCGTTTGCTTTCCCAACAGTAAAAAAATCGTTGAATTTACGAAAGCCCTCCTTAACTGAGTTGTTTAGGATGATCACATCATAGTTTTTGTTTTATAAGTCTATTCATCGTTTCTTGAAACGGCATACGATTATATTCGTAGTGACCGTCCGTGGTCAAAAACGCGGTTATTTCTTTTGAGCTTTTATCCACCTCGATTTGGTGGTAGTCCATATTCAAATCTATCGTCAAAAAATATTGACTATCAGAGAGCTGTGCGAAAAGCTCATCTGTTTTTTTTTTTCAAATTCATTATTTAGTAACATACATATATTTTAATAACATAATAAGTGCATACGGAGGCGGCTCAGTATTGACAATTTTCTTTTGAATTATTAAATTTTAATGGTGACGCACGTTTCTAAAAATTTATATTTAAAATCGAAATCCAAGTGCCTTTTTATTAAACATTATATTTTTATTAACGTGGAGTTTAAAATAATTTAGAGGTGGTAAGCAAACAATTTAAAGGTCACAGTACACAATTTGCTTCTTTGGCAAAAAAACATCAACATCAGTTTTTAAACCTTAAAGATTTTCACTTTGTTGCACTTGTTCAGATTTGCATGGTTTTTTTTATAAAATATTTTTTATTTTTTATTAATAAATATAAAAAAAACGCATTTCATATGGAGAACTGTATTAGTAAAACACATTAAATATACCCACCAAAAATCATTGTTTGCGTGAATTTGAAAAAGTCAGTGGCCTAGATTTATGAATAGTGATCAATAAAAAAATAATCAAATGCTTATATTAATAAATTTATGCAATAGGACTATTAAGGGTTTTTTGCATGTGTCGATTAAACAAAAGCTATCTTATACGATTGACGAAGTGGCGCTTCATATGACTAAATTCATACATATGTACATGCATATAATATGTACAAGAATTGTAGATTATTCTTTTTTGCTACATCGTGGTCTACATACATCGGGTCATAATGGACAGCATGCTAAAAATATTTTCTTATCCTGTTCACGCAACTGGTTTCTTCTATATATGTACATGCATACATACATACATTATGCAAACACAAGTACGTAGGACCGCTTTCAACTATACCGCTCAAATTCAGAAACACCACAAATATTTCGCGTGACAGTGTAGTGGTTAGTGCTGCAAATTTGTACATTGTTCTTAACATTTTTTTTACATACACATGCAACAAGATCTTGCCTAAGTATGTATAAACATATATATGTTTTCCAGCTACCGTACGTTTGTTACTAATGCATATACATATGTACTTATATACATAATACTATCACTAAGGAGGACAACGTTTCAGCCTAATTTTTTTAGCTCATGTTTTATTTTGTATATGTGATTAAATATGTACGTACTGAAATATTTGAGCTACATATATACATACATACATATAATTATATAATTTATTACACAAGTAATATGTAAATATGTATGTATTTTAAAAATACAAATAGGATTACTAAACTTACGTCCATGTTGAATCTTTATACATTATCTGCCTAATTACATATATTGTCGACAGCTGGTGCACGTCACATTCATTTTTCAACTATTTCGCAGTTCAAGCATTCGAATGACCCACTGCACAAGAATATTTATGAGTAATCTCAAACATCATTCAACTTCCTCTGCGCACAAGTTCCATTCATACCACACACATTTTCTACAATGTTAATTCCAACCAAAGTACATGAACGCTGTGGTAACCGGTTTTTACTGAGGATAGAATTCATACGTACCATCCTGTTGAGCACTAAATGCCCACATTGAGTTTGAGTCTGCAATTCATTGGCAATGATTTGAATGAGTTCGAAGCTAAAATTTGTATGAGTGATTCATGAAGCCATTTTTTCGCATTCATGCAGACCTTTACTGCGTACCAATTAAATTTATCAAAATTGTTTTACCTTATATAAGTAGCATTCTAGCGCATGTTATCAATCATTGTATTACGACTTCCTGTTTCCCAAACGCTTGGAAAATTGCATGTGTACAATCGGTGGCAAAGAAATCATCTCCTAGTGCCCCTTGCGATTATCGGCCTATTAGCATCTTGCCATCGCTCTCTAAGGTTTTTGAATCATTATTAACTGAGCAAATTAATACGCATATCCACAAACATAATCTTATCTCCCCTTTTCAGTAAGGATTTAGGGCAAAACATAGTTGCTCAACGGCTTTGCTTAAAATTTTAGATGATATTAGGATGCCTGTTGATAAGAACCAGTTAACGCTACTTTGCTTGCTCGATTTCTCAAAAGCGTTTGACTCGGTGAATCATACTCCCATAGTAGTGGGTTTGATGAAAATTCTATGAAACTTTTAAAGAGCTACCTAACGGACAGGCATCAACGCGTTAGGGTAGGTGTGAATACTTCTAAATTAGGAAAGTTTACCTCTGGTATTCCTCAGGGTCCAATTCCCCTTTTATTTGCCTTTTCATCAATGACATTTTTAGGGAATATCAGTTCGCAAAAGTGCATGCCTATGCGGATGATATCCAGTTATATCTGTCAAATAGTATTGAATATATAGACTTATTAGCTAGCCAATTTAGCCAAGATATATACTCCATTGAGCAGTGGTCCAAGAGAAATGATGTTTGTCTTAACTCTGGAAAGTCGTTTGTTTTACCAATTACCAAGAAGAAACTTAACATAAAAGTTTTACCTAAGTTCGCCCTTGGAATATGTAAATAAAATTACAAAGCTAGCGTTTATTATAAAATCATGCCTTTCTTGCACTGATCACATAAATGCTGTTGTTTCTAAAGGTTATGTTACGTTGAGAAGCCTTCATCAAACTGCAGAATTTACCGCTGTAGGCACTAGGCGTCAACTGGCCATTCAACTGATAGTGCCTATTATTACTTACTCTGAGTTGGTTTATAAAAGGCTGGACTCCTCTTCGGATTATAAGATTAGAGTACTATTTAACCAGTTAACCCGATATGTATGGGCTAAAGAAGTTTGACCACATATCGCAGTGGAGGACAAGTGTTTTAGGATTTGAAATACAGGACTATTTTAAGGCAAGAACCTGTAGTTTTCTTTTCCGTCTTATCTCAACTAAGACCCCTAATTATCTTTATGAGAAGATAATATTCCCAAAATCTGAGCGCTCAAAAGAACTTATTCTACCAATATTTAATTTTATAACATCAACTAGACTGTTTATCGTTAGTGCTATTAGAACATGGAACTCTATACCACCCATTATACGAGGCAAGTTAAACAAAAGCAACTATAATAATATCTTATACTCTTATTTCTCAAATAAACTAGACTGACCGTCAACATTAAAGTTTAAGTTTTAGTGATAAATTACTTTTAAAATTCATTTATTTATTTATTTAAAAATAACTATAATATGTATAAGTGAATTATAGTATTGTTAGAGGTTTGCGTTGGCGTCTATGGCCTTATGCTTATTTGTTGCAGTTGGGTATAACAAGTGTGTATTGAATTTCTAGGTTTTACGAAATTAATTATAAATTACAGGCTTTTAAAAATTTTTAAATTGTTAGAATGTCCTCGTTGTTAGGGGTTTTTAGTAATGTAACCTGTATGATTTCATTTCATTTTCATGTATTTTTGACTATTTGAATTCATGTATTTATAATTAATTTTAATGTTATTCTAATTTTGTTGTGCTAAAAAAGAAGAAGATTCTTGTTGTACTAATGATTCTTCCTTAATAAATAATAATAATAATAATAAACGCTGTTCCACGGTCCGTGACAACTTTTGCAGGTAGACCAAAATAACTCGAAACCTCGTTCAACGCTTGAATTACAGGTAACGTTTTGGTGCTACGGACCGGCTTTACCACAAGATATTTGATAAAAGCATCGCTGATTGCGAGTACATACGTATTTCCTCGCTTACTCTTAATAAAAGGACTCAGTGTATAGTACACCTTCGGATTTGCCGCCTTTCGTCTTGTTATAGCAGCAATCTACACATGCCGCCACGTAGTCCTTCACGTATTTCCGCATATTTGGGAACCAGAAATACTGAAGAATTCGTTCTATCGTCTTGTCGATACCAAAATTACCAAAGTTATCATGACAATAACGAGCTATACGCCATCGTACAGCTTTTGGTACAACCTATAGTAATTTTTCGCCCACTCGTTTATATACTCGATTACGATGAATACAATATTGTTTTTGTAGTTGTTTTGCTTGTGCTGAATCGTTTTCGCTGGAATCTCGTAACTGCATCGTTAGCAGCCAGTCGTCATCAATTTCTTAAAAACGCAGTACCTTTTCGGGATTAGCAGGAGCGCGACTTAACGCATCAAAATGCGCCATTCCTGCGCCAGGTCGATGAATTATTTCGTAGTCGAACTCCATTAAAGGAACTAACCATCTCGATATACATACGTGGAGTTGGTGTTGTTTTCGCTTTTAAAGTTGAAATCGCAGAACACTCGGTAAGAATTTTAAACGACTCACCCAACAAGTTTATACGGAAACGCTGTAACGCTTCGATGTGACGACTTAAATACATCACCGCTCGTGTGTTGCTTGCAGTAGCAATGATGGAATACCAATAATACATGCATCGGTGTGCAACTGATGTAACGCATTGTAATTGTACAATACCAGAATTGGTGTCTGACAAATTTTATTAATTAAGTGGAGAATGCATTTTGCTGGCATTCGCCCCACTCGAATTTTTCGGCCGCAGCTTTTGTGGTTAATCGCGATAACGGGCGCGCGATTAACGAATTTTCTAAAAAATCAAGTTAAACCGAGAAAACGTCTCACTTCGGTCTGCGTCGTTGCTACCTTAAAATGTTTAATCGCTTGTACCTTTTGATCTCCAGGTTTAATACCGTTACGCGATATTTTATGCCCGAGAAAATCTATTTCAACACTCAGAAAATTGCATTTATCTAGTTTTAATGTCAATCCGTTTACTTTCCCAACAGTAAAAAAATCGTTGAATTTACGAAAGCCCTCCTTATCTGAGTTGTTTAGGATGATCACATCATAGTTTTTGTTTTATAAGTCTATTCATCGTTTCTTGAAACGGCATACGATTATATTCGTAGTGACCGTCCGTGGTCACAAACGCGGTTATTTGTTTTGAGCTTTCATCCACCTCGATTTGGTGGTAGTCCATATTCAAATCTATCGTCGAAAAATATTGACTATCAGAGAGCTGTGCGAAAAGCTCATCAATTACGGACATCGGAAACGGTTGTTTTACGGTGATTTTATTAAGCTGACGTCAACGCACATACGAAATTCTTTTGTTTTTTCTCCACGAGTACAATTGGAGACGCGTATGGCGAATTCAATGGTGTTATTATTTCTTGTTTTATTAAATTTTCGATAATGTCTTTCACGATTGCACGTCGCGCGAACGGAAGTCTTTACGGCTTCATATTGACTGGTATTTCAGAAGATAATAAAATCTTCATTTACACCAAATTTGTTTTACCAACTATTTTCGCTTCACCTGAAAAACATCGTTAATATTTTTGTAAAATTTTATTTAAGTCATTAAATTCACCGTCTGTAATTTTTAATATTTGATTTTGCGGTATTCCTATAACCCACATTTTATTTCCGTGGAACACGAATTGTTTATCTTTCGTACAAATCACGTCAATACCGAGTAGCATTGGATAATCTATCATATTATTATCAACCACTCAAATTGCTGCCATCAATATTTAGAACTGCATTTATTTTGGATGTGCAAATATAACGAGCCCCACCGAAACCTACTGCAACACAACAGTTTTCGTTTTGTCCTAAGTCACTGGCTAGAGACTTTCTTATCAACGTACGTTTGCTACCCGTATCGTTAAAAGCATTTGTCTTCATACCACTCACTTCAATTTCTTTTATAGTAAATTTATTTGCGTTACTTTCAATATAATTACAATTCTTTTTCGGTATTGTTGTTTTACATTTATCTGTGGAATGACCCACCTTTGTTCATTTCGCGCACCGTTCACGTTTTTGGGGCTCAGAACAATCTCGAGACAAATGTCCTAGCTTATAACGAATTATCACTTTATTTTGCTTTTCTTTATTCACGATTGTTGGAGCTGATTCCTCGTTTTGATTTCGTTTGGAGAAATTTTCATTAATGCTCGCAACAATTCACTACACGTTTGATAATTGTAAAGCGATACGCTTTTCTTTAAATTATTGTCGTTAATTCCGTTTATTATATATTTTATAATCGAATTATCATCTAAGTTACCGCGACGACCAGTTGAAAGAATTCAAAAATTCGTCAACAAAATGTTGGCAATCAATAAAAATGTCCGCACTTGCATCTATCCACATTTTGGCTACACCTCAAGTTTAGTTTGCACCGCGAATAAGAGAATTGTGTCATGCCAATTATACACACTTCGGAATTGGTTGATACGCTTTATAAATTGTTCGGAACTGATTGTCTTTTTACACGGATCGTATGATGGTAAGATTGCAATTATGTCTCGCACATCACCGAAAATTAAGAGTGACATTACATTATTTCGTTTTGTTTTGTTATTCGCACTTCTTTGTAATTCGTCTGGCATCAATTGTTGCATTACTGTCGGTGTTTCGCTATTTCGATTTTCTATGTCATTCGTTGTATGTCTTTCCCAATTAGAATATTGGCCGTTAACATTTGAAGCAATTTCGTTTTGTCTATACTGAAATAGACTGCACGCATATGCAGCATTCGTGTTGCCGAAAAAACGATGTTCATGATCGCTCACTGACTCGTTGCGCGCGAGTTAATGACGTCATCACAAGGCACAACGTTTCCACAACCAAAACATGCATTATCAAGAAATGCATTATCAACACGTAAACAACAGATAAACATGCATTACCGAGAAATGCATTATCAACACGTAAACAACAGATAAACATGCATTACCGAGAAATGCATGTAAACAACAAACAACTGACCTGCACATAAGCAACGGACAATCATTGGAACAATAGAAATGCACTATCACTACAAACAATAGATATCTACACTCGTAAACAACAAACAACTGACAATGGAATAATCCACTACGATAACTACCACCACATCTCAATAGTATAAATAGAACTAAGAATTCAAAATGTAAGACAGTTTTTAGAAGATCAATAAAGAGCACGCATTTCGGCGTAGCGATAAAAGATATTTTTTTAACTCATATCGTGCGAACGATATTAACTGGGGGCTCAACCGGTCTAAACTCTTGACTACAGCCAAATATCCTCGAAACTACAGGATAATAAAATAAAAAATTCCACGGCTTTGAAGAAAAGCACAAAACCAGTCTCTGAAAAAAGTGAGATATAATAAGTTTATCCAGTCGCGTAAAAAGGCAAACCTTGAAATAGCAGGCAGCCTAAACCAAAAAAAAAAGTGAAAAGTGAAATAAAAGATTCCTGATTTTAAAGAGAATCCTTCACCCTGGACTCACGCGATAAACGCCAACAAATTTTCAACTCTCTGCGCCCAATACCACAAGACGATACAATGGCTCAGGACATCGCAACTCTACGAGCACAGGTAGAACTCCTCACACAGGCTCTAAACAATACACAATTAAAAGTAAATACCCTGGAAGCACAACAAACCCAGACTTTCACTACGACAGATCAACATGTAGAATGTACACCAAACATCACGGATCAATCGCAAATAAACTTGGAAATATTCAAAACGTTACCCAACTTCACAGGCGATAGGAATCAATATAGATCATGGAGGAAACGTGCTTGGATACACATGGAGAATATAAGGGAATACACTACAACACCCACATACTACACGGCACTCTCGATTGTACACTCAAAAATTCAAGGAGAGGCAGCAGATATTCTAATCAACCACGATACAAAGTTCAATTTTTATTCAATAATTAACCGCCTCGATTACACTTATGCGGACCAGAGACCTCTATATGTCTTACTGGAAGAAATGAAGAAAATAACGCAAGGTAAAAGGACATTAGCAGAATTCCATTGTGAAGTCAACAAGGCATTAAACCTCGCACTCACGAAAATCGAGATGGAGAACTCAACATCCCCTTCTGATATGCAACAATATGCGAATCAGGAAGCCGTCAGGACATTTATTCTCGGATTAAACAGCAAGTATACCAGCGGCACCCTCTATAGCCACAACCCAAGAGATTTAGAGACCGCCTACGCTATCGCAAGCACAATATATCACGATAACGTGAACTCACAATTCGATGTTCCGCAATACCATCACCTTAGACCGAACAATACACCGCAGCATCAACCTCCTCAGAACAGAAGATATCACGAGGACCCACGAAGATACAGACCAGACGTGCGAGTGCAATATACACAAAATGCACCCAGGCAACAGCAACAACCAATGGAAGTAGATCAATCACACCAATACATGAGATCTACAAACTTCAACAGAAACCATCCTGCACCCCCACAAAACAGCTATAACCGCCAAAACCAAGGGCTACCTCCAAATAACCAATTCAGAGGAGAACCACAGAAGAGAGAACGAAATCCTTCATCTCGCAACTTCAACACACAACAGAAGGTACAGCGGGTAAACCAAACACGCGACGAAGAACTGCAATCGCTTGCACCAGAACATAACGATGATGATGAATACGAGACCGGCAGTGCTTTTTTAGGCGTATGAACGATTTGCCGTGTCTGCAACGCCACTGCAGGGATACAGGCAAAACTATAAACATCCTCATCGACACTGGAGCAACAAATAACTATATAAGTACAAAATGCAATATCGGTAAGCCTATTCAAATTAAACCTGTAAAAGTAAAAACTCTTCATGGTCACTCAATAACCAAATCAAAAAAAATAATAACATTATTAGAACATAATCTCACATTTTTTGAAACAGATGCATTAGAAGAATTTGATATGCTTCTGGGCGAACAGGGGCTCAGAGCAATCAAAGCAGAGGTCAACCTTTTCGAGTACAAGCTCAGTTATAAATATAGGGCCAAGAAAGAAAGTGACTCTGTACAGAGAATAAATTATACAATTAATAATGAAAAATTCAGGGCGGAAATCGCCGAAATAATGCAAAAAAATGAAAGTACTAACGCCATACTACCATTTACTACCACGATACAAGCCACCATTAGGACGAATTCCGAAGATCCTATTTGGACAAAGCAATATCCGTACCCTATGTCGGATAATGAGTTTATTAACAAAGAAATCAATAAACTTCTAGAAAACGAAATAATTCAACACAGCAAAAGTCCTTACAACTCACCCATTTGGACTGTCGCTAAAAAAGGTACCGACGAACAAGGGAAACCTAAGCGCAGAATGGTCGTAGACTTTCAGAAGCTAAACGCTCAAACTATCACAGATAGATACCCCATACCTGATGTGGCTATGACCATACAGAATTTAGGTAATGCAAAGGTATTTACTACTTTAGATTTAGAGTCTGGCTTCCATCAGATCCTTGTTAATGAATCTGACAGAGAAAAAACGGCCTTTAGTGTAAATGGAGCTAAGTACGAATTCCTTCGTATGCCGTTCGGCCTGAAAAATGCCCCATCCATTTTTCAAAGATGCGTGGACGATATTCTTAGACCATATATCGGGAAGTTCGCTTACGTTTATATAGACGATGTTCTCATGTTCCTCTCCCGAAGAACATATCGAACATATCCGCATAATTATAAACGCACTTCACCAAGCCAACATGAAGATTTCGAATGAGAAATCACACTTCTTTCATGACTCTGTAGAATACTTAGGACACATAATAAAATATAACCGGATAACTGTTGACCCTATAAAAATACAAACTATTAAAGATTTTCCTATTCCCAAATCGCTGAGGGAACTCAGATCCTTTCTAGGTCTCGCCAGTTATTATCGAAAATTTATACAAAATTTTGCAGCCATCGTCAAGCCACTCACTACGTTCCTCAGAGGAGACAACGGTGGCATATCAAAAAATCAAAGTGCAAAAATAAAAATCTCCTTAGACGAACCTGCACTAGAAGCACTAAACAAAATAAAAGAAGAACTGCAAACCCAGGTTGAACTCTTCCAACCAAATTTTGATAAACCTTTTGAATTAACCACGGACGCTAGCAATTACGCTATAGGAGCTGTATTATCCCAAAATAAAAAACCCATATCATTTATTTCACGAACACTCAGCCAAACAGAACAGAACTACTCTACAAATGAGAAAGAGTTACTCGCAATTGTGTGGGCATTACAGAAACTCCGCAACTACTTATATGGTATAGCGGATTTGACTATTTACACTGACCATCAATCTTTAATCTTCTCCATATCGGAAAAAAACCCCAATACAAAATTAAAAAGATGGAAGAATTTCATCGAAGAATACGGCGCAAAACTTGTTTACAAACCTGGACACCAGAACGTTGTCGCTGATGCACTTTCTCGCCAGCAAATAAACAACACATCAAATTCGGATGACTCCCAACATTCGGCACAAAGCTCACCAACACAAAAACTCAAACGAGTAAAGCAACCATTAAACTGCTTTAAAAAACAAATTGTTATAAAACAATCAGATGCGAACCTAATCGAAATATCATCACAAAATATTTTTTCTAACAGTCGACATACACTTTTCTTTAACACCAAAGCTGAATTACTGGACAGACTAAAAAATATAATTAGACCAAAGGTAACTAACGCTCTTTAAATAGACGAGCAAATATTATTTTACGTCGAAAACGACATTATTGACACATTTCCGACCGTATCAATCGTATTAGCCCAAAAAATGGTAGACGACATCACCGAAACCGAACAACAAAAACAAATCATACAAGACACACACAGACGTGCTCACAGAAATTATAAAAATAACGCGCAGGAAATTTCACTCAGATATTACTGGCCGAACATCCGTGACGCTTGTAAAAAAGAAGTACAAGACTGCGAAATATGTCTTACCAACAAGTATGAACGCCGACCAAATAAACAACCAATAGGTTCAGCACCAATACCAAACAAGGTAGGCGAATGCATACACTTACACTTATTTTATATGAGCAATAACATATACATTAGCTCAACCGACAAATATTCAAAATTTTGCCATTTGAGACAAATACCCTCAAAGAAAGATACATACAAATACGTTGACGAGATTCTCTCACAAATATACCCAAACGCAAAGTTTGTAATGACTGATAACGAGTCAACACTCACTAGCATATGTGCACAACAAATTTACAAACGACTACAAATAACACACACCAAACCTCCTGCCTTTCATTCTACAACAAACGGGCAAGTCGAACGTACGCATAGCACGATAATCGAACTCGCGAAAGTCTCGGCACACCAACACAGTTCAGCACCTGACGAACAGATATACGAAGCAGTCCGACAATACAATAAGACAATCCATTCAGTGACCAACGAGAAACCCGAGGACGTGTTCTTCAACCAAAAGGGGTATCCTGGCATCAAAGAGCGCCTTCAACAAAACCAAGACAGAGTCTTACGATACCACAACCACAATCGCAAACAGCTGAATTACAAACAAGGTGATGTTATATACTCCAAGACGCATAGACGGAACAAAAACGTAAAAACATACGCAAAACATATAGTTAAAGAAGGCAACGGAAAAACGATAACAACAAATAAAGGACTCATTATACATAAGGACAACATCAGAGTGAAGGCATGTACGGAGTAGTATTTATCTTACTTTTCCCTATCGCATTTAGCGATAATATAATAGACTTAACCAATAGAAAATATGTACTAGTGGAAACAGATCCTGTTTACATTTATCAGAATACAGCTTTCCTGTATCACATATCTAATCTTTCAAAAATACTCGCGCCTTACGAAAGTGTAATGAAATCTACATATAATTTAGAAAACTACCCTGAGACTCAAATTTTAGTGAACAGAATTGAAACTTTAAAAAATCAACTCATACCAAATATCTACAGACCAAAGAGATCACTTAACTTCCTTGGTTCCATCCTTAAATTCATCACTGGCACACCAGACCACAATGACCTTATAGAAATTAAAACGTCACTTAATATGCTAATAGAAAATAACAATAAGCAAAAAACAATTAACTCACAGTTCGAAAGAATACTCGAAACTCTTGATCCCAAAACAATTAGCGAAAATATTGTTATATCAGAAGTCTATAATGAACTTCAATCAATAGCGAACACTATTAATTTTGCGAAAAATAATAATTTTTATTCTGGCACATTAAATTTGAAAGATGTGTATAAGTTAATAAACCATGAACAGTTGGATCTTCCAATAATCAATATATTAGAATATGCGGACATCCATATCTGTTACCTACAACATGCAATTATAACAATATACAAATACGCTATTCTTGAAACTAAATGTAACCTATTTAACGTATATCCTTTAGCACATAAGCATGGTAAAATTAATTTAGATCCTAAGATTGCAAAATGTAACGATTATCAAAGAGTATCAAAATGTAAAAATTATATTAGTACCTTTATTTGTAAATCAGAACCCTCTGATAATTGCACTTTAAAAATATTAAAAGACAATCCTGCGCAATGCGAAACAATCCATGAGAATAACGCCCCACTCCGAATCCTAGAGACTGGTCACATCTTGACGGATTATGAGCATACTTGGAACGACATGCATATATCAGGCCCAAAACTAATACATTTTAAAGAATCTACAAACATCGATGGCATCACTTATTATAACCATCAACAACAACTCAGAGAAGTTATACACAACCAACATAGCGAAAAACTTGAGGTACTCCGTATCCTTTCCTCAGACTCAAAATACAAATTCAACAACATTCAAGAACTCTCAACGTTTTTAATACCTGTCGAGGAGAACCCTGTACAGTTTACACTTTTCATCATAATTGCATTCCTTACCTTAGCAGTCACCACTTATGGTCTAGTACACCTCTGCCGATACTGCGAAAATAAAAGAACACTTGGCAGACAAAGGCGAATGGACGAACTTTACGAAATCGAACTCAACCGTCTTCAACAACAACACCTAGCAGCAGTGTAGCGAGGACGCTTCATTTTAAGAAGGAGGGGAGTTAATGACGTCATCACAAGGCACAACGTTTCCACAACCAAAACATGCATTATCAAGAAATGCATTATCAACACGTAAACAACAGATAAACATGCATTACCGAGAAATGCATGTAAACAACAAACAACTGACCTGCACATAAGCAACGGACAATCATTGGAACAATAGAAATGCACTATCACTACAAACAATAGATATCTACACTCGTAAACAACAAACAACTGACAATGGAATAATCCACTACGATAACTACATCTCAATAGTATAAATAGAACTAAGAATTCAAAATGTAAGACAGTTTTTAGAAGATCAATAAAGAGCACGCATTTCGGCGTAGCGATAAAAGATATTTTTTTAACTCATATCGTGCGAACGATATTAACTCGCGCGTCGTTGTATCATATCGTCAAGCGGAGTGTTCGTATTTACCACGCTCGCAGCAAAGAACATTGGCTGCGCAGTTGTCGTTTGCGCATATCTGTAAATGCGCTGCCTACTTGCGTTAGCCGTTGATGTTTGAATCGCCGTCTGCCCTTGAACGATAGGTGCAGACTCGTTGTTTGTTGTTACACACACATTGGTTGTTGATGGTGAAATACATGTATGCGCACCCCAATGAACGCACCGGCCGTATACGTTTGCCGATGGGGCTTGCATATTCACTTGCCCTAAAACGTTGGGCACAGTATATACAGTACCCAACCTTTTCGATATTTTATCGGAAAAATTCACCTCCCAAAAGGACTTGGGTTTCGTGTACTCTTTTTAACGAAAAAAATCCTTCAACAGGGTTTTGTTCAGCAAGGAACTACACAAGTTTTATTTTGTTTAAAAATTTTATAAAAAAAAGGGCGTATAGAACAAACTCACTGCTTGTACTACTTCATTAAAGATATTTTATATATGTAATTGCTAATGTGAGGACTACACACAAAGGTCGTGGACCTTAAATTCCAAACAATTCTGCGGAGACTTTGTTCATGCTGTATAAACCGTTGACGGTGCGAGTAGTTCCTAAATTAGGTTTCTGTTGCATATGATTTGTTTTAAATTTTCAATTTGTTTTCTTTTAAATTGATCTTTAAATGGTGCTAAATGTAATATGCATGTTATTTTCTTTTTTTTGTCATAATTAGAAGGAAAATTAATTCTTAAAAATATTAACTGCTGGAATTTTAACTGGATATTTAAGACCGGCGCTTAGATAGGAATTCAGCCTTACTCGCACACAGGTTGAGTTCAACATTAAGTGTAATATATTCATTAATTAATTTGTTTAAAAATATTTATTTAATTGTTTATGAACTCAATGAACATAAATTCTTACAGACTGTAGGTACTTAAATTTTCGTATTTCATTAATATTTCAAGGCGTTATTCATACCTACCTAATAGTTGCATGCAAAATATATAATACATTTTTCGGTGATACTTATTATACAAGTATACATATATTTTAATACACGAAAGCTTATCCTTTTTTATATATTTTCTGTTCTAATTAAATATTTCAACCGGAAGAGAATGTAAACACATTTTCAAAGGAAAATGATCCCTGACAAATCACTTTTGATCCTCAGTATATATATCCCGTAAGTATTTATATACTTTGCAGGCTTCGTGGTTCGAAATATATATAGACAATGAAACAAGAAAATAAAATTTGTGCATGCTTAGCAATAATACTGACATTTTCATTAAAACTAAAAAAAGTAAAGAGAAGGTACTGTAGTAGAAATTAGTCGCATCGACGAGAAAGAAATGCTACAATATTTATTGACGGTATTGCGATCCATATCCATGGATTTAAAAGTTTCTAATTATTTTGCGGTCAAGAAATTACACGATACTTGTATCACGTCAATAAATACTGAACGTGTGACATGCCCAATGGTAGAAAACTGCTCGCAGCATCGTGATATGTACTATGCACATATGTATGTATATATTTATTTACGTTTCTACAAATCTATGCTTTTTAAATTTTGTATTTTTGTACATATTCAGGAATCTTTTCTACGCAGCTGTTTTATTGGCCCTGAAATCATAAAAAGTAGCTTTATTTTTGATTATGCATCCAGATGAGGCACTTAAACAATCCTAGGAGTACTCTGCTTCAATTTATAGCTGTAGTTTCGCTTGCGCTCCATGCCAGACATTTATTTCCTAGTAGTAAATGTAAGAATTAGAGGTGGGTAACTCAGCACTGAGTTTAGTTTCTGAGCTAACTCTTTGCGATGAGCCGCACGCTCAGACTCATTTCTCAAAAAAATTGTGACTCAGTAGCTCAGTTATAAATTTCAGCCATCTTACTGAGCGGCGAGTCGATGAGTGTGTCAGCACTGAGAATCAAAGATGAGCTGATACGAAGCTCTTTGTTTTGTGGAGAGACACTCTGTAAGAAATGGAATTTGGTAGTTTTTTATTGCATTTTTGGAGATTTTGCAGTTTTTTCGCCACCTTTGTGGTATGCAAACAGTATTAATGTAAACGCAATAAAAATAAGAATAAGAAATAAATATATGGAATCAACATGATCACAATTATAAAATACCAGAAATTCAAATTTTGCAAAAATGCGTAATAACAGCTTTTAAACATGCATAAAACAAATAACTATAAAAATATATGTGATGAACATGCGATTTGCATATCATATTATCTATGGTGAGAATAAAGAGTGACAGAAAATAAGAACTAGCGCGAAAATGTTTCTTTTTGGCGCGTTATCAATTGTGCCGTCACTTTAATTATTCAACGTGTACCTCTCCACGATAACAGTGCTGCCGTAGTTGCACAGAGCGACACTATTATGAAATGAGTCTTAACTCAATTGTGCTGTCACTTTAATTATTCAACGTGCACCTCTCCACGATAACAGTGCTGCCGTAGTTGCACAGAGCGACACTATTATGAAATGAGTCGTAACTCAATTGTGCTACCTCACTGAGCTGACTCACTTAATTGAGCATGAGTCATTGAGTCAACTCGCGAAAATTTGCTGAGTTACCCACCCCTAATAAGAATGCTTCAGTTATAAGGAAATTAATATATTTGTTAACAAAAATACCTGCTTTTGTTTACAAATTTAACCGAAACGAATGAATGACATGAAGAAGAAAACTCACCACCGAAAAGGTTACTAACCAGGGTTGCTTTTTTTACTGTACTCGTTGGTGATAGGAGAATTGTGGTGAGCCGTTGAATGATTATTCAAATATGCAAATAAACCGTCACAAAACAGTCGTCACATATTTTCGCTAAAAATGTTGGCTTTAAGTAACAATTGTAAAGTGTATCTTCACTGGTTAACGCAAATATTTCACATCCCGCAAAATTTTGTATGTGATTTTCAAAGTTTATTATGAAATACCATTGCATGCAACTCTGCTATAGTTTATTTTCATTTTCCACCATGAAAACTGTTATCCCTGAGAAGGACTTCACCTCAGTTTTACTACTGTATATACTGGCACTGTGTACTCCGATGCTGAACTACCATAAAGGGCCGTACACATAAGACTTCCACTTTGCTTTCCTTTAGAGTTTTTCTTTGACAGATAAGTTGAAGACCTGATGTTATATGAGTGCTGCTAAATACAAGACGAGAAAAGTAAAGCAAAGCAAATCGAAGCAAAATCATGGCGAACTCTCAACTTTGGTTCACTTTGAAAACCAACTGTTTACATTTCCATTTTATTTCTGCGCGCATATGCACACGATTTAGAAACTGCACTAGTATTTCATAATTTTAGCGAGTATATTTCCTTTTAAAAAACCGAAAAAAGAACAATATGAATTATTTTTGTTATAAATATTGCATATTATATTGTTATGTACCTTACATAGATAGAATAATATGGAGGAAAGATTAATTGAAGCGATTAAGCGTCACAGTGTCCTATTTAATAAAACACGCCCATTTGAAAGAAGATGTGTTGACTACAATCAAGCGCTAATATTTGCTGTTAAAAGCAAATGTATATAAGTTTAAAATTATTATTGCAAGATCTACTTTTTGCCTTATGCATGCTACTATCGGTGGTCCATTCGAATCTTTTGTCAATCGTTCCTCAACATGTCCAAATAGCAAATGAAACAAATCTTTGTTAACTACCCTCACCGTTTTCTTAAACTCCCCTGGATCGTTTTTTATTTATATTTTCGAAAGATGCTGCAAGAAGACCTTTTACATCGCGGTCTTAATAAAGTTTATTATACTCGCGATTTTCAAACATTAGTAGCATAACTACTTCTTCCTTTATTATAATTAAAAAAATAATCGGAATAAACACAAATCGCAATTCAAAACAAGTAACTAGCGCAGAATCTGTCAAAGCGTTATATGTAGCAAACTTTCTACACCTCATGCTTTGTTGTTAAATTTCGAATTGTCAAGGAAGGCGAGGAAAGTTGTATGTGTACGGCCCTTAAATCGTCGGCAGCCAAACGTTAACTTGGGTACTCCAGTTCTTTGCACAGAATTTGCCGTAGTTGGCACGTACATATGTAGTAAGTGTAGGTAAAACCATTGTTGTCATGGCCGGCGACGAACAACTCAACGGTATATTTCGATTTTCGCATTGCGATTCCGCAAAGAAAATTTATTTTTCCGCACTGATATTAATCGAGCTTGCAAAACGCTCTGCGCTAAAATGTACGCACAATTTTTTGACGATTAATGCTTTGTTCCCGACGGCAGACAAACCCAAATTTCGCAAATTTTCACGTAATTTCTCAACTTTTAGTTCACTGAATTTGTTTTCGCTGGTTTTCTTCATGCTCGAACACGTTAACTTTTCGTATACGAGCAAGCAAATTTCGCAATTAATATCGTTCGTATTATTGTTTTACGTTAAGAGTGGCACACGAGCACTTATGTCACTTATATATAGTATGGGTATTCATCTAAACGCGCAAATGCCTCGTAACTGCGTAAGTATGGTTGCGAGGCATTTGCGCGTTTAGAAGAATACCCCTAGTGAATAACTTATTTCTTTATTCAAATAACTTTTAATTTGTCAGGAAGTATTAAAGTACAACGTTACTGTTCAAGAATATTCTACATACTACCCTACAAATAAAGTAACTAATCGTTAGCGTTCACTTGCTCGATAGTTAGAAAATTAGTCACATTTGTTCTAGCCGTGGGAAGAAATTGACCATTTACCCTCCATGGTTCACGGCGGAGTGATCATCTCACTCGCTCTTACTCATGGCATTTACATATATCTTTTTCCACTCTCGCTCTAACATTGTCGGTTACTGAGTCTCGTAGTTGTTTGTTAGCAGTACCAGTTTTATTAGTTACCGGCTCTGTTATTTACTTGTTATTACTAACCACTCGTAATTGTTACCCTTATGGTTAGCTACTTGTTATATTCTTTTGTTATCTCTAACCACTTCGATTTGTTTCTACTGGTTACAGCTAACCGTTACCCATGGACTAAAAAGAAATGTTTAAATCAAAATTTTTTTAAATTTAAGTATTTAATTGTACAATTTTAATCAAATTACAATGTTTAAGCTTATATGTATAAATTATTAATAATTTCTAAACTAACATTAATTATAAATTGTGAAGACGGACTCTTTTACTAAGATGTTCCCGGTGGAACAGCTTACTACTTGCTTATTATATGCTCTTATTGTAAACATTTTATTGAAATCGGTAAGGTACTTTTCACGCCTATAAAGGATATACATAATTTTTTTTTCTATTTTATATACATATGTATACTCGTATTCATAGATATATTTCCTCTTAGACCGCATTGGTTTTTTTTAGCCGAAGTAGCACACGCCGGTTATCCGCTAGTAACACTATAAAGATAGCTACTTAAATTAAAAATAAGCTCATTCATTTCTGAGATATTTAAGTGCAAAGTTTTAAAATTTTTTACACGTAGTACAGCATTGCTACAACCGAATGTAAAGTCAGTGTCGTAGCGGGAAGATGTGTAATTGTAAATCAACTACTCTTCGTTTCTACTTCGTTCGGCTATGCTTAGAGAGATGTGATGTTGACTTCGTTGATAAACAGATGCAAGGCTATATGATAACTTTGATACACACTGTTAAGGCCATGCCACATAAGACTTGCTTCGATTTACGTGACATTTGTAACTTTGTCAGAAAAGCGAAAAACGCAAAAGGTATGCCACAATAAAACTTTGACAATACATACTTTTCGTTTGTTTATTGTGAGTTGTGAAAATCTCACGGAACTTTATAAACATATTTACATACATTCGGCATAATTATGGACATTATGGAAGTTTTGTTAATAGTTCTTTTACGAGCCTTATTATGTTTAAAGAACATATCAAGGCGGAAAATGTGGGTAAGGGAATTATATCTTTGCTGCCACCTCCCGCACGAACCGGTCACGAAGTGACTTCCACCGTGCTCTTCAATGCTCCTCTATTATAAAAGAAAAAGCCTTTAGTAAATCATCACATATGTATATACATACATACATATATTTACATATATAAATTAAAATTCACGTACCAGAAACTCCCACAAAGCCGCAACTGCCTGCCATGCCCGATCCTTTAGGTATTTATTGCGGAAGAGGTGGCAGCTTTTGTCATAGATGCTTGGCTGCATTTTCACCGCTTCAATTAACTTTTCCTCCATTTCTTTTGCTAAATTAAAAAAAACTGTATATTTAAGCATTTATTTCAGTTAAATTTTATATTTACCTTGTTTTTGTGGGAAAATTTTGAAATATACGTAGACCGTTAACAGACGAATGTCAGAAATAAGCAAACTTGGTAAGAGCGAACTGTCAAAGTCAGCGAAAAGATGCGAGTTGCCCAAGATTTCGCTTCGCTTTGGCGATGGTGTTGCTTATGTGGGAAATTTCGTATAATTGCATGTATTCATCTTTGCTGTCAAAGCTAAACTCTGACGTAAAGCGAAGCAGAAGTTTTATGTGGCATTGCCTTTAGAAATGTATGTATGTATGTTTGTTTTTCAGATGCTTTGGCATCATACAAGTGATCAGAGCGTACGTATGTGTTGTTGCTGTTGGTTTCGTAGGTTAACAAATGTAAGTAATTTCTATATACATATATTCTAGATTATTTTCTTATTTCTTATTGTACAATGTTGCACCTTAGTGAGCGCGGAATATCTTGTCTTATCGAATGATGTAAATATTTTGTAAATAAACCGAAAACTCGGATTTTTGAATGCAACATTTCGAAAATTTTAAAATTTTGATATTGGATCATTATTAACATAGGTTTTTTGTAAATATCTTCGGAACTACATAACCGTTTTGAAAAACATGACAACGGCTTTCAAAAAAAAATAAAAAAAATAAAAAAAAGCAAACAAATAAAAATATGTATATGGTGGTGCAATATGAAAATTGGATTTTGCCACGCCCCTTCGCCCGCAGACATAAAAACAAATCAGACTTCACAGTGTCACCCGCCTGAAATTTCATCAAAATCGGCCCAGCCGTTTTGGAGTCCATACGTTACATACATACACACATCCTGTTTTATATAAGTTGAGTAAGTACAAGACAAAAATTAAATGAACTTGTAAAATAGTCCGCACGAGAATTAGTTACACCGAGCTTATTGGCTGCTAGAATCTTACTAAACTTTATTAAAATTTATTTCTTACTCCAGCCTTTACAATTAGGTACATTAATTCTAAGAATAAAATGTAAATACAAATTTGCTTATGCATGCTCACAGTACGTGTACGAAATTTTTTGAAGTGAGCTAAATATCACTACGCTAAATCTGCTCTTATGATGAATGCAAAAAGACTGATTAAAATAAATTATAACAGCAATAGCACGTCTGCAGTTGCAGCTGTAACTGATCACAGCTTTATTTAAGTTCCTAGAATTTTTGAGTGTAGCATTCGCTTGTACTCAACTCTTAGCGAGGGTAATCGAACAAACACGAGTATGCTTAAAGCAGTTCTCGGGCGTGCCACTCGCTCGTGCTCAAATTCTATCGCGGGTGCTGAAATAGGCTCGATCACACTCAAAGCAGACTTCTGGTCTACATCAACATCCTCTACAGCGTTTCCCATTGACTCTTATATTATGGCCGACTTCATTTTTAAAGAAATATGGACCAATGATTCCCTCTGTCCATATAGTACACCATTCATCGAACGTTTGCAAACGTTGTTCCGGAGTAAGTTTATTTATTATGAAAAGCTAAGCCAAACTGAGCATAATTCAAGTAACAGCTTTGAAAAAGACCAACTCCGAAAAAAGTATTGCCTCATTGAAAACCACACGTCTAAAAAAATACCCTTTAAAAAACTCTATCGGTTCTCGATAATCAACTCTAGTTAGGCCAGAGCGGTAAAATTTACGCAAGTGTGCAATTTCGAAAACATGACATGACTCAATTTTTTCTATGAGGAATTGTCTTTTAGAGGTTGGGCATTTTTCGAATCATCATCAATCAATTACCAAATTAAGCTGTAGTGCAAAGTTATTACATGAACGAATGTAATTTGTAATAGGGTCATAACATGAGTAATTTGTTTTATTAATATTTTCTGGAAAAAGGCTATTAATTAAATAAGGCAAGCCAAGCAGCTTACGTCCTACGTAATTAGGTAAAAAATCAAGCCATTTCAATCTATATACGTATAATGCAAATTTTGTAAATACTTTTTGCACCTTTTCGCACTTTTTCTCGTTGACCTTATAAAATGGGTTCCAAATTATGCAACAATAATCCAAAATACTTCGTACGAGTGATACGTAAAGTGAATTAAGTGTCACTGGATAGGACAATTTTTTAGTTTTCCTACGTATGAAGCCGATGATAGAAAAATCTGTTGATACAATAAAGTCAACATGCGGCGTAAAAGCTAATTTAGAATCAAAGATTACACCCAGGTCTTTAATTATATTATTTTGGCATAATTTTATATGACTAACTTTCTAATCAAAAATAATTGACATTGTCTTTTTTGTGTAAGAAACAACACAACATTTTGAAATATTCAAGTGTGAGTGGTTAACTATACACCATAAATTAAGATTTTCTAAATTTGTTTGTAGCTTCAAATAATCGTTCTATGACTAATTTTCAAGGAGATCTTTACATCATCCGCAAATAATAAACTTTTTGCAAATTTAATACTAGAGGTAAATCATTAATAAATATTAAAAATAATAATGGTTCACAGTGCGTACCTTGGAGTATGTAGTAGATTTACTACAATCAATTCCAACGAAAAAATTTCTCCGGAAAGAAAGCTTGAGAAAAACTTTAAAAGGTTACCTTTTTTTTATTTATTTCATAAGTCAATGAACAAAGTTCTTACTGACTACTTAGAGCTACAACTTAGCGATAACAGAAAATAAATTAACAATAACAAATTTCACAAGGCAGAATATAATAATGAGAGAAACTCAACTTTACATAAAGAAAACAGAATTCGAGATCTCATTGAATTCGCAAAGTGCACGCGACAAAGGGGCATTTCCTGCATAATTGGTTTTGAGTTTATCCGGGTAGAAGGGATTAAAATTACGTAAAGTCCTAAATGGCACAAGGAAATAAATACTTTAGAGCAAAGACGGACAATCAACAGTGCTATTAATTATACCATACACAAAAGAAAGTGAAAGAACTGTCCTTCTCTTCTCGAGCGATTTAAGACTTATAAGAAGCAAACGCGAATTGTAAGAAGGTAAGGGATCCGAAAATTTCAAAGAACGTAGAGCAAATTTTAAAAAAACCTTTTGCACACGTTCAAGTTTATCTATCAATAACTGTGAATAAGGTCTCCAAATAAACGCTGCATATTCCAGTCGAGATCTAACATAAGACTAAAAAAGTAGTTTTAGAGTATATGGGTCAGTAAAATTTGTATCGTGCCGGCCTACAAAGCCTAAAACTGAGTAAGCATTAGATATAATAAAATAGATGTGATTATTAAAAGAGAAATTGGAATCAAATATAACTCCAAGATCTTTGATTTCGTCAACAGTCTTGAGTATTGCATTCGAAATAGAGTAAGATGTGTGCCTGATGTAACGAGCTTTAGCAAGAGTCATATGAAAACAGTTTTTAATATTAAGAGAGAGATGTGACTGTTGACACCAAAGAGCCAAATTATCCAAATCAGCTTGGAGGTTTGTTACATCGGTTGCACTATTTACTACTGAAAATATTTTCAAGTCATCTGCATATAACAGATATCTGCTAAATGAAAAACACTCGCTAATATCATTGATGAATAAAACGAAAACCAACGGCCCTAAGATACTTCCTTGACGCAACGTCTATTGCTTAGGTACGATTTCAACCAGCACTGGAACACAGAATGAAAACCTAAGCTAGCAAGTTTAAACAATTAAGTATTTATCGAATACTTTTGAAAGATAAGTATAAATGAAATCAACTTGGGATCCCAGTGAAAAAGAATTTATGCAATATTCACTATTTTGTTTAACACGCCGGACCCTTTGTACAAACCTTAACGATGATATCAGAGTAATTGTTGGAAATCTTAACTTAACATTAGTCATTAGCGCATATATTTGTAGCGTAACATCACTTCTGGCAATTACTCTGTCGTCAACCTTAGGTATTCAATGCCTCAGCTTCGTTTTATATTACTGATGTGTTCAAAAGCAATAACCGCCTAAGTAGAGAAACCCGAATTGAAGAAATAACGCTTTAATAATTTGAATTGTAAAACTGATCTTATGGGGAAACCAAAATATTTGTGTCTATATTTTTAGTGGCATGTGTATTTTACGTGCAAAATACGACAGCGTTCATAACATCTTATATTTTGTCTTACGTCGACTTAGGCGGTTATTGCCATATATATAATATGAGATTACAGAACAATATAACAACAAATACGTGAATATTCATCGTATTTGTAGTTGTATTCGAAAAAACTACTTTTACCGTTTTCTTACTATGCAGAAATTCGCTTAAGACGTTTCATTGATATTCAGTGCGAGAAAATGGGTCGAAAACGAAACAATTTTGTTCGTGAGTTTTTTAGTGCATGTGAAAATGGGTTCAAATGTAAGATTTGCTCTGCAAAATTTGTTAGAGACAACGTGACACATTTAAAAAGACACATGACTACAGGTCACACGCAGCATTATGAACATGCTAATAAAGAAGAGGAAATCCGAAACGAGTGCAGCGAGAACAAAAAATGTAAAATTTCAATAAAAATAAGTAAAAGTCAGATGTCGAATGCCTGTATTGAAATTGCTACTAAGCATTCCCTTCCGTTTTCTTTTTTTGACACGGTTGCATTTAAAACCCTCGTTTCATTAATTTTCAAAGGGTTAAACATGATGCCGCTAACATCCACAAACATCAACGAGCATATAAGTAAGCGGTATTTGTAAATCAAAAATTGTATAAAAGCCGCTGTAAAGAATCGAATGGTGTCCCTAAAAATGGATTCAGCAACGCGCTTTGACCAGTCAGTGTTAGGCATAAACATGCAATTAATACACCACCAGAAACTGATATGCTATACGTTGGCGGTTAAGGAGTTACACACTTCCCAAACATCTCAAAACATAAAATCGCAAAACGTTTTAAAAGAGTTTGACATTTTACTAAACCAAATTTATACCATTACTACTGATAATGGCAAAAATAGGATCAAAACAGTTTCCTTGCTAAATTAAATTAAAATAAATTAATATTTTATAATTTTACTAGGCCAACAGAAAAATTAACAAACATTGAAAATAAATTAAAAGAAAATTATTTTCTATTGTTCTTAAGTAAGATAAAAATTGCTCAAGCCTACACCCCATTCGCAAAGCAGTCTTCAAAACCTTTTAAGCTTATTAAGTTCAGCTTAACCGCATTAATTATTTCGGCGTTGCCGTTAATTTTTGGAAATAACAATAATTTACAAAGTGCTGAATTTGGAGAAAATGGTGCTGGTCGTATATCTTCAATGCCAGATATCGCAATAAAGTTACTCGCTATTTTATTTTACGAGTGTGAGTTGTCACGATGTAAAAGGTGGTTGTTCCATTTTGATAATGTTATGTTTATTTTCAAACGTTTTATAAGAGAAAATTAATAGTTTTGTAAATGTATGCTTTCTATTTATGTTTTGGAATATACATACATAAATGTAAACCAAGTCTGTTAGAATTGCCTACGAAAACTCACATTGTAGGTGCGAAGAGGCTTGAGCCCATCCAAAGCGGTTTCAAAGTGTTTTCGTTGGCGGCCGCCCATTGTATTAGAGCGTATTTTTTCTTAAAAACAAAAATTATTTCCGTATACGTATTATCTTTTAAAGCTATTCATGTTTGAATGAAATCAGTTTTGAAAATGCAATAGTTTAGTTGGAAAATGCGAAAAACGTGAAATTTAAAAATTTTCAGCTTTAAAGATATGTAGAAACTTCAATATCGACGATGAAAATCTGGCTCGAGACATTTGTTTTGTTCAGAATTTAGTGCTGAAAATGATCCATTCGTTCGTTTTATCAAAAAAAAAAACATTTTTCATACTTTGCCAGACAAAATACTGTTAAAAACCCTGGTGCCCATGTTATTAAAATGGCAAAACTCCAAGTTCCGTGGAAGACTTCTTAAATTTGAAATTAAGTGCTCCGCCTCCGACAAAATTTTTGTTTGTGCATATTCTCTGTTATTTTCGGGTGAGGGTGAAAAAAAATTGTCATATTTTTGGCACACCCTAATGTACATATGTACATACATATGTTAAAATATAAATTATGTATATAAATATGTAAATACATATTTAAGTATTTGCAAATAGTTGATTATCTCTTTAATTTTTCCCCAGCCGAAAAATACTACACAATTACTCTCCAGAAGTATTTCCACGACAATCAACAACCGATTTTTTGATCGACGAGTCAACTAACCAAAGTACGTCTTCGTTGTTGAGGATTTCACTTAGGGAACTCGAGGTAGATTCGTCTTCTGAAGACGAGCGTCATGATAAATCTAAGGAGCTGAAGGCGGCTTTAGCTGAAATGGATAGCTTCAAACCCACTTGGCTGGACGTAGAAGCGGATTTATTAAAATATTGGGAAGAAAAGAAGTATGATGATGGCTCACATTGTCCATGCTGTGCCGGCCACACAAGTTTCTGTTGAGAGAGCATTTTCTGCACTGCGGCTTTTGTTATCCGATAAAAGGTACAACTTGGCGGATGAAGTACTTGCCAAAACATTATTTGTCAAACTCAATACTTTATAATTTTTAAAATAAATATTATTCAATAAGATGAACAGTAGCAAACTATTGTAATCTATATATTATTCTTAATTATTTTAATTCAAAAACTGTCACCAGAATGTGCCCTTTATAACGGTTTTATTAGCTTCACTTGTATATACATATCTATGATACTCATAATGAGTATATTGAACCAAAATTCACAAATTAAGACCTAGTATATTTTAATCCATATTTTTAGAGATCGTAATGGCTTTAAACCTCCAGAATCCTGAACATCGGAAATGGAAACTCTTTCGAACAAAAGTACAGAAACAATTTTAAAAGAAAATTTAACTTATTTTTTGATAAAACTTATCGCTTAGCCTTATGTGGGATGGGCACTTTTCACTCCTAACATTCATGCCAATCATTTTTCATATACGAAATAATGCAACTTGCAATTAACCGGGATATACCTATGATCAACGTAAACATTTTTGGCTTGGCAGTAACTCTTACCAGGTAACGTAAAAATAAAAAAGTCTAAAATAAAAGTTATGCCCAACGAAAAAAAAATGGTGTTGGGAATAACTCTTACCAGGCAACGTAAAAATAAAAAAATCGAAAATAAAAGTTATGACCAACGAAAAAAAATTTGTGTTAGGAATAACACTTACGAGGCAACGGAAAAAAATAAATGTTCAAGATAAAAGTTATGAACAGCGGAAAAAATTTTGTCTTGAGAATAACTGATACCAGGCAACGTAAAAATAAAAAAATCGGAAATAAGAGTTATGACCAACGCAAAAAAATAGTGTTGGGAATAACTCTTATAAAGTAACACAAATATTTATTTATTGACCTACGGCCAACTTTTCTACCTAAAATAAAATAATAACAGTTATTTAGGGTCTCTGAATTAAACTCTTAGTCGCAAAACACATCTTCTTTTTTACTATACTCTCAAACAGCTTGGAGACAGATGAAAGCTTAGAAATAGGACGATAATTACAGACATCATAATTTTTGCCAGCTTTAAAAGTTGGGGTAATGGTTGTCAATTTCCAATCATCTAGAAAGGTACCTGTACATAGAGATTTATTAAATAACAGTTTAATAGGGGTAATAACCGCTGGACAGTTTTTCAAAAAAAGTACTGAGAAACCATCAATATCAGTTTGACTCGAAGGCTAAAGACTTAAAATACCATCTGATACATCGTCCATAGTGAGATTCAAATTACCAAAGTAAATTGAAGAAGGAGAATTTAATGAACTTTTGTCATTGGGCTCAACAGACAAATCTTGGTCCAGAACGAAATGGAGCCTATACTGCTTATTTTTAAATACTGGGATATTATAACGAAAAACTTCCAGAACATGACATTTAAAAATATAATAACAATCCGCAACATTTCCATTCAAAAATAAATCTTCCCAATTAAAATCGAGTAAAAGGTCAAAAATATTTGAAAAATCACAAGCCGAAAAATTGAAAGCAAACCTCTCCTCAAGCTTAGAAGTTGTGAATTCATGAAACTCAACTTCAACGCTTAAAGGGACATGGTGCTTGTCTGGAGTTGAAATCGGCAAAATACACTGGGAAATAGTTACACTGATATTGTCACTAACAAATACAAGATCTAGAATTCTGCCAAGTAAATTTAGAAAGCTATTAATTTGGACTAGACTTAAACTAAACATATTATCAACAACATAAGATGCAATTATTATTGAGACATTAGTTGCAATAATATTAGAACTTGAAAAATTAGTTGACCAGGTGATTTCAGGATTATTACCGTCACCAAAAACGCAAACTGGATTATCAGCAACCTTGTTATGGACTAAGGAAACAATATTATCTGTATGCGCTTTATAAAGTTCAAAATTACTGCAAGGTGGAATATAAGAAACAATTAGGAATAAAGAATTAAGTCCATTTGAACCTCGAACGCAAACGCAAAATTTATCCAAAATGGGGTTCTCGTTCTGAAGCGTAGTTAGAAATGCTCGAAGATTACGACGAACGGCAATTAGTACACCTTCACCTAAAGAACAGCTAGTTCTTTCAGCGTCACGATCCTTTCGAAATACGAAGAACAATTTGGAGTCGAACATTTTTTTATCATAGAAATTAGCATTCAGCCATGTTTCAACAAGAATAAAAACGTCGAAGTCCAAATGCGCACATGAACTGTATATGGTGTTCGATTTAGTACGAATACCACCCATATTCTGAAAATAAATTTTAAAACCACTGAAAGATCCATTAGCACTTTCGGGCGAGGCTAAGAAATCTTGTTGTTTTTAATTTCTTTTTGAAAAAAATAAAAGGCCGAAGTTTTACGTTAGTAGGCCACAACAAAGGATTCAGCACCATATCAAACAGAGATTCTGCCACACCAAGTTTGAAATTTACTTTCTTCATTGATTCTATATCCGTATCTTTTTTTACGAGCTTAAAGCAGGCCAACTGGTCACATTTGATACTGGAATTCTTGGTCACATATGAAATAAGTTGATCTTCATTCAAAGTAATTTTAAAAGAAGACAGATCCATTTCTTTGTCGGCATATCTTCTACATCAGTGCTTCACTAAGGCCAATTTCTACATCACTTGACCTTTTCTCTTTTTTACGCCTAGTACTTTGAACACCCTCCCACTGTATTTCGGGCACCTTGCTAGCAGCAGGAGAAAATGAGGAAGGGGCAGAAATTTTCAGCGGCGCATAAGATGTTATGTTAGCATGAGAGGTCGGAGCCGAGCGCAAATCAGTACGCGCAGTTGTATTCGCAGCAGCAGCATAAGAAAGAGTGACATTAGCAGAAGTAGAGCGGGTTTGACAATTAATTCCAGCAACAGCAGGCGAAACAGTTGAAGCGGAGGTTATGGTAGAGATGACGGATGGTACGAAATTATTGTTAGCAGAGCAACAGGCATTATTACGCAGGCATTTGACTTCATTAGATAGAATGCCATTTTCCGAAATCAACTCATCATGTCGAATTTTACTTTGCAGAGAGTGAAGTTCAATTTGTAGATGCTCAGTCTTTTCAATTAGCAGTTTTTCATCCTCTTGAAGGGCAGTGACTATAGCAATCACACGCATGTTCTCAGCACGAAGAGCAATAAGCTCATTTAGTAGAGATTGCATGCTCACTTGTTGCGATTTATCGACGTTTGTTATGCCTTGATCCCTAGCAGTTTCTTTAGGCTTGCTAACTTTCTCAGAATGCTGAGTAACATTACCTAAATTTGGCAGTTGTTTAGGGAGTTGTTGTTGTCCGAGGCCGTTATTGCAAAAAAAAAGGTCTATCGGAGTTAAGCAAAAACTCAACATCAACCGGCAAAATATTAAAACACTCAATATGAAAGAGTTCAGTACACTTTGTACATTGAACTTTTGTTTGTGTGCGTTCAACTCTACGGCCGCAGGTGCAAGACATGTTTAATTAAAAATTATAAAATGCACATAAAGAATCACCATTAGTAATTGATGTACATAAATAATAAACAAATATAGCACGCAGGTTAAAATAGAGAGCTACCAAAAACATGTCCGAACACGATGAGCGCTTTATTCAAAATTATGAAAGTTTGTTTAAGATAATGGCGTGATTTACTTAATCGACACTTTTGAAAATTCAGGGTAGACGACGTCAAGCTGAGCTCGATCGGAAAAATAATTAATTATTCTATTTGCTAGATTTGTGCAGGATGATTTACATACTAGTACATAGTACAAAGCCATGTTGATATTCTGTAATCAATGAGCTAATGCGGTTGAATATGTTTTTTTTAGTATATGGTCGAATATTTTTGCAAACATAGTTTGATTTACAATAGGCCTATAGTTTCCTATATTACTGCGATTGCCTGATTTATGTATAGGACTGATTCAACAAAGCTTCCAAGAATCTAGAAAGATAGATTTGTCCATACATTTATTGAAAATCATAGCAATAGGCTTAGCAATAAAAGTTGGCCTGAGTTTGAAAAATAATGAAGAGACCCCTTCATGGTCCGCTATTGGACTGTTCTTAAATGTGGAAATTGCATAATTAACGTCATCTTCAGAAAATATAAAACTTTCAAATGTTTCAATCGGGACTCTTCACCAGTTCGTTGAGGGGCGGGTAAGATTTTTTCATAAACAGTTTGAAAATACTTGGCAAACAAATTATTATCTGATTTGACGTCTTCATAAAATATAGTGACCAAAAATCTATTAGCCAAAAACTAGATGGATTGGATTTTAAATTTAACTCTACTTTGAACATATATTGTTTGAATAAAAACTTATGAAAGCAATCGTATTCTTTTCATAGTTGAACGCATTTTTAATGATTACATTCGCATTTCGATTTATCATAGTTTTTATAAGCTTTGCATTTTAAATTTTTTAAGTGCTAAAGCTTATTATTTAACCATGGTGGCTTATTGTGAAGAGGCATCTCACACTGTGGGACAAATTTAGTAAAAGCTAATGCTAATTTTTGACGAAGAAGTTTATAAGCCATTGATGGGCCATCTAAAGTGTTTAAAAAAGTCCAATTAATTTTTTTGAATAAATTCTTTGATGGCGAAAATATCAGCTTTATTGTAATCGAGTTTAACCGTTTTCGTCTCTCAAAATTTTTAAAAATCATAAATACTAAATTATACGAATAGTGCTTTATGGTAAAAGATTTTTTTAAGATCGGTGAGGAACATTCCTTGCAAGATGCATTTAGCTCAGCTGAAGTAAAATCTAAATCAAGTTTACTATTTAAATTATTACTAACAGAATTGATTTGATAAAAGTTATAAGACAATAAAAGGCTTATGAATTGTTAATCAATGCCAGATTTTATATTTGAAGGTATCAAATTGTTTCCATTAGAAACCCGAGATAGATTATATCGTTATTATATATGGAGCTTAAGTTATCTAAATGCATATTATAAATTTCAATATATGTAACTGTTTGACGGTACATATTTATTTATTTTAAGTGAATGTAACTCTAATATAAACTTGTTCAATTTGATTTGCAATTAGTACTTCTCCTCTTTCGAAGTTTTAAATATCAAGTTACTACAAAAAAAATTGAGAACTTTTTGAACATTCTTACAATTGCACAATAAATTTGTTTATTAAAATATGGCTCACTAACTAAAAGATGACCAAAACCCATCTGACTTTGCATATATCCCCTTAGTAAATCGTAGAGGGGCACTTTGCATTACCAGTAAAACTTTACTGATTACTGAAAATAAACAGCAGCAAGCAGTACATTTTTACTGACTACTGAAATGCGTTTGCATTACCAGTAAAATTTTACTGATTACTTAAAAAAACAGCAGTAAGCAGTACATTTTTACTGACTACTGAAAAATACCAGTAAGCAATAGATTTGTACTGATTACTTAAAATTAGCAGTTTTCTGATGTATTATTTTTGCATAAAACAAAAGAAGTTTAATAAAGTTATGTATCACGTTTGTCCTGCATATAATCATGTTGTATTTAAATATTCAAACAAAGTGATGACGTATGTACATATATAAAGAACACTTGATTACACAAAGTACAACTTAGCAAAGTGAATTATAACAAAGAAATTAATCGAACCACAGCAAAACTTTTTGCAAAATAATGAGAGAAATAAGTCAAAGCAAAGAAATAAACAATATTATTTTGTTAGTGCACTGACTAAATACATACCCGTTATTTTCGTATGTTACTTCTAAAGAATTCGCTCAAATAACATCTGTTTTATTCAAGAAGGACATATTTAGAATCTACATATTTTGTTGCTATGTAGTCATTTTAGGAGATATCAAATCAACATTTTGTGGAGACGTAAGGAGGGACTGTAGTTTCTATCAAGCTATTTTATTCACGAAGGACAGATCCCACTTTCAGCCCTTTTTGCATCTACCTCCTCAACTGTAAGTGGTTATATTATATTTTCTGCAATAAGAGTAGCCAAAGTGCATTCATATAGCAAACACTTTAATATAGAAAGGCCCTATCTCATTTTCATTTGGAATTCAGATTAATATAACTTACAATCCTTCAGGGCAAAAAGACCATGTACTTTGGCTACTTTGTCCCTACTATAGTGTCCTTAAGGCTTAAAATGCGTCGTTTAGAGGCCACGAACTTTAAGTCTTTAGCCGAAGTAAGCCAAAGAATGCAAGAAGCTTAACTCCAAGGATTTGAAAAATATATCTTAATGCAACCCGATGCTTGGGATGCTGCTATTGCCGCAATAACTATTAACACAAACAATTGCCAGTGTAACAAGTAAAATATCTTTGTTAGCAAGCGAAAGTGCGAAAAACTAAAACCATAAGTACAATGTCCAACCAACGAGGATAGTGAAAATGAGGCATGCTCAGAAAACCAACGCCGGAATTCACTGCGTTCAGTAGGCGAGCGCAACAACAACGGGACAACGCAGGCTTCGAACAGCACAGCTCTGCCTAATATCACGACATCGCCTGCGTATAACGCAAATCAGCCAGCCCAACAGCAGCAAACCACCAATCACAGCCACCCATCTCGTCATCAGTTAGTACTGCAGCAGCAACGATTACAGCACAAAAAGCAGCAGAGGTAACTATGGCAAAGAAAAAGTCGGCAGTGCAGACAGGCATTGATCGCTACGTGACGATTAAGCGCAAGGCAAGCCCTTCTAAAAGCTTACAGGGTGCAAAAAAACAGAACACAAACAATGTGTAAACACTTTCACCTTTAGGTGATAATAGATTTTCAATCTTAAGCGTAGACAACTCAAAAGAAAAAACAGCTGCATTGCAGGGTGCTACTAAAGCCGACAGTGCCAAGCCACCACCAATATATTTGCGTGAAAGCAGCTCTAATGCACTTGTCGCTAACATTGCCCGCCTTATCGGTACAAACAATTTTCACATTGTACCCCTTAAAAAAGGAAACATTGACGAAACTAAAATTCAAATATACAACGAGAAAAACTTCCGTGAAGTAGTAAATTTTTTATCCGCTAAAAACAAAAACTACTACTCCTACCAGTTAAAAAGCTCTAAGGGCCTAATTGTTGTAATAAAAGGAATTGAAGCCTCAGTAAATTCCGACGAGATAAAAGAAGCGCTTGGGGAACAAGGGTTTGCTGTTAAATCAGTTACCAATGTAATAAATAAAAATATAATACCGCAACCCATGTTCAAAGTAGAACTTATGCCTGATTCTGTTCAACTTAAAAAGAATGAAACTCATCCGATCTACAAACTACAGTATTTGTTACATCGCAAAGTAACAGTAGAAGAACCACTAAAAAGGAATGGTCCAGTCTAATGCACTAACTGCCAAGAATTAGGGCATACTAAATCATACTGCACCCTGCGTACTGTATGTATAGCCTGTGGAGAACTTCACCACTCTTCAGATTGTAATAAGAAGAGGGAAGACATATCCTTAAAAAAATGTAGTAATTGTGGCGGAAATCATACTGCAAACTACAGGGGCTGCCCTGTTTATAAAGACCTTAAATTAAAGCTCGCCCAAGGCATTCAAACGAAACGAAGCCAAATCAAAATTATTCCCCAAGCGCCTAACATTCATACCACAGTATACAGTAATAACACCGCAAGTATTCCTAATATGAAAACAACTTTATCATACGCAAATGTTGTAAAAACTGATACCGTAAACGCTAACCCAAGTATCAATAACAATCAATATTCTAACCCAAGCATACCTATCCCTGATAATGCTAACCCAAGCATAACACCCCATAGTGCCTTAGAGGCAATGATATTAAGCCTCACACAGTGCATGTCTCAATTCATGTCAACAATGCAAAGTATGATCCAAGACTTAGTTAAAGTGCAAACGCAAATGCTACAATCTTTAATCAATAAGTAATGAGCAAGCTCAAAATATGCATATGGAATGCAAACGGGGAAAACCAACATAAGTTAGATCTCAAAAGATTTTTAACAGAAAACGGTGTAGATATCATGCTCTTATCAGAAACGCATCTTACAAACATGCATAACTTTTATTTACCCGGCTACAAATTTTATAACACAAACCACCCAGACGGTAAAGCTCACGGTGGAACAGCAGTACTCATAAGAAACAAATCGTGGCACTGATCTCAAATTTCGGCATTATACTGCCCGCCACGCTTCTCAATTACAGACAATCAATTCAAAGAATTCTTTAACACGTTAGGTGATCGCTTCCTGGCAGGTGGAGACTATAACGCCAAACATTCTTACTGGGGTTCACGTCTTGCGAACCCTAAAGGTCAGCAGCTTTATAACACTATCAAGGATAAGCGAAACCATCTTCATTTTGTGTCACCTAGACAGCCAACTTACTGGCCAACAGATGTTAGGAAATTACCTGACTTAATTGATTTTGCGATCACTAAAAACATTGACAGAACTTCAATAACTGCTGAAACCTGTGTTGATCTGTCTTCTGATCACTCACCAGTTATGATAAATCGAACGCCTCGTTATAGAAAAACGTAAACTCCGAAGAGAGTGGCAAAATTCAAGATCGCCTGCAGAAAAACTCAAACTCAAAACAGCGGAAAAAATACTAAAACAAGCGCTTAAAATTGAAGATGATCAAAATATAAATATCTTCATTAAAAACCTATCCCCTAATGGGCACCAAAAGAGTTCATTGTGGAAAGCGCAAAGAAATATCAAGCCACCTGTAAAAACTGACATGCCGCTAAGAAACGAAAATGGATCCTGGGCTCAAAACTCAGTGGAAAAGGCTGATTGTATTGCGCAACATCTTGAGAAGGTATTTCACCCCAATTCGGCATCAACATCTTATATGCTCCCACTTCAATCCAATAGTAGAAGTATAAGCCCAATTTCTACGTCAAAATCAGAAATTGAAAAACTTAAACATACGCTAGACCCAAATAAATCAACTGGCTATGACCGAATTACTCCAAAAATGTTACTTGAATTACCGAGTACTGCTATCACCTATATATCCATTATTTTTAACTCCATCTTAAAACTTGGTTACTTTACGAAAGCATGGAAAAGCTCACAAATTATTATGATTGAAAAGCCCGGCAAAAACCCAACTTTGCCATCATCATACAGACCAATTAGCTTACTGCCCTGCATCTCGAAGCTTTTTGAAAAAATTTTATTATCTAAAGTTAATCCTGTTCTCAAAAACTGTAATATCATACCCACTCACCAATTTGGCTTTCGTGAGAAGCATGGTAAAATAGAACAAGTTAACCTATCACGAATGAGATAAGAAAAGCATTTGAACGCAGAGAATATTGTTCCGCAGTTTATCTGGATTTAGCTCAAGCTTTCGACCAAGCTTCCATAGCATTCTTAAATCGTAATTCTCAGGTAGACGGTTTACAGTAAAAATTAATGATCACATAACAGAAGAGTTTCCAATAAAAGCTGGCGTTCCCAAGGGCAGCGTCCTAGGTCCAACCCTATACATTATATTCACATCTGACATCCCAACATGTAGTTCGTTGTTAACTTCAACCTTCGCCGATGATACTGCTATAATATGCAGAAATAAGTGCCCAGTAGAAGCATCAAAACTCTTACAAATCCACATGAAAGATATCGGTGAGTGGCTAGAAACGAAAAAAAATCGAAACATATCACTTTTACACTCAAGCCAAAAACGTGTCCACCTATATTATTGAACAGTGTTATAATTCCTCAGGACAACAATGTTACGTATCTTGGTATGCACTTAGATAGGCGCCTCACTTGGAAAAGACACATCATCGCGAAAAAAATACAAATAAACTTGAAAAGCTCACAATTAAATTGGCTGTTGCACCGAAAGTCTGCATTAAACTTACACCATAATATTCTATTATATAAGGCTATTGAAAACGTTGATGTTGGAGTGTTTAACTCGAATGGCACCAGTGTTTATATGATATAAAAATATAATAAAAGGACAAATGTTAAGTTTTGTGTATAAAGGAGTTCGGTTTATTGGCAATATATTTTTTCTGGGTGAACAATAATTTACCTGACGGATATGTGGTGGCTGAAACAACGGCTGTGTTCTGCGGTGATTCCAAAACGGAAGTGCCCCAGTGAAAAATCTAAACGTTATTCCAACCTCTCAAAAGCAGTTTTTAATGAAAACCGCTTTGAGGGGAAATCGCTTAAATTACTAGCTGGAAAAGCTGTCGTTCTTCCAGTAGCGTGTGTGTATGTGTATGTCAAAGAAAAACACATGAAATAAAGGGTGACCCAATATTTTTTAATTGAGTTTAGCACGGAGGTCTAAACATGCCGCCCCTCTTGCGACAAGCAACATCTGTTGAATAATTCAGCCACCACATGTACATGTATTTAAGAAAATTAAAGTTTTGCATTTTAAGGTCTTAACCTCTGCTCCACACTTGGGGTGACCTAGCTGTTGGGAAAGAAGAAGGTTTAATGAAAAAACGACGTGGTTGACTATTTACTTGCACATTGATAAATAATTTATTTATTTAATCTTTTTTTTTTTTCAACTTCATATGTATATGTATGTATGTGTAGGTTATATAAGTGAAGACCATTTCTTAATATTATGACCGGATTGTGCCGGATAGGATGTAGCCAAAAATACTAATCTGAGCCATAAGGGGGCCAAATGGACTAGGGAGGCTACCGGGTAATAGTACTTCTGGGTACACGTCGGCTCCCAGAACCAAGCGAATCGGAGTGGATACGTAAAATTGGGGATCCACTAGTCTAATGTTCGCATATGGTGTTGAAGTAGCTGGGTCGATGTTGCAGGTGGGACTTAGCCTGTGATATATGCGAACAACTGTCGCGTGAACAGCCAGTCGCTTATTCTGCCCGTGCTTCCCTCGTATGCGAATAAAACAGCCTCGTTGCTGGCCAAAGGTGATCTGTTCCAAGCCAAGTGTTTGGGCCAAATCAGCAGAAATTAGTGATGTGGGAGAGCAAGAGTTTATTAATGCTCGTATTAAATGTAGGCGCCCTTGCGCCTCCACTTTCACTATAGCTGTTGGCAAGATCGCTGTAATCGGCTGCAAGGTGTGGGCGGGTTGGCCCCTGGTAAGATGGAGCCCAGTGCGGAAGGCGACTCAGATGTGCTGATGGGAGTGGGCGGAAGGGCCGAGATTCCGCTCTACTCTGACGACGTCTTTCATGCGGTAATAAAGGTCTTAGGGTTCTAGACTCAGAAGATCGTCGATCAACCGGGCGGAAAGTCCGAGATTCCGCTCCGGAAGCCAACTCACCTTCTTCCCGTTCCAGCTGGATCGACCTTGTCTCCATTCCGGAGTCGGACGCGTTGATTGACAAGTCATTGTCAGAGTCTATTTCGCTCGCGACCTGCACGCTCCATGGCCTGGTATCAACATGTCGGCGCTCTTCATCCAAATGTAGCAGGGTTTGGTGTTTTTCATTACACCGGTGACATCTTTTCGTACTCGAACACGCCTCAGCTCGATGTGCCACCGATAAGCAATTAGCGCAGAATCTTTCCATAAGTGCCTCGCGCAGCCTTTCTTCGGGGGTTTTTGCCCGAAATACGTGGCAGAGCCTTATGGGGTGGTTGGCCTTGAACATATGACATGGTTCAGGGAAACGGTGAGCCTGTTGCTCAGCTTTCTTTAACAAAGCGGAGTAGCGGGTCATTTTTCTGCAATTGGCCAGATATTTTTTTTTTTTAATTTGTTTTTGTTGACCACTCAGAAGTCGTTTTATCCGTTTGAACCGAGCGATCATCGAAGAAACATCATTTCAAATATGCCATAAAACCTCACCATAAAACCTGCCATAAACCTCACGCTGCCAGATAAAACGATATGACTCCTCATCGCGGGTGCAGGTACTTTCATTTTGCAAAAAAATTAATGAAGACTGACTACAGAAATGATCCTGTGAAGTATAGTCTTCATTTACTTCTTTTGCAAAATGAAAGTACCTGCACCCGCTGGTTCATATCCGGCTCGAAGGACCATGAAAACGTTGATGTTGGAGTGTTTAACTCGAATGGCACCAGTGTTTATATGATATAAAAATAAAATAAAAGGACAAATGTCAAGTTTTGTGTATAAAGGAGTTCGGTTTATTGGCAATATATTTTTCCTGGGTGAACAATAATTTACCTGACGGATATGTGGTTTCTGAAACAACGGCTGTGTTCTGCGGTGATTCTAAAACGGGATTGCCCCAGACAAAAATCTAAACGTTATTCCAACCTCTCAAAAGCAGTTTTTAATGAAAACCGTTTTGAGGGGAAATCGCTTAAATTACTAACTGGAAAAGCTGTCGTTCTTCCAGTACCGTGTGTGTATGTGTATGTCAAAGAAAAACACATGAAATAAAGGGTGACCCAATATTTTTTAATTGAGTTTAGCACGGAGGTCTAAACAGCTATCATAAAACCAATATGGACATATGGTATACAGCTCTGGGGCTCTGCCTGTACTGGAAGCTTCGAAATTATTCAAAGGTCTCAATCAAAAGTTCTAAGAGTGATAACAGCAGCACCATGGTACATAAAGAATTCAAACATTCACAAAGATCTTGAAATACCCACAGTCAAAGAAGAAATCAGTAACATTAGAACAAAATACCTAGAAAAGTTGCAATCGCACCCGAATCCTCTTGCAAATACTCTAGCAGACACAACTCAAAAAACACGCCTGCAAAGAAGAGATTTCGGCCTTTTGATGGAGACACGCACAGCCAACGGAGCCCTGTTCACGGGCTTTTAAGCAGAAAGCATTAGATTAAGATTTGAAAACTTATTGTTAGGCTTTAACGTTTAAGCGATTCAATAAATAAATATACGCATGTTAAAAAAAAAAACAAATTTTGTGTTGGAGTATGGTAAAATAGCCGATGCAGAAACTCGTCTTTTGCCACAAACGCCGCAGAAATCATTCGTTGATTTCGATGAAGAAAGTAACGGTAAAATTATTATACTTAATTTTCCATTAAATATTTGTATTTTATTTGCATTTGTTTATCCACTTAAATAGATGTTAGCATACAATGTATTACCACAGACTAGGCAAGTTATCTTCAGGAAACAATTTTATACTTTATTACCCTCATCTGCGCCCGTTGAACGGTTGTTTTCATTCGCTGGGAACCCGGGAGCTCGAAGTTGCAGAGCCAGTACGCTACATATTGTGCTACGCTAGCCGATTTGGCTGTTGTGGTTATGAAAAATTAATTTAATAAAAAGAAGTCTGATGAGAAAATGTGGTGATTTCCGAAATAGTACTATAATTTCTACCATTAAAAAACTGTTGTTGTTTTTTCACAAAAGTCTTCCATAAACTAGCCTTGAGCTCAATAAAAATTGTAAAATTAACATTTACTAGGACAACAGAAAAATAAACAAACATTTATATGCAAGGATGAGCACGCCTTAAATGCATTCTAATATAAAGTAAATTACTTGAATACAGAATTTGCAAATAAAACACAAACAACATCCACACAAACAAGTTAAATAGCGGCAGATCAGTTGCTCTTGTTTGTAGTTGGTTTGTTTAAGGAAGATGAAATAAACACAACAGCCAACTCGGCTAGCGTAGCACAATATGTAGCGTATTGGCTCTGCAACTCCGAGCTCCCGGGTTCAAAGCCTGGAAGAAGTGGTTATGAAAAATAAATTTAATTAATTTAATAAAAAAAAAGGCTGATGAGAAAATGTGGTGATTTCCGAAATAGTACTATAATTTCTACCATTAAAAAACTGTTGTTGTTTTTTCACAAAAATCTTCCATAAACTGGACTTGAGCTCAATAAAAATTGTAAAATTAATATTTACTACAGAAAAATAAACAAAGATTTATATGTAAGTTATGAATCCGCTCCTAGAGATCAATAATAACACGGATGGTGTGCTGCTAGTTAATATTTTATTAAATCCGAGAGTGACTGGACAACTCTCCTCGTGCAACGTCTAGGGCGAACTAACTGAACTAATTTTGGACTTAACTCTACCCTAAGCGATCTGCCGCTCGCTGTCACTGCAACGTTGGCCTTGAGTAGGAACCTAGTATTCCACAGCGGTCACTCGTCGCTAGCTCCACGTTGGCTGGTAGACACTGACACACGCACATACGTTGTACTCAGCAGTTGATGTGCTCCGACATGCGCACCCACATAACTTACGTATGGGATATAGTTGTTAGGTTAGGTTAAGTTAGGGTGGCTGCCACCGCACCGGAGCACGGTGCGGCTGTGAGAAGCCCATTGTGGTACCACTGGCATAAGCCATGCATTCCCTCCTTCCCTCTCTTGCCGTAGAGATCCACCGGTGGATGTAGAGGGTAGTGGGTGTACAGGGTAGTGCTCCCGTGATGAGCATTGCGGCTGCCCTCTGGACCCGTTCTAGTTTGACTCTGGTAAGAGTCCTGCTCAATGCCGGCCACCATACGACGATCCCGTAGGAGAGAATGGGTCTTATCACAGCTGTGTACATCGAGTGTACAATGTGTGGCTTTATACCCCATTTCTTCCCCACGGCCGTCTTACAGGCATATAGAGCTACAATAGCTTTCTTGAAGCGGTCTTCAGTGTTCCGCCTCCAGTCTAGTTTTTTATCTAGTAAAATGCCGAGATATTTGACCTCGGTTGAGAGACTAAGAACTACTCCGTTTACGGATGGTAGTTTGAAAGCGGGAATTTTGTAGTTCCTTGTAAAGGGCACTGCTTCGGTCTTGGTAGGATTGACATTAAGTCCACATTCCACAGACCAGCGAGCTACGATATTTAGAGCTTATGACTTGAAGGTGTTTGCCCGTTGCTGTTATTGCCAAGTCATCAGCATATGCCACGACCTTGCAGCCGGTGCTCTTGAGGTTTAAAAGTTAGTCGTTTACAGTAAGGTTTCAGAGTTAAGGTGACAGAACACCTCCTTGGGGTGTACCTCTAGCCACACGTTTGGATTTGGAGCTGTCCCCTATTGTTGAAAAGATCGATCTTTTCCTGAGTAGGAGCCCTACAAAGTCCAAAAGTCCCTGCCGTATCCCCACCATACGGAGTGATTCGATAACGGCCTCGGGATAGACATTGTTGAAAGCTCCCTCGATGTCTAAAAAGATCCCCACCGTGAACTCTTTTATGGCCAATCCTTTCTCAATCGTTGAGACGATGTCATGGAGAGCAGTCTCCACGGATTTGCCCTTTGAGTATGCATGCTGGTTGGAGGAGAGTTTGTCTTTCCTAATATTTCGCCGAAGATGCTCATCTATGAGCCTCTCAAGGGTTTTAATAAGGAATGAGGTGAGGCTTATGGGCCTGAAGTCCTTGGGTTTTGCGTGACCGGCCCTGCCTCCCTTCGGTAGAAAAACGACTTTCGCCTTCGTCCACTCATAAGGAATGTGGGTGAAGGTAAGGCATGCTGTAAAAATCTGTGTAAGCAGTGGACAAAGAAGGTCCTTCGCCGCTTGCAGTTGTGCGGGAAAAATTCCGTCTGGTCCTGGAGATTTGTAAAGTTCGAAGAACATTACTGCCCATTCCACCTTGTCGTGGCTACCTATGTCCCCTGCGGTATTCCCTAAGAGTGAGTTGGCTTGGAGACCTGGCAAGATGTTGGAGTCATCAGAGCACCCGGGAAAGTGGGTGGTCATTAGTAGCTCCAGCATTTCGTCGGTTGTAGATATCCATTCTCCGTTTGGTTTTTGAATAGAATTTATCGTTGGAGCACTTTTGGAGAGAACCTTCCTTAGCCTGTTGGCTTCGGAGTTTTCTTCTATGTTGTTACAGAAGTTTTGCCAAGATTTGCTGTCTTAATGGCCTTCTTGAAAGTTTTAAGAGCGTCTTTGTATGGTTGCCAAAGACCCGTCCTCTTGGTTTGGTTGAAGAGTCGCCTGCTCTCTTTCCTGAGTGCTGAAATCTCTAGATTCCACCACTGGAGTTTCTTTTTACCCTTTGGTAGGGTCTTAGGGCAGGAGATTCTGAAAGCAGAGTTGCAAGCGTTTGTTACAAGGTCTACTGCTTTATTTATTTGTGAAGGTGAGTCCAGCTCATCGAGAGAAACGACCTTCGTGTTTTGAGGACTCGCTTCATCAGGTGTTTGCGATAGGCCTGGCCTATCGTGATAAAAGTGTCTGGACAAAGAGGCTGAGATAGCGTTCTTATATTTCTGCCAATCCGTCCGCCTCTTGTTCCTATATGCTGTTAGAGTAGAGGGATTGAGATTGATCTTAAAAGTTGTGTAGAGGTGGTCGGAGAAGGAGTGCTCTTTGGACACTTGCCATTTGCTTATCAGGTCTGACATGCTGCCTGATGCGATGGTGACGTCCAGCACTTCTCTTCTGACAGAGGTCATGAAGGTGGGATCGTTCTCCCGGTTGCATATATATAGATTTTTTGCTAATATAAAATCTAGTAAACACTCACCACGAAGGTTGGTATCGCTTGAGCCCCATATCTCGTGATGTGCGTTCGAGTCAGCTCCAATTATGACCGGGAGTCTTTGCTTGTCAGCCACTATGATGGCTTCGTTCAGTCTTTTTGGAGGGAGAGATTGGCTGTCGTGGGCCATGTAGCTGGTCAGGAACCAGACGATGCTCTCTTTCAGCTGGACGCTTATGTTTACTGTGTCTTCGTCGCTGTATTGAGAGAGGAGAATATAAGAAAGTGATTTTTTTAAAAAGAATACATGACCTGATCCTACCTGCTACTGGGGCTGTTACCGTTTGGTAGGCATCAGAGTTCAGTCCGCAAACCCTGTTTCTGACGATCCACGGCTCTTGGACGAGAATGATGTCCTCAGCTCTTTCGCTGAGTCGCAAAAGGAGGGCAGCCGGAGCTGCCTTGGAGTGGTGCAGATTAATTTGAAGAATCTGCACCATCTCTAGAGTCACCGACGTCCATTGCTTCTGGCTCTTTTCTTTGGGTGACGGCCTTGACTGTGATGTCAAGGTCCGCCTCCTCAAATTCCGAAGCCAGAAGCGGGTCCTCATCATTGGGCGCTACCCATCGGCTGTATATCGACCCAACGTAAGCAGATGCTGAGCCCGTTTCGCTCTCAGCATCCGTTGCGACGTCCGATACTCCCGATGGGATGTCCTCAGTTGCGCTCAGGGCGCTCGGCTCTGGCTCTGGGGCCTCAGGGACGCTCGAGGTGTCTCCCGGTTTGTTGGCCCCTCGCCAGTGAAAGTGGTAACGGAATCGGGTGCGCTCGAGGCGTTGCCCGTCTGGTCCGTATGTTTGGCTCCCTCCGCCCTCTTGTGGACCTTAATGGTGATGGAGTAGAAGCCGTAACACAGTCCGCGAGCACTGGGATAGAAGCATCGTTGATGACGAGGTCAACGTAACGCTGCTTTGCCTTGGTCTCGCCAACTCGGACTATCCTCCAATCATTGGTGGGTAGATCTCCGTTGCCAAGACGGATGAGCTTATTTGTTTATTTATTAATTCAGTCAATGAATACAAAAATTCTTACTGACTATGCTTACTAAATGAATAACATAAAACTTATGACTAATACAAAAGTAGGTTGCTTGTATATTAAAGTGACTCTAAGATTAAATTTTTCAACACCAACGCTGGAAGCGATATGCCGATGTCCACTATATGATTAAGATCATTTATCTCTCTAAGGGCACGACAAATTGGAGCATTCATAGAGTACAGTGACTTTGAATAAGGCAAATAAAAAAGGTCAGAACGACGTAAATTTCGCCTCGGAATATTAAATGGTATTCTCTGCAGAATATCGGGGCAATCGACAACCCCAGTAATAACTTTAAATATGAAGGAGCAAGATAATAATTTTCTCCTATCCTCAAGTAAATTTAACTTAATTAGCTGACAGCGTGCGGGGTATGAAGGTAACGGCTCAGTAAAGTTGAGGGATCGTAACGCAAACCTAATAAAAGTCTTTTGCACACGTTCAATTCGTTTAACAGGCCCAAAGTGGAAGGGTCGCCAAATGTTGGCCGCATATTCAAGGCGTGACCTCACAAAAGCAATGTATAGGGTTTTTAGTGTATATGGGTCTGAAAAGTCTGAGCTATTGCGACGAACAAAAGCTAACATCGAATAGGAGTTAGATACAATGTAGTCTATATGGCTTTTAAACATCAACTTCGAATCGAAATAAATGCCCAGAGCCTTGACCTGATCTACAGATTTAAGAGTATTGCCGAGAAGAGTAAATGTGGTATTAATTATATTTTGCTTTCTGGAATAAATCATGTGATAACATTTACTAGTATTTAGAGGTAGCCGATTTCGCTCGCACCAAGAGGTTACCCTGTTAAGATCTGATTGAAGGAAAAAGGAGTCCTCGGTATTTTTTATAGCGGAGTAAACTTTGAGATCATCAGCATACAGAAGAAATTTCGAGAACATAAAGCAGGAACTTATGTCGTTTATAAAAATAATAAACAGAAGGGGGCCGAGGATACTACCTTGGGGGCCACCAGAGCTAACATGAAAAAAACGGGAAACTATATTTTCTAGTGCAACCGCACAATGCCTATCGCAGAGATAGGAGCTTATCCAAGCGAGGAACTATGAATGAAAACCAACATTTGCTAATTTAGCGATCAAAATTTCATGTGATACCTTATCGAAGGCCTTAGAGAAGTCGGTATATACTGTATCGACTTGAAACCCTGATTCAAAACTCGCAAGACAGTCTTCGGCGAAAATAGTCAGATTTGAGACAGTAGATCTACCTTTAACAAATCGATGCTGGTATGGACTAATCATATTCTGTACAGCACTCCACATTTTTTTCCTTGATAATGCATTCAAAGAGTTTAGCAACCGCGGTGTAGATGGTTCCGCTGGGACCCAGGCCCAGGCTCGAGGCCGTTTAGGGATCTCGTCCCTGTGGACAGCCATCAAGTCCGCCCCGGGACACAGCTGTCCCACCGAGGAGGATATAGTTGTTAATGTGCAGTGAATTCCGCACATAAGTGTTGGATATCTTACTTGTTGGCAAAGTCAGTAGACGTGGGTAGCTCAGCGCGCATTCCAAAGCAGGGCTCAAGTCACGTTATGCTAGGTCAGCAGACGTCTGTGTCCAACTCAGTGGTTGGTGGCAGTTGGACACAGTTAACTAGCTAGGTCAGCAGACGTCCGTGTCCAACCCAGTGGTTGGTGGCAGTTGGACACAGTTAACTACTCCCCCTTTTAAATCAGGGGCGTCCTCGGTCCTGTTCAAATCGGCCAGTGCTCTTCGAAGAATCACCAGGTTTCGTTTTTTTCATTTATGACGGCAAAAGCCAACGTCGCAAACTAACACAGCGCATAAACCGAAGCCGAGTCCCATGGCTACACCGGGCCGTGCTCCCAACTCGCTTCTCATCTCTTAGATATAGTGGACGTTCGTCTCGCTCTGCCGATGTAGAAATGGTAGGCTTAGAAGTGCTCTATGTTCTGTGATGTTAATGGTTGGCATGGACACAATCCCTGCTGTGCGCTGAACCACACTGTTTTGGTTAAGTTACTTGGTGTTGTTGACATAAGCGACATTCTGAAACGTCAGCAAGTATGTCCGGCTTATTGTCCTTGCAGCACCGCCGTCTATGCTAACTCTCGCTAGGCAGTCGTTGATAACTAAAATTCCGTCGTCCACCAACTCTATCGCCCCCTGTTGACTGGGTTGCGTGCTACAGTGGGCTACTCCTCCTGCTTGTTACTCTTGAGCGCATGCCTAGTGCCTCCTTGCAAAACTTCGATGCCGATGCTGTGATTTACTCAGCCAAAATTGTCTTTAAATCTACGTCATCTAAAATGATTGTGTTTATTATGTTATTCTTAGCCAAGGTAAGTGACAGCATCACATTTTGGATTTCGTTTGTAATAATTCTGTTCCTTGCCAATAGTACCTCATATCGATGGGCCGTGTCGACGTGTTCCATCTTGGTATTTTCTAAAATCTTGTATACTGTTTTTGTTAGATTATTTATCTGATTTTGTGTCTGTGATCTGTCTGTTATTAGATTGTATTAATTGTATTTCTGTAAACTTTGTCCGCTCTAAGTCTTCGTGATCAGGGGTTCCTGCAATTACTTTCAATGCTGTGCCTAAAAAATTTTGACTCCTTGCGTTTCTGTGGTGTACCCTGACTACGGTCAGTAGTGTCTTCAAATGTCTGACATCGATCTCGGATATTTTTCGCATATGTGATTGAGGGAACATTGTCATCATTTCCTGGGTCTCGTTCGTCATTCTTCGGTATAGCTGCAAATCTGTGGTATGCTCCAAATATCCGTAATCATTCCACAAAATAACATCTCCGTCTTTAATAGGGATGTATTTCGAGTTGGAATAGTCGGTTAGCTTCGCACTTAAGGTCACTAACATGGAAATCATCCCAAGGATATACCTAGGGGGTACCCTAAAAGCAAATATGAATTTAGTTATCGAATAGATAAGGTGAGTGCTGATAGAAAATTGTACACAAAGTTCTTTCAAGAGGACGGCTTCATCCGATGGCTACCTCAAGTTGTCCTTGTGGACCATTTTCCCCCTAATGAGGACCGTGGATCCCATGTCTGCTTCTACCTTTTCCTCAGTATACAAAGGCGTAATATTGTTGCCCAGCCTCCTATTCGGGTTATTTCTTTCTAGTTGCACCTGTTGCGCCTTTTCTATTTTGCTTCTAATGACTTTCCGCAGCTCATCAGGAGCCGCCTGAATTACATCGATTGGCTTTTCGTTAGTAACCGTGTGAATGGTTCGATTATATTCTATCGTCGCCTGCAAAATCAGTTCGACCGTGTCATCGATTTTTTCCTCGAGCTTCAAGCATCTGGCAATTTCTGAGAGGGTGATGTGAAAGCGCTCTACTTGCCCGTTAGATGTGCTGTGAAGCGGTGGCGCATTGACTATGTCTACGCCAAACTGGTTCTTCATTAATGACGTGATCGTGAATTGAAAGATGCCTCGTTGTCGCAATATATCGTTTTGGAAAATATGTTCATCAATTGTAGGATGCGAAGCTTTACGTCATTTATCGTCCTAGATGGTAGCAGTTGGACCACCGCCAATTTAGAAAATTTGTCGATACACGTGACGAAGTGTTTTTTGTCTGTCGAGAATATGTCTATATGGAGCATTTCTCCTGCATATGACGGTACTGGTGTTACCCCAATTTCTTGCTTTTTTGGGTGGCGATCGTATTTGGCCTTGGTGCAGATTTTACAGTTTGTCATCACTTTATTAGCCAGTTTAGTCATTTTTGGGAAGTAATACTCGGTTAAGATTTGCTTCACATTCTCTTGGGCAGCTCTGTGTGCCCGATTATGTTCGGCGACTACAATTTCCTTTTGATCCCCTTTATCAAAAACGTCCGACCTAATTTTTTTACAGTGACAAAACTTTGTTGTCGCGAAAGATTTTATTAATTCGTGTTGGATGGCTGCCAAGATTGGGAGCTCACAATGTATAGCGTTTACCGCCTTTAGTTTTACAGCTGATTTCACTTCTTCAATCAGGCTATCGTTGTTAACAAAGTGGCGCGTCTTTTTTGAGAATATCACAAAATATCGTTTTAGTGGGAATCGAGCCTACTCCAAGACAATTTGGTTCCCATAACAGTTAATGGGCTTCTCGCTAGATTCGATCGTATACGTTAATGACGCTTCACTGTGGATTGTGGCGACGTCAGATTCTGGTTCGTTCTGCGATGCGTTCACCATTGGTCTGGATAATCCGTCGGCTACTAGGTTTTCTTTACCAGGTTTGTAGTAAACTTTGGCATTATGCTCATCAATAAAAGCTTTCCACCGTTCTTTTTTTTTTTGCGTTCGGGTTTCTGTCCGACACGGCAAATGTCAATGGTTGGTGGTCCGTGTAGATATTTATGTCTCTGGTGCCATAGAGGTATTGCCTGAGTTTGCCCAGGGCCCAAACTATAGCTAATAATTCTCTCTCGTTTGTTGCGTAATGCCTCTCGCAATCTTTCAGGGTCCTTGAAATCATCGTAATTGGTCTACCACTTTGTGACAGTACCGCCCCAATACCATCTGCGGAGGCGTTCGTCGTTAAGTCGAATGGTTTTCTAAAATCGGGGTATCTCAGAGTAACGTTCTCTGAGGCCAAGATGTTTTATAGTCTGTCGAACGCATCTCGTTGATCATCGTCAAACTCGATGGGCACCTTTTTCGACATGTGTTTGGTCACCAAGCCGTTGTTCCCCTTTAACATATCCGTGAGGGGTTTGGCTATTGCTGCGAAGTCCTTAATATCGCCCGTTGGAAGATGCTTCGCGCATTCTTTAAGCCGAAGGGCATCCGGCAAAATTCGTACTTTCCCTCATTCACAGAGAAAGAAGTTTTTTCGCGGTCTTGTTCCGCAAGGTAAATTTGATGGTAACCTGATTTCAAGTCATGCGTTGTGAAATACTTGGCTTTTCCCAGGTTTGCTAATATTAAGTCAATGTTTGGCATCGGATACCTGTCCGGGACTATTTTTTCATTTAGTTTCCTAAAGTCAATTACCAGTCGTTTCTTCCTATTACCCGACTCATTTAGACCCTTTTATCGACAACCCAAGTAGGATTATTATACGGGGACCTTGATGGTCGGATTATGCCATTCTTCAACAATTCTTTTAATTCGTTATTCACGAAGTCAGACACACCCATTAGGATTATTATACGGGGACCTTGATGGTCGGATTATGCCATTCTTCAACAATTATTTTACTTCGTTGTTCACGAAGTGTTAAACGGTAGTATATTACCGGCGTCGGTGAATGCCTTCATTCTTTTCTTTATCATATTTACGAACTGGTATTTAATTGAGCTTGGAATTGCAATGTCTTCAGCCTTAGTGAAATTGATATCATCGCATCATGGAGCCATACCTTATTTTATCCGCCTTTTAGTCCAGGGATGCGCCTACCGCTGTTAAGAGATCAAAGCCTATAATCCCGTCGAACATTGACAAGGAAGAACGGTGACGTTTTTCCGAATATGTTTATGAAACATTTCTCGTTTATTCTGTTGGAGCCGTGGATAGAACTCACATTAAAAGGGGTCCCGACCGGAGTCACACCTTTAAGCTCCTTTACGGGCTTAATGTTATTCTTGGCCGCCCCTGTGTCGATTAAAAATTTTAGATTTTTCCCTAACAGTGTCCGCTCGACAAACGGTAACCGGCACCGTTGTCTAAAAAAAAAACACAATCACATTCGTACCCAGGTTCATACTTAACATCTACTTCTGCTACGGTTTCGGCCGCTGCTTTATGGTAGTCCAATTTAGTTGGTTCACTATTCTGCTGGGTAATATTGTTCAGTCTTTGGCGCTGCCGACCTGATACTCGTTCTGAAGAGTTCGGTCTTTTGTTTGTCAATTTCTTCTCTACCTCGTCGTAGTATTGAAGTATAGTCAAGTTCAAGATGGATCGGCCTCTTATCTGCATACGTGAAGTCTAGTCTACTTATTATCGCCCGAAAGTTTAACACGGTGTTAAACGAACACAACACCGCGTCAACCGACCCTCGAAGTTTATTCCTTGTAATTATAATCGATTATAATCGATACGGCTTGGTAGTGTCGCGAACTACCATCGAAAGCTTCAAAAATTTTGTAAGCAGCGTGTGCTGCCTGCCGCCATGACACATAGTTCTCTTGGGCACCACTGAATTCCGGTAACGATTTTACCGCATCTAAAGATTCGCTGCACACTGTGCCGTTAAGCCTATTTCTTGAAAGACCTCTACTTCGGGGATGGAAATGTTAGTCTTCTCTAGCTGTCTAGTCATTTCCTCTAACCTCTTATCCAGCTCCTGCTTATGGCTAGCGAGCATGCAAATTGGCAAGGATCAGAACTATTAGGAGCCCTGTTAAACGCGATTTATTGTCACTGCCAACTTTCGGCTTTTATAAATTTACCTAGCTGCAGCGCAGAGTAACAAGAAAACAAAATAACAATTTACTTCACAAATTGAAATTAACACTGGGTGGTCGCTTTTATTCAAAGTTTCGCATTTTATGTGTAAGTAAAAGTTCCGGCACAATTTTCTGCACTTAAAAAAATTTGGCTAAACATATCACTTACATGTCTGTTGCTGGCTGTTTAATTCTAATCAATCTAGTCCTGATCCTTCGCCGCTGTCAATTATTTGGTGGTATTGGTGGGGCTAAAGCTCCTAAAACGTCTAGGGCGAACTAACTGAACTAAAACATTTTTGACTTAACTCTACCCTAAGCGATGGGCCGCTCGCTGTCACTGCAACGTTGGCCTTGAGTAGGAACCTCGTATTCCACAGCGGTCGCTCGTCGTTAGCTCCACGTTGGCTGGTATACATTGACACACGCAAGCAAATTTCAGCTACCGCTGCACGATGGGAGTGGTGAGGAAGGCAAAAAAAACAGCGGACGGCTGAACATTAAATGGAAGCGCGTAACTACCGGCCAGCAGCTGTCACCCTGCTCTTCGCCTATCTGAGCTATCTCTCTCATTACTGTGTCCGTTTGTCGTTTTTGCGCTGTGTGTATGTCCTCGTCTTGTTTGTCTATATATTTTACACTAACTAAAATTTACTCCATACTTTGAAACTTTATTTACTTAATTAAATTAATCCAATCAATATTGCCTACCGCTGTACCATGTTTATTCCTTCCGTATTCATTAAATTTCTTAAAGCCAAACCGAATTTGAATTAAACTGCAGTCCGGTCTCTGAGGACTGTTTGCCAGGCGCGCGCACAGGGCCTTGCGTACGCGCTAGTTAATATCGTTCGCACGATATGAGTTAAAAAAATATCTTTTATCGCTACGCCGAAATGCGTGCTCTTTATTGATCTTCTAAAAACTGTCTTACATTTTGAATTCTTAGTTCTATTTATACTAATGAGATGTGGTGGTAGTTATCGTAGTGGATTATTCCATTGTCAGTTGTTTGTTGTTTACGAGTGTAGATATCTATTGTTTGTAGTGATAGTGCATTTCTATTGTTCCAATCATTATCCGTTGCTTATGTGCAGGTCAGTTGTTTGTTGTTTACATGCATTTCTCGGTAATGCATGTTTATCTGTTGTTTACGTGTTGATAATGCATTTCTCGGTAATGCATGTTTATCTGTTGTTTACGTGTTGATAATGCATTTCTTGATAATGCATGTTTTGGTTGTGGAAACGTTGTGCCTTGTGATGACGTCATTAACTCCCCTCCTTCTTAAAATGAAGCGTCCTCGCTACACTGCTGCTAGGTGTTGTTGTTGAAGACGGTTGAGTTCGATTTCGTAAAGTTCGTCCATTCGCCTTTGTCTGCCAAGTGTTCTTTTATTTTCGCAGTATCGGCAGAGGTGTACTAGACCATAAGTGGTGACTGCTAAGGTAAGGAATGCAATTATGATGAAAAGTGTAAACTGTACAGGGTTCTCCTCGACAGGTATTAAAAACGTTGAGAGTTCTTGAATGTTGTTGAATTTGTATTTTGAGTCTGAGGAAAGGATACGGAGTACCTCAAGTTTTTCGCTATGTTGGTTGTGTATAACTTCTCTGAGTTGTTGTTGATGGTTATAATAAGTGATGCCATCGATGTTTGTAGATTCTTTAAAATGTATTAGTTTTGGGCCTGATATATGCATGTTGTTCCAAGTATGCTCATAATCCGTCAAGATGTGACCAGTCTCTAGGATTCGGAGTGGGGCGTTATTCTCATGGATTGTTTCGCATTGCGCAGGATTGTCTTTTAATATTTTTAAAGTGCAATTATCAGAGGGTTCTGATTTACAAATAAAGGTACTAATATAATTTTTACATTTTGATACTCTTTGATAATCGTTACATTTTGCAATCTTAGGATCTAAATTAATTTTACCATGCTTATGTGCTAAAGGATATACGTTAAATAGGTTACATTTAGTTTCAAGAATAGGGTATTTGTATATTGTTATAATTGCATGTTGTAGGTAACAGATATGAATGTCCGCATATTCTAATATATTGATTATTGGAAGATCCAACTGTTCATGGTTTATTAACTCATACACATCTTTCAAATTTAATGTGCCAGAATAAAAATTATTATTTTTCGCAAAATTAATAGTGTTCGCTATTGATTGAAGTTCATTATAGACTTCTGATATAACAATATTTTCGCTAATTGTTTTGGGATCAAGAGTTTCGAGTATTCTTTCGAACTGTGAGTTAATTGTTTTTTGCTTATTGTTATTTTCTATTAGCATATTAAGTGACGTTTTAATTTCTATAAGGTCATTGTGGTCTGGTGTGCCAGTGATGAATTTAAGGATGGAACCAAGGAAGTTAAGTGATCTCTTTGGTCTGTAGATATTTGGTATGAGTTGATTTTTTAAAGTTTCAATTCTGTTCACTAAAATTTGAGTCTCAGGGTAGTTTTCTAAATTATATGTAGATTTCATTACACTTTCGTAAGGCGCGAGTATTTTTGAAAGATTAGATATGTGATACAGGAAAGCTGTATTCTGATAAATGTAAACAGGATCTGTTTCCACTAGTACATATTTTCTATTGGTTAAGTCTATTATATTATCGCTAAATGCGATAGGGAAAAGTAAGATAAATACTACTCCGTACATGCCTTCACTCTGATGTTGTCCTTATGTATAATGAGTCCTTTATTTGTTGTTATCGTTTTTCCGTTGTCTTCTTTAACTATATGTTTCGCGTATGTTTTTACGTTTTTGTTCCGTCTATGCGTCTTGGAGTATATAACATCACCTTGTTTGTAATTCAGCTGTTTGCGATTGTGGTTGTGGTATCGTAAGACTCTGTCTTGGTTTTGTTGAAGGCGCTCTTTGATGCCAGGATACCCCTTTTGGTTGAAGAACACGTCCTCGGGTTTCTCGTTGGTCACTGAATGGATTGTCTTATTGTATTGTCGGACTGCTTCGTATATCTGTTCGTCAGGTGCTGAACTGTGTTGGTGTGCCAAGACTTTCGCGAGTTCGATTATCGTGCTATGCGTACGTTCGACTTGCCCGTTTGTTGTAGAATGAAAGGCAGGAGTTTTGGTGTGTGTTATTTGTAGTCGTTTGTAAATTTGTTGTGCACATATGCTAGTGAGTGTTGACTCGTTATCAGTCATTACAAACTTTGCGTTTGGGTATATTTGTGAGAGAATCTCGTCAACGTATTTGTATGTATCTTTCTTTGAGGGTATTTGTCTCAAATGGCATAATTTTGAATATTTGTCGGTTGAGCTAATATATATGTTATTGCTCATATAAAATAAGTCTAAGTGTATGCATTCGCCTACCTTGTTTGGTATTGGTGCTGAACCTATTGGTTGTTTATTTGGTCGGCGTTCATACTTGTTGGTAAGACATATTTCGCAGTCTTGTACTTCTTTTTTACAAGCGTCACGGATGTTCGGCCAGTAATATCTGAGTGAAATTTCCTGCGCGTTATTTTTATAATTTCTGTGAGCACGTCTGTGTGTGTCTTGTATGATTTGTTTTTGTTGTTCGGTTTCGGTGATGTCGTCTACCATTTTTTGGGCTAATACGATTGATACGGTCGGAAATGTGTCAATAATGTCGTTTTCGACGTAAAATAATATTTGCTCGTCTATTTAAAGAGCGTTAGTTACCTTTGGTCTAATTATATTTTTTAGTCTGTCCAGTAATTCAGCTTTGGTGTTAAAGAAAAGTGTATGTCGACTGTTAGAAAAAATATTTTGTGATGATATTTCGATTAGGTTCGCATCTGATTGTTTTATAACAATTTGTTTTTTAAAGCAGTTTAATGGTTGCTTTACTCGTTTGAGTTTTTGTGTTGGTGAGCTTTGTGCCGAATGTTGGGAGTCATCCGAATTTGATGTGTTGTTTATTTGCTGGCGAGAAAGTGCATCAGCGACAACGTTCTGGTGTCCAGGTTTGTAAACAAGTTTTGCGCCGTATTCTTCGATGAAATTCTTCCATCTTTTTAATTTTGTATTGGGGTTTTTTTCCGATATGGAGAAGATTAAAGATTGATGGTCAGTGTAAATAGTCAAATCCGCTATACCATATAAGTAGTTGCGGAGTTTCTGTAATGCCCACACAATTGCGAGTAACTCTTTCTCATTTGTAGAGTAGTTCTGTTCTGTTTGGCTGAGTGTTCGTGAAATAAATGATATGGGTTTTTTATTTTGGGATAATACAGCTCCTATAGCGTAATTGCTAGCGTCCGTGGTTAATTCAAAAGGTTTATCAAAATTTGGTTGGAAGAGTTCAACCTGGGTTTGCAGTTCTTCTTTTATTTTGTTTAGTGCTTCTAGTGCAGGTTCGTCTAAGGAGATTTTTATTTTTGCACTTTGATTTTTTGATATGCCACCGTTGTCTCCTCTGAGGAACGTAGTGAGTGGCTTGACGATGGCTGCAAAATTTTGTATAAATTTTCGATAATAACTGGCGAGACCTAGAAAGGATCTGAGTTCCCTCAGCGATTTGGGAATAGGAAAATCTTTAATAGTTTGTATTTTTATAGGGTCAACAGTTATCCGGTTATATTTTATTATGTGTCCTAAGTATTCTACAGAGTCATGAAAGAAGTGTGATTTCTCATTCGAAATCTTCATGTTGGCTTGGTGAAGTGCGTTTTAATTATGCGGATATGTTCGATATGTTCTTCGGGAGAGGAAGAATAAATGAGAACATCGTCTATATAAACGTAAGCGAACTTCCCGATATATGGTCTAAGAATATCGTCCACGCATCTTTGAAAAATGGATGGGGCATTTTTCAGGCCGAACGGCATACGAAGGAATTCGTACTTAGCTCCATTTACACTAAAGGCCGTTTTTTCTCTGTCAGATTCATTAATAAGGATCTGATGGAAGCCAGACTCGAAATCTAAAGTAGTAAATACCTTTGCATTACCTAAATTCTGTATGGTCATAGCCACATCAGGTATGGGGTATCTATCTGTGATAGTTTGAGCGTTTAGCTTCTGAAAGTCTACGACCATTCTGCGCTTAGGTTTCCCTTGTTCATCGGTACCTTTTTTAGCGACTGTCCAAATGGGAGAGTTGTACGGACTTTTGCTGGGTTGAATTATTTCATTTTTTAAAAGTTTGTTAATTTCTTTGTTAATAAACTCATTATCCGACATAGGGTACGGATATTGCTTTGTCCAAATAGGATCTTCGGAATTCGTCCTAATGGTGGCTTGTATCGTGGTAGTAAATGGTAGTATGGCGTTAGTACTTTCATTTTTTTGCATTATTTCGGCGATTTCCGCCCTGAATTTTTCATTATTAATTGTATAATTTATTCTCTGTACAGAGTCACTTTCTTTCTTGGCCCTATATTTATAACTGAGCTTGTACTCGAAAAGGTTGACCTCTGCTTTGATTGCTCTGAGCCCCTGTTCGCCCAGAAGCATATCAAATTCTTCTAATGCATCTGTTTCAAAAAATGTGAGATTATGTTCTAATAATGTTATTATTTTTTTTGATTTGGTTATTGAGTGACCATGAAGAGTTTTTACTTTTACAGGTTTAATTTGAATAGGCTTACCGATATTGCATTTTGTACTTATATAGTTATTTGTTGCTCCAGTGTCGATGAGGATGTTTATAGTTTTGCCTGTATCCCTGCAGTGGCGTTGCAGACACGGCAAATCGTTCATACGCCTAAAAAAGCACTGCCGGTCTCGTATTCATCATCATCGTTATGTTCTGGTGCAAGCGATTGCAGTTCTTCGTCGCGTGTTTGGTTTACCCGCTGTACCTTCTGTTGTGTGTTGAAGTTGCGAGATGAAGGATTTCGTTCTCTCTTCTGTGGTTCTCCTCTGAATGGGTTATTTGGAGGTAGCCTTTGGTTTTGGCGGTTATAGCTGTTTTGTGGGGGTGCAGGATGGTTTCTGTTGAAGTTTGTAGATCTCATGTATTGGTGTGATTGATCTACTTCCATTGGTTGTTGCTGTTGCCTGGGTGCATTTTGTGTATATTGCACTCGCACGTCTGGTCTGTATCTTCGTGGGTCCTCGTGATATCTTCTGTTCTGAGGAGGTTGATGCTGCGGTGTATTGTTCGGTCTAAGGTGATGGTATTGCGGAACATCGAATTGTGAGTTCACGTTATCGTGATATATTGTGCTTGCGATAGCGTAGGCGGTCTCTAAATCTCTTGGGTTGTGGCTATAGAGGGTGCCGCTGGTATACTTGCTGTTTAATCCGAGAATAAATGTCCTGACGGCTTCCTGATTCGCATATTGTTGCATATCAGAAGTGGATGTTGAGTTCTCCATCTCGATTTTCGTGAGTGCGAGGTTTAATGCCTTGTTGACTTCACAATGGAATTCTGCTAATGTCCTTTTACCTTGCGTTATTTTCTTCATTTCTTCCAGTAAGACATATAGAGGTCTCTGGTCCGCATAAGTGTAATCGAGGCGGTTAATTATTGAATAAAAATTGAACTTTGTATCGTGGTTGATTAGAATATCTGCTGCCTCTCCTTGAATTTTTGAGTGTACAATCGAGAGTGCCGTGTAGTATGTGGGTGTTGTAGTGTATTCCCTTATATTCTCCATGTGTATCCAAGCACGTTTCCTCCATGATCTATATTGATTCCTATCGCCTGTGAAGTTGGGTAACGTTTTGAATATTTCCAAGTTTATTTGCGATTGATCCGTGATGTTTGGTGTACATTCTACATGTTGATCTGTCGTAGTGAAAGTCTGGGTTTGTTGTGCTTCCAGGGTATTTACTTTTAATTGTGTATTGTTTAGAGCCTGTGTGAGGAGTTCTACCTGTGCTCGTAGAGTTGCGATGTCCTGAGCCATTGTATCGTCTTGTGGTATTGGGCGCAGAGAGTTGAAAATTTGTTGGCGTTTATCGCGTGAGTCCAGGGTGAAGGATTCTCTTTAAAATCAGGAATCTTTTATTTCACTTTTCACTTTTTTTTTCGGTTTAGGCTGCCTGCTATTTCAAGGTTTGCCTTTTTACGCGACTGGATAAACTTATTATATCTCACTTTTTTCAGAGACTGGTTTTGTGCTTTTCTTCAAAGCCGTGGAATTTTTTATTTTATTATCCTGTAGTTTCGAGGATATTTGGCTGTAGTCAAGAGTTTAGACCGGTTGAGCCCCCAGTTAATATCGTTCGCACGATATGAGTTAAAAAAATATCTTTTATCGCTACGCCGAAATGCGTGCTCTTTATTGATCTTCTAAAAACTGTCTTACATTTTGAATTCTTAGTTCTATTTATACTAATGAGATGTGGTGGTAGTTATCGTAGTGGATTATTCCATTGTCAGTTGTTTGTTGTTTACGAGTGTAGATATCTATTGTTTGTAGTGATAGTGCATTTCTATTGTTCCAATCATTGTCCGTTGCTTATGTGCAGGTCAGTTGTTTGTTGTTTACATGCATTTCTCGGTAATGCATGTTTATCTGTTGTTTACGTGTTGATAATGCATTTCTCGGTAATGCATGTTTATCTGTTGTTTACGTGTTGATAATGCATTTCTTGATAATGCATGTTTGGTTGTGGAAACGTTGTGCCTTGTGATGACGTCATTAACTCGCTCGCGCCAACGGGTTAAAAATGGATTAAAAGGCATGGGACGCTATATGCTGGCGTATGTACATGCGGGTGTGCGCATTCTGAGTGCGCACCCCAGTAGGAACTACAAACCAGCTACCCAATAGGAATTGTCCTAAAAAAAATGAGAAAAAAAAATAATAAAAAATAAAAACGAAAAATTGCTTTGGATTTTTACGCTGAAACCGAGCCCAGTAAAGTTTCAGCTTAAAGCATACTGGAAACTAATAATTTGGATATGGTTGCTGGTGGTACTAGCATTCTGTTACCTGAGTATGCAGGAGTGACATCATGCAGAAACGGCTTTCGGGCTAATACCAGTACCATCTCCGTACCGTTAAAACCCTAGCAGGCCTCATAAAACGCTCTTTACCCGTCACCATTAAGTTGGTCGCGCAGGCTCAGTTGAGGAAGTCCTGACTAATACCGATCTGGCACTGAACGCAATACCCCATAAAGGACTACGTCAACACATGCCTGGCCTCCCTGTTTACAAAGATAACCATGGGATCATAAAGGTAGCTGCGCATACGGGTAGAGATAACAGATCTGAGTGGGGACCCTTTAGAAAAAATGGAAACAAATGAAGAAATAACGTCAATCAACGCAAATGAAGCGACTACTGCTTCTAATACACCCAAAACGACGAACAGGGTGGAAAACGCAGAAAAGGGCAGAGACCCATTCAAGAGAAGTGCAAGGCTTGCGCACTCTTCCCGCTAACCCCCATGGGAGGAGCACCCTTTTCCGAGATCGTGCAAGGTGCTAAAGAGACTGATTCAGCCACAATCCAGGCCGGAGTGACAACCAACAAAAGAGAAAGCACCTTTTGCAAGCTTGGTGCCGAGATAAATACTCTCCTAGGTATGCTCGAAGAAAACGAGGGTAAACGCCGGACCATCCACCAACCGATGAGAGATAGTATCGGCAAAATCAAGCTCCTGTACAATAAAGCTAGGATGGAGGGTTTCGGCTGCAGTACCAATGGTGAAGCGTGCTCTGATAATAGCACACAGACGTCGCCATGGATTAGACCCCCAATGGAGCAACCTCGGAGGAAAGCAGCTGCAGAAGCAACTTGCCCACCTGTAAGTAAAAGAGCTAAAGAGCGCCTCAATGACCAACCCCAGGCAAGTTCTAAAAGAGAAGCTATTGCCCAAGCTACGGTACAGCCAGCCAAAAAAACAATAATTATCGAGTGGGTTGAAGTAAAGAAGAAGGCCAGGAAAGACAAAAAAGTTAGTAGGGCTAATACCACCAAGAAATCAAGGCCTGATGTGATCGCCATAGAAAAAACAGGACAAATGTCCTATGTAGACATCCAGAAAAAGGTTAAAAATGACGAAAAGTTCAAGGGATACGCTGACTCAGTGTCAAAACTCAGACGCACACAGAAGGTCGATCTTCTGATAGAACTAACGAAAACCTGCCAAAAGGCTAGCGACGTAAAGGCTATCATAGGAGCTGCTATAGGAACTGAGGCCTCAGTCAAAGCACTCACTCACCGTCTTACACTGGAATGCAAGGACATAGACGAGGTTACTACCAAAGATGAGGTACACTGCGCTATAAAAGCCCTTCCAGGACTAGAAGATACCAATATATCAGAAATCGTGGGGCTAAGAACAGCATACGCTGGAACCCAAACAGCCATCCTTAGCCTGCCAGCTCAAAAAGCCCAGATGGTTCTTCAGATTGGAAAAATCAAAATAGGGTGGGTCATTTGCCGCATACGTGAACGTGTGTCTTTGCAAAAGTGCTTTTAATGCCTTGAGTATGGCAACATGTCTCGGAACTGCACTAGCGAGACTGATAGATCGAATCAATGCAGAAAATACGGCATTGAAGGACACTTCGCCAAAGACTGCAAGAGCGGGCCACACTGTGGGTTGTGGAAATCAGCTAATAGGGTTAACCTTGACCATATAGCAGGCAGCTACAAATGCGCTGCTTTCAGGAAGGCTTTAACAAACCGACGCAAATGAAAATTATTTAACTAAACTTAAATCACTGTGAAGCTGCCCAAGATCCATTATCGCAGACGGTGAAAGATATAAGCGCGGGCATTGCAATTATCAGCGAACCATACAAGTGCAAAGACGATGGAACATGGGCCAGCGACAAAAAAACAGCAATCTGGCTTTGCGGCGCACACGCATTCCAAGAGATTCTCAACGCGGACGAAAGATCCGTGCGCTGCAAAATAAACGGGCTATACATCATTAGCTGCTACGCAAGACCAAGCCTTTCAAAAGAAGAATGTCAACAACTCTTGCACGACATCGCCGTGGAAGCTAGCGGCAAGTCCCCTTTGATCATCGCGGGGGACTTCAATGCCCGGGCAATATAATGGGGGAGCAGGGTAACAAATAAGAGAGGAGAAATGCTGCTGGAAACATTTGCCCAACTCGATTGCACGATACTAAATACTGGTTCTGCGTTGACCTATAGAAAAATGGGTACAGGTTCTGTAATTGTTATAACCTTTGCAAGCGAGTCACTAGCCCAGAAAATCAAATGGAGTAAAATGCAACGCAGCAGAGGGCGACCCGAATTTTTTGGAAATCTAACTACTCTCAGGAAGTCAAGGAAAAGTCTAAAAGCTGCTATAAAAGCCAGCAAACAGGAGAAGTTCAAAAGAATATGCGAAGAAGCAGACATTAACCCCTGGGGCACCGCTTACAGGGTAGTGCTAGCAAAAATTAAAAGTGCAAAAACACCAAACATTACCTGCCCAGTAATGCTGAGAAACATCTCAACAACTCTTTTCCCGCAAAGGGTGGAAGACATCCCATCAGTCTTCCAAAGTTATGAAACAAGTGAAGTTCCAAGGGTAACCGATGAGGAGTTGCTGGCCGCATGCAGGAAGATTCGAAACAGAAAAGCACCAGGGCCGGATGGTATACCAAATAAGGCCCTGAAGGCCGCTATCTTAAAGCGTCCAGATATGTTTGCACATGCGTTTAAATCTTGCCCCATAGAAGGTTATTTCCCGGAAAGATGGAAGAAGCAAACGCTAGTGCTACTACCTAAAGGCAAAAAGTCCCCAGATGAGCCATCGTCTTACCGTCCTATTTGTTTACTAGACACACTTGGAAAAATTCTTGAAAGGATTATATGTAACAGGCTAACGGTACCCGTTTGCCGAGAAAACGGGTCTCTCTCAGTGAACCAGTTTGGTTTTAGAAAATCCCTTTCCACGATAGATGCAATCAAAACTGTGGTTGATGTCGCGAAAGAAGCGATTGGGGGCACAAGATGGCTTGGCGGGAAAAAAGAATACTGCGCCATAGTGACACTAGACGTCAAAAACGCGTTTAATACCTCAAGCTGGAGATGCATCATAGAGAGTTTAATAATAATCGGTGCTCCAAGCTACAAAATCAAAATTGTAAGGAATTTTTTTTTTGAACGTATGAGGTTACAGCAGGGGTTCCACAAATATCAGTTCTTGGACCACTTCTGTGGAATCTCATGTACGACGGTGTCTTAAGGCTCCACGTACAAAAGTGGGGTTTGCAGACGACATTGCAGTAGTAACTGTGGCAAAACATTTGCATCAAATTAAAACAGCAGCTGGAGAAGCTGTACTAAGAATCAAAACTTGGCTTCAATCAATGCACCTAACGCTGGCCGACCACAAGACCGAGGCACTTTAAATAAGCAGCAGAAAGGCAGTGGAGTTTCTGAATATTCGCCTGGGGAAAGAGATAATTACGTCGAAGTCCGCCATCAAATACGTGGGCGAGATGATCGACTCAAGACTAAACTTCAAGTCCCACTTGGAATTTGTTTCCGACAAAGCATCGATAGTGCAGGCGAGCTTATCGCGCATTATGCCAAATAAAGGTGGACCAAGGCAAAGTAAACGAATCCTCTACAGTAGGGTTATAAGCTCAATATTGCTGTATGCGGCACCAATCTGGGCTGACGCGATGCTTGTGAAAAGTTACGCGAAAAAGATAACAGCAGTCTATCGGCTCAGCGCCCTACGAGCGGTCTGCGGATTCTGCACAATCTCAGACGCAGCATCTTACGTTATTGCTGGCCTAATTCCAGTAGACATTATCGCTCAGGAAATGAAACGCAACTACGAAAGGCTTTCCGAGCGTAACAGACGAGTAAACCGAAAAGAGGTAAAAGCAGAAGAAAGACGTCTTTTAATAGAGACCTGGCAAGCTCGGTGGAATAATTCCCCAAAGGGGACATGGACATATGAGCCGATACCAAATATCAGCAAATGGCTTAAAAGAAACCATGGTGATACACATTTTCACCTAAAACAGTTTCTCTCGTGACATGGGGTTTACCGTAAATACTTGCACAAACTTGGTCAATTGTGGCGAAACTGCCACATCAACAAAGAAACTCAAGAAAAATGCGCCAAACCCCCAGTTGTTACAATTGTGCAATAAACAATAACATCGAAGTCTCCCACTCTACGTACAATAAAATTTGCCCAATATTCCTAATGCAAAAAGAAATCCAAGCCATCAAAACTCTAAAAAAATTTAACAATAAGAAAGCTACTGATATATACAAAGCAAGACACAACAGAACATACAGCAGCGCTCTCCGCTCTCAAGTGACGTACAGCGCATCAGAAAACGACCGCTCACCAACTCAACTAACTTCCAGCAGAAATCTCCCAACAGAAAGGAAGAAAATAAAACAAGTCAAGAAATGCTAAGCTGCTCAAGACTAACAAATGCTGAGCCCGACACATTAATTAATCAAAATTTAAATACAAACACAACCAAAAACAAACAACCTACTAACTCAGAAAACAACAGTAAACTGCTATACTCACTACTCCACAACTGCCCTAAACCAATACAGATTCTACCACGAAATACACCAAAACGTCTCCGCAGTCTATTCAAAGCAAATAAAAACGACAACAACTTAACAAAATCCACAAAACCCAACAGAACATTCAGTGACTCAAGCGACGAGGCTGACATATTTATGGAACCATAGAAATGGAAAGGCTTTCCATACGGCGACTTCAATAGCTGTCACCCCAGCTGGGGGTCAAAAACAGAAAACAAAAGAGGAAAAACCATGTCAGAATACATATTAAACTCAAAAAACATTCTACTAAATAAGGGTTCACCAACGCACTACTCAACCCGACATACCTTGACCAACATTGATTTAACCCTAGCCTCACCTATTCTAGCCCTACACTCAACATGGAAAACAGAAACTAGCCTTTCGGGAAGTGACCACTTCCCAATTATTACTCAACTCTTCCCCAAAACCGATTCAGAACACTTATTACCACGACCAAAATTTAATATGAAGAGAGCCGATTGGGAAAAATTTTACCAAATAGCAACTAACATGCATGCAAAACAACCTATAAGCAATAACATTAACAAGAAAACTGCAAATATTAAAAAAATAATACTTCAAAGTGCAAATGAATGTATACCCAAATATGGCATGAAGAAAGTCATAAAACCTACCCCATTATGGAACAGAATTTTAGAAAATCTTAAAAAAGAAAAAAACAGGCTCTTCAACACACTAAATAGGAACATTTCCCCTGAAAATATTTTAAATTTTAAAAGAGCAAACGCAATATATAGACGAGAAATTAAACAAGCTAAACGAACTGCACTTTCAGCCCTCACAACTGACATCAACCCCTCATCCTCACCTGAAAGAATCTGGTCTAACATAAGGACCTTGTGTGGTATAAAGCCAAATGTGTATATTCATTGCATAAACGACACAAACGGGACAGCTGCACTTACAAGCAGAAGCGATATTGCAAATAAGTTAGCCAAAGAATGGTCGGAACAATTACATGACAACAACTTTCCATCCCATTTTCAACACCACAAAATCCTAGCTACCACAAAAATGCCTCATACTACACCAAACTCCAAAAAATTCATACAGACCCATTTCACTTAACCCATGCTTATCTAAGGTTTTAGACAATATTATGGCCAATAGACTACGGTGGTGGGTCAGTTCACAAAAACTTTTACACCCGAATCAAATAGGTTTTCAAAAAGGAAAATCTATATCTGATTCGTTGTTACACCTTAATCATCAAATCGATCAATCCCTCAACACTGGAAAACACATTTCGCTTATATCAATAGATTTCACTAAAGCTTACGATAAAATTAATCTTAGATCAACTGCAAAAATTTAACATCGGACCAAAAATGCTCAATTATGTTAAAAATTATAAGACTAACAGAAAAATAATAGTCAAAGTCGACAACACCTATTCACACAGTGATTTTAGTACCTTTTTTTCTAATTATGTATTCGGTTAAAGCCGCTTACTGTTTCTTGCATTTCACGACTGAGTCTCCCGGCGTGAGAAATCTAAATCCTCGATCAGTGGTATGCTGATGGTAACCAACCTCATTTCACATTTTTGCGAATACCAAATAAATACATTAAGGGTGCCATTAATAACGTTTAGATTTTAGCAACATGCGCGCTCTGCTCGCAACATTCTCCCTCACCTCCGACAAACAGTATTAGGAAGCGAACCCAAAAATGCCTAGCTTTGAAACATGTTTAACTTATAGGTTTTTGGTACCATTACAACACAGGCCTTGTTTAGCATCCTTATGCTTTCAAATCCTTGGCGTGCATGATTCCGACACTTTTGTCATTTTCGTCTGCAATTTCGTAGTAGATATTGCCGATCTTTCTCAGAATTTTTCCACATTCAAATTTGTTGCCTAACTTTGCAGTGAAGTGATTCGTTGCATTACTTTGAGCAAAAAGAGGTCTGATGAGGAAATGTGGTAATTTCCGAAATAGTACTATAATTTCTACCATTTAAAAACTGTTGTTGTTTTTTCACAAAAATCTTCCATAAACTGGCCTTGAGCTCAATAAAAAGTGTAAAATTAACATTTACTAGGTCAACAGAAAAATAAACAAACATTTATATGCAAGGATGAGCACGCCTTAAATGCATTCTAATATAAAGTAAATTACTTCAATACAGAATTTGCAAATAAAACACAAATAACAACCACACAAACAAGTTAAATAGCGACAGATCAGTTGCTCTTGTTTGTAGTTGGGTTGTTTAAGGAAGATGAAATAAACACAACAGCCAACTCGGCTAGCGTAGCACAATATGTAGCGTATTGGCCCTGCAACTCCGAGCTCCCGGGTTCAAAGCCTGGGAGAAGTGGTTATGAAAAATAAATTTAATTAATTTAATAAAAAAGAAGTCTGATGAGGAAATGTGATTTCCGAAATAGTACTATAATTTCTAGCATTAAAAAACTGTTGTTGTTTTTTCACAAAAATCTTCCATAAACTGGCCTTGAGCTCAATAAAAATTGTAAAATTAACATTTACTAGGCCAACAGAAAAATAAATAAACATTTATATATATGTGCATAATAAACGTTTGAACCACTACGAACTTTTAATAATCAACAACAATTTTACTGGTAATGCAAATGAAGCTACATTATGAAATTACTGCTTACTGATATTACTGAAATAAAACATGATTTTATGAAAGAAAAACGTGATACATATTTCTATTCACCTTCTGTGTTTTATGCAAGAAAGACACATCTCCGTCCGATTTTTTTTATTGCATTTAAACAATAATATGGAAAACAGAGTTTGTGAACATACCAATTGGAATGAGAATGTATGAGTAATAGAAACATACATATACTAAAACAACAAAAAAGTGATCACATATCACAAACTTTAAAAGCCAATATCCTCAGTTATGAAGTGATGATTTGTAATATATACTTTTATCTTTTTTTGGTTACTGCAATTTTTTAGAAATCAGTACAATTTTACTGCTTACTGGTATTTTTCAGTAGTCAGTAAAAATGTACTGCTTATTGTTGTTTGTTTTCAGTAATCAGTAAAAGTTTACTGGTAATGCAAACACATTTCAGTAGTCCTTAAATATGTACTGCTTACTGTTATTTGTTTTCAGTAATCACTAAACTTTTACTGGTAATGCGAATTAAATTTCAGTACCAGTATAAACTTACTGATTACTGCTATCTTTAATGCAATGTTTTCTGTTGTGGTCTGAATACACAAATCGATTTTGTATTTAAGAGTTAGGGTAGCCTTTTAATGCTATTTTTTCTGTGTTGGTTTAAATTCAGTTTAAACTTAGTTATGTCATAGTGATTTTTTGAAAAATCAGTGTAGATGACGTCAAGCTGAGCTTGATCGGAAAAAGAATCAATTATTCTATTTGCTAGATTTGTGCAGGCTGATTTACATACGAGTACATAGTACAAAGCCATGTTTATATTCTGTAATTAATGAGCTAATGCGGTTGAATAACTTTTTTTAGTATATGGTCGAATATTTTTGCAAACATAGTTTGATTTACAAAAGGCCTATAGTTTCCTATACTACTGCGATTGCCTGATTTATGTATAGGACTGCTTCAACAAAGCTTCCAAGAATCTAGAAAGATAGATTTATCCATACATTTATTGAAAAGCATAGCAATAGGCTTAGAAATAAAAGTTGAACTGGGTTTGAAAAATAATGAAGAGACCCCTTCATGGTCCGCTATTGGACTGTTCTTAAATGTGGAAATTGCATAATTAACGTCATCTTCAGAAAATATAAAACTTTCAAATGTTTCAATCGGGACTCTTCACCAGTTCGTTGAGGGGCGGGTAAGATTTTTTCATAAACAATTTGAAAATACTTGGCAAACAAATTATTATCTGATTTGGCGTCTTCAGAAAATATAGTGACCAAAAATTTATTAGCCAAAACCTAGATGGATTGGAATTTAAATTTTACTCTACTTTGAACATATACTGTTTGAATAAAAACTTATGAAAGCAATCGTATTCTTTTCTTAGTTGAACGCATTTTTGTAAGTGTTAAAGCTTGTTGTTAAACCATGGTGGCTTATTGTGAAGAGGCATCTTGTAATGTGGGACAAATTACGTTATAGCTAATGCTAATTTTTCACGAAGAATTTTATAAGTCATTGATGGGTCATCAAAAGTGTTTAAAAAGTCCAATTCATTTTTTTCATTAAATATTTTGACGGCAAAAATATCAGCTTTATTGTAATCGAGTTTCGTCTCTCAAAATTTTATCAAAATTATTAAAATTAAATTTGTTCGAATAGTGCTTTATGGCAAAAAGATTTTTTTAAGATCGGCGAGGAACATTCCTCGCAATATGCATTTAGCTCAGCTGAAATAAAAACTAAATCAAGTTTACTATTTAAATTATTAGTAACAGAATTGATTTGATAAAAGTTATAAGACAATAAATGGCTTATGAATTGTAAATCAATGCCAGATTTTATATTTGAAGGTATCAAATTGTTTCCATCAGAAACCCGAGATAGATTATATCATTAGAGTTATTATATATGGAGCTTAAGTTATCTAAATGCATATTATAAATTTCAATATATGTAACTGTTTGGCGGTATATAAAACAACAAAAAATCAAAAGATTTATTTTAAGAGAATGTAACTCGTAATATAAACTTGTTTAATTTGATTTGCAATTAGTACTTCTCCTCTTTCGAAATCAGAAGCAGTTGGACAACGATCCAGGCGAAATACTTGGTAATAAGTGCCGAAAATCGTCAGTGACTAACGTTGATACCAATCGGTCGATTTCTCTCTCAATAAACGTGTCAAACAATTCAAAATGAAGAAACCACCCGACGTTAATCTAAAAAACACATCACCCCACCTTTGCTTTGAATTAGGCAATAATAAAGAATTTACCAACAAAACAAAAGGACCTAAACACCTGATAATCAAAACAACCAACAGCGAGGAAACTCTCACCAAAGTCTCTCCATTTCTCATTAAAAAAGTGATTGTCGGCGTATGAGGCGAAGTAAGCAACTGCACAAAAACCAGAAATGGCATTCTTCATATACAAACAAAAACAACAGCACAAGCAAACAGCTCTTCAAACTCACAGCTCTGTCTCCAACAATAAAAGTCGAAGTAACAGAAAATATATCACTGAACTACACAAAAGGCGTAATATATAACAACGACCTACGAGAAGTGACTGAAGAAGAAATACTCAAAGAACTTAAAACACAAAATATTGTCGAAGTTAAAAAGATCCTCAAAAAAGAAAACCAACAACTTGTTGAAACCGTACTAATAGTAATCACGTTCGCAGCTCTTGAGTTACCAGAATACATATATCTTTATAGGCTACCAGAAAACTTATATTCGCCCATATATTCCACTCCCACTCCGTTGCAGAAATATTGCAAAAATGCGAAACAATTGTGGCGAAACTGCCCACATCAACGAAGAAACTCAAGAAAAATGCGCCAAACCCCCAGTTGTTACAATTGTGCAATAAACAATAACACCGAAGTCTCCCACTCTACGTACAATAAAATTTGCCCAATATCCCTAATGCAAAAAGAAATCCAAGCCATCAAACATCTACAAAAAGTTAACAATAAAAAGCTACTGAAATATACAAAGCAAGACACAACAGAACATACAGCAGCGCTCTCCGCTCTCAAGTGACGTACAGCGCATCAGAAAACGACCGCTCACCAACTCAACTAACATCCAGCAGAAATCTCCCAACAGAAAGGAAGAAAATACAACAAGTCAAGAAATGCCAAGCTGCTCAAGACTAACAAATGCTGAGCCCGACACATTAATTAATCAAAATTTAAGTACAAACAGAACCAAAAACAAACAAACTACTAACTCAGAAAACAACAGTAAACTGCTATACTCACTACTCCACAACTGCCCTAAACCAATACAGATTCTACCACGAAATACACCAAAACGTCTCCGCAGTCTATTCAAAGCAAATAAAAACAACAACAACTTAACAAAATCCACAAAACCCAGCAGAACATTCAGTTACTCAAGCGACGAGGCTGACATATTTATGGAACCATAGAAATGGAAAGGCTTCCCATACTAATAACCGGCGACTTCAATAGCTGCCACCCCAGCTGGGGGTCAAAAATAGAAAAAGGAAAAACCATGTCAGAATACATATTCAACTCAAAAAACATTCTACTAAATAACGGTTCACCAACGCACTACTCAACCCGACATACCTTGACACACATTGATTTAACCCTAGCCTCACCTATTCTAGCCCTACACTCAACATGGAAAACAGAAACCAGCCTTTCGGGAAGTGACCACTTCCCAATTATTACTCAGCTATTCCCCAAAACCGATTCAGAACACCCATTACCACGACCAAAATTTAATATGAAGAGAGCCGATTGGGAAAAATTTTACCAAATAGCAACTAACATGCATGCAAAACGACCTATAAGCAACAACATTAACAAGAAAACTGCTAGTATTAAAAAAATAATACTTCAAAGTGCAAATGAATGTTTACCCAAATATGGCATGAAGAAAGTCATAAAACCAACCCCATTATAAAACAGAACTTTAGAAAATTTTAAAAAAGAAAAAAACAGGCTCTTCAACACACTAAATTGGATCATTTCCCCTAAAAATATTTTAAATTTTAAAAGAGCAAACGCAATATATAGAAGAGAAATTAAACAAGCTAAACGAAATGCACTTTCAGCCCTCACAACTGACATCAACCCCTTATCCTCACCTGAAATAATCTGGTCTAACATAAGGGCCTTGTGTGGTATAAAGCCAAATGTGTATATTCATTGCATAAACGACACAAACGGGACAGCTGCACTGATAAGCAGAAGCGATATTGCAAACAAGTTAGCCAAACTCCCTCACCTCCGACAAACAGTATTGGGAAGCGAACCCAAAAATGCCTAGCTTTGAAACATGTTTACTTATAGGTTTTTGGTACCATTACAACACAGGCCTTGTTTAGCATCCTTATCCTTTCAAATCCTTGGCGTGCATGATTCCGACACTTTTGTCATTTTCGTCTGCAATTTCGTAGTAGATATTGCCGATCTTTCACAGAATTTTTCCACATTCAAATTTGTTGCCTAACTTTGCAGTGAAGTGATTCGTTGCATTACTTTGAGCAAAAAGAGGTCTGATGAGGAAATGTGGTGATTTCCGAAATAGTACTATATTTCTACCATTTAAAAACTGTTGTTGTTTTTTCACAAAAATCTTCCATAAACTGGCCTTGAGCTCAATAAAACATGTAAAATTAACATTTACCGAAATAGTACTATATTTCTACCATTTAAAAACTGTTGTTGTTTTTTCACAAAAATCTTCCATAAACTGGCCTTGAGCTCAATAAAACATGTAAAATTAACATTTACTAGGTCAACAGAAAAATAAACAAACATTTATGTGCAAGGATGAGCACGCCTTTACCCTCTATCACTCAAAACTCTCAGCTTGGAAGAAGGCGAGTGGGAATTTTGTTTTAGAATAATTAGAGTGTAAGGTAATTCAAAGAAACCATCCCCATGTGATTTGCGTGTTTTTTCGAATGACAGGTAAGCAAAAGGTAAAGAGTGCCTCAGGGCACTCATGACAGTTTATGCCAAATATATGATGAGGTATTCACGACAGAGTAGTAGATTGGAAAAGAAAGATAAAGCAAAGATGAAAGATAAGCAAACACGAAATATAATCAAAATAATTAATTTTTATTGTGATAATCGAAAAAACAGTTTTTTGCGTTGGTGCAGCACAAATGAAGATTGCATTTGGAGCAAACACACTGCGACTTCTTACAGAGTTTACACCATTTTTTTTTCGCCTTCTTTGCCAAGCCAAATTGGAAAATGGTCTTGACCATCATAGCGCACTTCATGTACGGGATGTTTCGACTTTTGGCTAACGCCCGAATTGCTTGGCTCTATATTTCCTACAGTTGACGTTACTGTTTTTTGACGACCAAAGAGTCGTCTTACTTGGTATCTTATCAGTAAAGCAGCTACAGCTTCAAGAAATCGGGGTAACTGCAAAACCCGTTCATGTTCGGCTGATTCATGACTTGAGTCAGTTACCTTTTCTGCATAAATCAGTTTATATAGTAAATACACATTCGTGATCGCCATGTCAATGAAATGGTAAAACAATCGAGTTATTGCATCGTTTGACTTCGCTCATATAGCTCATCAGACCGTCCATCAAGTCGACATTGCGAGCTGCCCGGTTCGATTCTAAAGCAATCTCGTCAACCAATTTCTTAGTGAAGAAATAACGAAATATCTCTATCGGTGTTTTAAGCTCTGTGATCGAAGATGGTAGGCTTGAGTCTCCACGAAAACTTAGCCGAATCTTTGGTTATTGCTTCAATACGTATAGTAAATGGAATTTTAGATTCACAAATAAAATGAAAGGAAGACACAATAACGGGCCACTAAAATCAAATTCAGCCAAAGGTGAACGGGCACGTTTTGGTGGCTTCAAACGTGGTGTTGAAGTTGATGGCCCTTCTTCTCCTGAAGCTTCTTCAACTTCTTCATTTGGCGAAGTTGAAGGAAGACCTTCGTTGATTGCACTCAAGTTCAACGAAAAATCGTCCGCTTTATTCAAAAAAGCAGATTCGTCTTCATCGATTTGGTGAACTACCTCCGACATGTACTGTTCATCTTCGGGGCTTATTTCATTAGGATCGAAATCCGGATCGTTCATATCGTCATCGCTACTAAAATCAGCTTCTTCGTCTGTTTCAATCGATTCCATAAATTCACAAATTTGCTCATCGGTCATTTCGCTCAGTTTGACCTTTTTACGGTTTAGAAAATCCATTTTCAGCTATAAACCAATGGCAGGCACTGCAAAAAAAGATAACAAAAACAATAAAAAGAAACCACAAATTTTCATGTAAACTGTTATAAGTGCCCTGAGGCACTCTTCCATTTTTTTTCTCACCCGACACTTTATTTTATTTTTCACTTTCACTTGTATGTAAATTGTAAAAAGAACTACTTACCTTTGCAACAATAAAATTCTGAATAGAATCCGATAACAATATATATATATATTTTTGGTTTAAAATTTTTTTATTGTGAAATTAATTTTAGCTTTGCACGCTAGTAAAACTCATACAAAACGTAACGGTAAATCTAGACGCAGCGTGACAACCTGTCCAAAATAAACTACACTCACAATTGAAATGTTGCCAACAAGCTTGTTTTTAAGCTTTATGCAATTTTTTATTTATTGATAATTTATTTTGAATTTCGTGATGCATGCCTGAGGGCACTCTTAACCGACAGAGGGTTAAATGCATTCTAATATAAAGTAAATTACTTGAATACAGAATTTGCAAATAAAACACAAACAACAACTACACAAACAAGTTATATAGCGGCAGACCAGTTGCTCTTGTTTGTAGTTGGTCTGTTTAAGGAAGATGAAATAAACACAACAGCCAACTCGGCTAGCGTAGCACAATATGTAGCGTATTGACCCTGCAACTCCGAGCTCCCGGGTTCAAAGCCTGGGAGAAGTGGTTATGAAAATAAATTTAATTAATTTAATAAAAAAGAAGTCTGATGAGGAAATGTGGTGATTTCCGAAATATTACTATAATTTCTAGCATTAAAAAACTGTTGTTGTTTTTTCACAAAAATCTTCCATAAACTGGCCTTAAGCTCAATAAAAATTGTAAAATTAACATTTACTAGGCCAACAGAAAAATAAACAAACATTTATATATATTTATGTGCATAATAAACGTTTGAACCACTACGAACTTTTAATAATCAACAACAATTTTACTGGTAATGAAAATGAAGCTACATTATGAAATTACTGCTTACTGATATTTAAATAAAACATGATTTTATGAAAGAAAAACGTGATACATATTTTTATTCAACTTCTGTGTTTTATGCAAGAAAGGCACATCTCCGTCCGATTTTTTTCATTGCATTTAAACAATAATATGGAAAACAGAGTTTGTGAACATACCAATTGGAATGAGAATGTATGAGTAATAGAAACTGTTCGAGCGAGTAAAAGTCAGTTGCGAGTGAACTACGAAACAAAGCGTTAGCCTCGTGCTGTCGGTTCTGATTCCATTAAATTCCATGCGAAATTACTACTTATAGTTGAAGCTAATAAAGCTTATTAATACGAAATTGGAAACAATATACGAGCACGTACATATGTATATACATATATGTATAAGTACATAAGAATGTAGAAATGTACATATGTTCATTGACGCAGTGAAAAAGGAGTTTCAGCGTGTTATTCCATTCATTGTTTTAGGGGATGATGCGAGCACCACATGAGTATATACATACATACATATCTGCATATGAAGTCATATGCAAGTGTAAATATGTGTATAGAGTCTATACTATAGACAAATGTATACGAGAATCTTGGTTGGTTACCTCAAAATTTTCAGCGAGTGTTTCAAAATACCGCGCGTTTCGCTGGCATATCATGCTTACAGTCTTGCTGGCATGTAAACATTAACATTCATATGTGGATGCGTGAATGTACATATGTATATAAACAGATACACACGATGCAAGCGTTCATGCGTAGATATGTATGTTTTATAAAATGAGTTTCAGCGAGTATCTCAGCGAGTCTTTCAGCGTACTGTGCGTTTTGCTGACGTATCATGTAAACAGTCTTGCGAGTATGTACACACTTATGTACTTCCATAGGTGGCCATACGAAAGAAAGTTTAACATTTCAGCGAGTGTTGCGGCACTATAAAATCATGCTATCGTTACAAATAGTATGCGTGCATATGTATGTTCGTTTGTGTATGTATACATATGTACATATACATAAGCGTATAAAATTATAAAGGCCATGCCACATAAAACTTCTGCTTCGCTTTACGTCAGAGTTTAGCTTTGACAGCAAAGATGAATACATGCAATCATACGAAATTTCCCACATAGGCAACACCGTCGCCAAAGCGAAGCAAAATCTTAGGCAACTCTCATCTTTTCGCTGACTTTGACAGTTCGCTCTTACCAATTTTGTATATTTTTGACATAAATATAAAATGTAACTGAACTAAATGCTTAAATATACATATATGGATGTATACACATATGTATGTGATGATTTACTAAAGGCTTTTTCTTTTATAATAGAGGAGCATTGCAGAGCACGGTGGAAGTCACTTCGTGGCCGGTTCGTGCAGGAGGTGGAAGCAAAGATATAATTCCATTACCCACATTTCCGCCTTGATTTGTTTTTTAAACATAATAAGGCTTCGTGGAGTGAAAGAACTATTAACAACACTTCCATAATGTCCATAATTATGCCGAATGTATGTAAATATGTTTATAAAGTTCCGTGCGATTTTCACAACACACAATAAACAAACGAAAAGTATGTATTGTCAAAGTTTTATTGTGGCATACCTTTTGTGTTTATCGCTTTTCTGACAAAGTTACAAATGTCACGTAAAGCGAAGCAAGTCTTATGTGGCATGGCCTTAAAGGTGATATAGGTTTGTCTTTTAAAATGAATTTCTGCGAGTGTTTCGGCATTCCAGACGTTTCAGTAGTTGTGTATATTTCATTTCGTTTCTATAAAGTTTGTCTGCTATGTGCGGCAGTTAATCGTTGGAAAGTTTTCAGTCGTTCATTGATTCTACGAGTAAGCAAAAGGCAACCGTATTTGCAGAACTTTTTACAGAACTTTGGCTAAGTTTGGATTGCGTATGGTTATTTTGAAACTAAATACATGTTATATTTAAAAGACTAACAGCGCAAATTTTACTTTAGAATTTGCAGGTTACAAAAAGAAATATGCCGAAATTGAAGGGAACGAAAGCGTCTAAAGAAGCGAAGCTAAGAAACCCGGCAACAAGGGCAAGCAAGCGTGCTTGGTTGTCACCAGCGGGTAAAGGACGTAGTGAGGTCGGGGGAGAAAGCACTGCTACTGATGAATTAAGTAAAACAGTTCCTATCTGCGATTTTAGAAGAGATCGGCGATTGTAAAGGCGATTTAATATAGTTTACTGCGACCGTTGTAAAATTATCTTATCCGCGACTTACTGCGTAACATATCTGCAATATAAATATTCTGGTTAATCCATTGCAACCGGCGGCATAAGGATTCAGCAACATATTGTTAGTTAAAAAAAATGTATATGTAGTTTCCTATTATGAATATATATGTAGGTTTGTGAGCGATTATTCAATATTAGCGTCAAAGAAATAATTAAATATACTTGACAGATACGGCGAAGTTAATAATAATTTTCTGGCGCTCTACAGCGGCCTTTGAATAAAGCTTTTGAGTTTTAAGGCAATTCGGTTTTATTTTAACAGCTTGCGATATTTTCTTTAATTTTATAGGGGGTAACCAAAGAAACATAACAAGTGGTGCGGATGAGGTAAGCGTGGAAAACTCCGTGACTGTTATGCAAGACCCAGTACGGACAGATCCCGAAGTCGTGATTGAGGGTAGTCATACGCGGGCCGATATTGACTATACCGTATCTCAGATTCAGCGTCAGTCTGACTGGTTGGCATCGACTACGTTTGAAAATATGAATGTTAAAATCATTAAGACTCGTCTCGATATTTTAATAAAGGCTTGGGAAAAGTTCGAGGCCAAATCTCGCGATTTACAAAATAGTACTCATGACGAGTTGCAACAGGCAGATGAGCTTGGACGCCAGCAAGAAGTTGAAGACCTCTACGTCAAGGTTCGAGCAGAGCTGTGTGGAAAAATAAAAGCAATGGAACCAACTTATTCCACACCATCGTGCAGCCATGCTAATCCTCACTCTTACCCACTATAATTTGCTGAATTGCCGTTGGCAGATCGTCTTCCAATATTTCGAGGAAATCATCGTGAGTGGATCCAACTTTGGGATGTATTTTCTGCTGAAGTAATTCAAAATCCACACCTTACAAATCTGCAACGTCTTCGTCGGCTCCAAAGCTGTGTTAAGGATGATGCCGCTAGAGCACTAGGGTTTTGGCCTCAGAGAGACAACAGCTTCATAGACGCGTGGAAGACATTATGTGTGACATATGATAACGAATATCTATGCCATGCAGCACATTGTTCGGCAATTTACGATTTACCAGTCTGGGCCAGGGCCACTCATGAGTTGATAAGGAATATGCTCGATGTTACACGCAACAGCATGCGCATGGTGGCGAGACAGCTGGGAGCGGAGGAGCAACGCGACTTGTTTGTATTAAATTTTCTTGAATCTAGGTTAGACGGGGTATCTCGTAGTCAATGGGAAATGGTTCGGCCTACAGATCGAATACCGAATTTGCAAAGTGATTTCTTTTCGTGGCTTGAACGTCGCAGTAGCGGACTATTAAGTCATACATCACAGCCGATTACCAATCGAAGCGATAAGCAAGGAAATAATATTCCGTTAAATCAGCGAATGAGGCCCAATTTTTCGTCAACCATCAGGTATAAGCCCTGTCTTAGCTGCTCTGGTGATCACGCATTTCACCGATGTCCTCTGATTGGTCACATGAGTCGTGATGAAAAAATTAAACGGATATTTGAACTGGGATTATGTCAAAACTGTTTGCGAAGGGGACATACCTCTCGGAATTGTTTATCAAGTCGCTGTCCCAGATGCGCAAGGGCACCTCATAATAGCATTATTTGCCCAAAGCTTGCATCGAACTCCAATAATGAGGTCCCTCAAGTAACGATGCTGGCAACAGTTGATGGAGGTTTAATTGAGGAACAATAGCAATCAGAGGCTACAGTGAAAACCGGCCTCGGGGTTTTTAGTACTTTTGCTGATACTTCCCAACAAGTCAATGTTTCTACTATGATAGAAGGGGTAACTACAAATAATTTTTATAATGTATTGGCTACCGCGCAAGTTCGGTTTGTTACTCATTGTGGAGCCATAGTAAAACTGGGGGCGATATGCGATACCGGTGCACAAGTTAACCTGATCAGCAAAAGTATCGTCACAAAATATCAAATACATATACATCGAACAGGAATAGGCATTTCCTCCGCCATGGGGTCGGAGTCTCACGTTTGTAATAAAATAATTTCGGGGCATTTGATGTCAATTTACTATGATACGCTGCGGATCTTTGTTAAATGCCTGGTAGTTCCATCGGTCTTAGGGAAAACGTTGTTGCCCCAAAAACCTTTACAGAAGCAATCTTTACCAGACGATATATCGAATCTTTTAGCAGACCCAACTTTTGACCAACCAGCACCAGTACAAATGCTGTTAGGTGTGGGCATATGGGCTCAACTAGTGAGTGAGAATATGCGACGACTCTTTTCGGGATTTGTAGCACAGGAAACACGTTTAGGTTGGTTACTTTTCGGCGAGATCCCGACAAACTGTAATATTGTTGCTACCCATATAACAAAGGAAGTGGAAGACAGTTGTCATCTTGAGCAATTACTACAACGGTTTTTCGAATCAGAAAATTTACCAGGCGATAACTCAAATTGGACAGCAGAACAACAAGAATGCGAAACACATTTCTTGGAAACCCATAGCTTCGACTCACAAGAGGGTCGATATGTTCTACAAATTCCTCTACGACCTGATTGGGATCGTATTGGTGCTAATCGAGGCACAGCGCTACAAAGATATTTAAGGTTAGAACAACGTTTTAAAAGAGAACCAGAACTAAAGGAAAAATATCAGGCTTTCGTAAACGAATACATAGTGAAGGGTTGGCTTAAACTAGCAACAAGACCACCAAAGGGCAAATACTATAATGAAGAAATTTCGGGTGGTGTTTGATGCATCCTGTCTAACTGACACTGGTATTTCGTTGAACGATGTCCAAATGATCGGACCGAAGTTGCAACGAGATTTGATTGATCTCATTTGGGGTTTTCGCTTACAAGCGTATGGGGTATCGGCAGATAGTGAACAAATGTTTCCGCAGGTTAAGATTGCGCCGCAACATTGGGATTTACAGCGAATGTTTTGGAAGAATGAAACAGGAGAAATAGCCGAATATTGGATCACTAGAGTGACATTCAGAATGGCTTCAGCGCCTTTCTGTGCAGTTAGGGCAATGCAGCAATGTGCCAGAGATAATGCAACCAGATGGCCTCGTGGGGCTGAGGTTGTTTTGAACAATTTTTATATGGACGATTATTTAGCGGGTGCTGATACGGAAGAAGAATTGCTGCTCATATGTCAGCAGTTGAAGCAGAGTTTGGCGGCTGGAGGCTTTGAACTTACTAAATGGCGTTCAAATTCGACCCATGTCCTCTTCTCTATCAGCTCCCAATCTGAAGGTCACGACGCTTGTCTCAATTCCCATACGGAAGCATCAGTACTGGGTCTTAAATGGAATACCTCAACGGATGAACTTACATTCGTAGTAAAATCGTTGCCCATGGTAGACGACGATTGTTGGACTAAACGTATGGTTCTTAGTATAACAGCGCGAATTTATGACCCGGATGGGTTAGCATCACCATTCATAATAAACGCAAAGGTATTTCTGCAGCGAATTTGGCAGGAGAGATTGGGCTGGGATACAATATTACCAGAATCGCTGATGATGGCGTGGAAAAGTATTTTTTGTCAAGTACAACAGTTTAGTAAAATTCGTATTCCACGATGGATAGGTTACGCACGTCGTTTAAATATGACTTTGCATGGGTTTTCCGATGCATCTACCAAGGCATTTGGGGCGGCAATACATGCAGTCGTACAGGGCAACGGAGTAGTGACATCGAATCTCTTACTTTCAAAATCTAGGGTGACGCCCTTAAGGCCGGAGACTATACCACGGCTCGAGTTACGGGCAGCAGTATTACTCAGCGAGTTAATGCATCGTGTTTTGACTATTTGCGAAGGTCATCATCGGATCAAAATCAGTTCGGCTATCTGTTGGTCGGGTTCCATGGTAGTGTTGTGCTGGTTATCGCGAGACAGCGCCAGCTTGAAGCAATTTGTGGCGAATCGAGCACGACAAATAAATAAAAACACTACGAACTGCGATTGGAGGTATGTCCCTACCGACCTGAATCCTGCCGATCTAATCTCCAGAGGTATGTCTATGAGCGATTTAATTACCTCTCAACTGTGGTGGCTTGGGCCAGATTTCCTCCGACTCCAGGATGGCATGTGGCCAAAAATGCCAGAAGGGCTATATAAAAACGTTGAGTCCGAGGTAAACAAGGAATGTCGTCGTATAAAGGCCGGTCACAATGAAAGACCAACCAATGATGATCAAATAATGGTCAACATCGGCGCCATATTTGTAAAGAAGGAATCATTACTGTACAGAAACTCATCCATCACTCGCTTAGTGAGAGTAACGGCTTGGGTATTTCGGTTTATCCAAAACTGTCGAGCAGCATCGGCAGACAGACATAAATTACACTTGAGTGTAAAGGAAATCGATGCTTCGCTAGGCTTTTGGATCAAACAAGAACAATGGGATCATTTTAAAGATGACATCAAAAAATTAAAACATTATGGTAAAGAAAACGATTTAGCTGAGGGTTCACGATTATCGAACGCAGTTGCCATTTTGGCTCCGTTTCTGCAAGATGGTACATTGCGCATGAGTGGGCGCTTACAAGAAGCAGACTTACCGGACTGCATGCGGTACCCAGCGATATTACCAGGGAAGGGAGGATTGATTTGGTTAATAGCTCGATCCACACATTTGAAACTGCTACATTGTGGAGCACAACAGCTTATAGCGACAATAAGACAAAATTATTGGGTCATCGGTATGCGAACTTTAGCAAGAACTCTGATTAAGGGATGTATAATGTGCGAAAGGTTAAGAGCCAAAGTAAGCAAGCAAATGATGGGAAACCTTCCAGAATGTCGAGTGCGTCCAGCACGCCCATTTTTGCATGCTGGAGTGGATTACGCGGGACCCATACAAGTACGTCCAGACCGTCGAAGAGGTAATATGATATCATATGTACATTTGGAGTTTGTCTCGGATTTGTCCACCAAGGCTTTTATTATGGCTTTTATTCGTTTTACGTCACGTTACGGACATTGTCCTACACTTATGGAGTGACTACGGAACCAATTTCGTAGGTGCTGAGCGAGAGCTAAGTCGGATGTTACAAACGTGGCAGAACTCCGACCTTTTTGGGCAACTCGCAACACGACAAACGGAGTGGCATTTCATGACTCCATCTGCCCCACACCAAGGAGGCCTTTGGTAACGGTTTTGGAAGCTGTGGAGTAATAGCTATCTACATGAACTGCAACAACGACCTAAATGGCGGGAAGCTAAACGAAATCTACAGGTAGGCGATCTAGTAGTCATAAAAAACGAAGCAACACCGCCGACATTGTGGAAAATGGCACGAGTAACAGTATTGCATCCTGGAAGTGATGGACTAGTCCGTAATGTAACTCTTTGGACTGGTAGCAGCTCTCTCAATCGCCCAGTACAGAAACTATGTGTTTTACCAGTAGAATGTATTGAGCCTCGAGCAACACCGAGTCTCAAGGCCGGAGGATGTTCGAGCGAGTAAAAGTCAGTTGCGAGTGAACTACGAAACAAAGCGGTTGTATCTAGAGAAATAGTCAGAGCGTTAAAATACATACAAATATATATTGAAATTTAACCCAGCGTGGCTAAATGAGCTGCTTGGCAACGCGGTTGCTCTCCGACACAAAAATACTCTAGTACACATACATTTCAAAACACACAAATTATACCACACCCACACACACAAATACATGTAAACATTTGACACAACACAATTTTGCGATCATCAGAGCGAACGGACGTGTCCCCCCATCGATAATAGTTTTTAATTTAATAAAGTTCACAATTATAAATCCGAAATTCGGCGTTGTTTTATTTAAAATATAAAGTTACGTGGAGAAAAGTGGTGAGTGGTGATTCCAACCAAATAAATGCAGTGACAAGTGCAGTGAGTAGCGCAGACTTGTTCATGGTCCTTCTGCGCCAAAAAGACAGGCACCTAAACAAAAAAAAAAAAAAAAAATTTTAGTTTACATTAAAGGCTGTGTTAATAAACAAAAAAAAAAAAATAAAAAAAAAAGCCTAATAGTGAAATAAAGCCTATAAAAAAAATCTTTAAACTGTGCAAAATAAATCTAAGTAGACAAAACAAAAACAACATTCAACATACATCTTGTTCGGGCGCGAAAAAACAAAACAAAAACAATATTCAACTAAATACAAAAACACATAAACGGGCGCGAAAAAAATAAATACAACAAATAAACAAAAAAATAGCAGATACAAAATCAGGAGCGCAGGAAAGAAAGGAGGAAGACAAATTAAGCGAGGGAAGAAGGAAGGAAAACAAAAGGGCAACTCATACGTGTATAAACATACACACATATGCACATACATACATTGGCCAAATAAGCCAACCCCCCCAAAAATTCCCTTGAAGCCATCAAAGTGAGTTGTATCGTTTCCACTTTATACAAATATTAAATATTAAAAAGCGAACTATTTGTAAATTTCGAAAATTTACCCCCAATAAGGCGTTAGCTAGTCTCCAGCTATAAGTAGCCAAGTACAAAAAATTAATACAGTCCACTAACCCCTCTTAAACCCCACATATCTTAATATACAAAAATTTAACATTTTAATACCCCAACTAAAATATAGTTCGCTTAAAAACCAAAGCTTAAGAAAAACAAGAAAAAATAACATTAAACCCGCTTTGTGCTTATAATTTAGTGTATTAAAATACACACAAACAAAACCCCCCCCTCACAAACAATTTCAAGTCAAAACTTGCAAAATATTTCTGCAATACCCCTTTTGTTTGTATATTTAACAAACAAAAGCAGGATTGCAAAAACAAATAAGCACAAAGCATAATATTAGTAACTTACAAAAACTAAACGGCTAACAATCTAAAATAAAAGTAAATTAAAAACGCTTAGTCATTTACCACAAAGTAACTCAATCTTCTGCGCGCCCAACATAAAACATATTTAGATTAATATACATACACCCAAACATCAAATATTAAAAACTAAAATAAAAATATTATCAGAAAAAAAAAAAACTGAAGCGTATTAGCATTATTGCTCCCGTTGTTTGCACCCACTAGCATATAACATACATATGAACATACACATAAGATATAAGCATTGAATAATTGCATACGAAAATTCCTTACCCCCCATCATAGCTCGCGAAGAACTAGATATATTCAATTGCTTACAATAGCCCCACAAACAAACATACATACATATATTAACTACGGTCATCCACAAACTCACTGCTGAACTAGCTAATCGAATAAGTACTTTGGCCCCAACTGCACTAACAAGCAAACAAACATACATACATACGTGTATACTCATTGCTAGCAAGTTTTCTGCATTACTGCATTCTCGCTACCTTCGTTAGCGCTAACATATAAACATATATACATAGATACGCACGTATATATATTGAAAATAATTATTCGTAATTAGTTATACCCTCCACCACATACACGTATATATATAAAATTAAAATTTGAAATTGCGGAAAAATAAAAAGTGATAAAACTTAAAATTATTGGATACAAAATAAAACTAATAGAAACTATAGTTGCGAGAAAAATAAAAGCAACAAAGAAAAGTAGTATATTAACATAACTATTAGAAATAAAATCAAAGCGGTTTCAAAGTATATACACATAAAGCGCGGCGGTACTAAATCAACTCAAATACTTTGGTATACAAAAAACAAAAAATCAGCTATACAAAAAATTAATAATTTGTATTTTAATTTGCTGCTTAATGCCACTTGATAAATCCCCGCTAAAAGAAACAAAAACACCTCAGTTTTTAGAACTACCGACAATGGCCGATGACGATAAGCATCAAAGCACACCTGCAGAAGCTACACGCTCAAAACAGGGTGCAAAGCAAAAAAAGATAAAAGATTTTTCCGCCACAAAATTTATTTCAGAGAGTGACAGTTTAATAAGATACTGCACTCGATTCTCCTCAACCCCAATCCAAGACAATTCAGAATCCGTTCTGGAAATAAAAAACAAAAGTCTTGTCAACTTTTGGATACGTCTCCAGTCTGCATATGACGCAATTATTGAAACAGATGATTCAGATATGCCAGAAAATTTTAAATCTTCGGCTTATGCAAAATATGAAAACTGCTTAGACCAATATGAAGAAACAAAGGCTATGATCTCCGATCAATTAAAGTTACTAAAGCCTATTGCACCTACTCCACCCCCGCGAGTAGAGCTGCCCCCAACCCTAATACGAGAGGAAAATTCAGGCATATACCTCAAAGTGCCAGCGTGTGATACAGAAGTATTTCATGGAGGTTATGAACAATGGCCGTCCTTCCGGGACATGTTTACAGCCGTGTACATAAACCATCCAAAATTATCTCAAGCGCAAAAACTGTATCACCTCAGATATAAAACGAAAGGTCAAGCAGGCGCTATAGTAAAACAGTTCGCCCTCAATGATGACAATTTCAATCTGGCTTGGGAAGCATTAAAATCTCGGTATGAAAATGAACGAGTATTGGTTGACAACCAAGTAACGATTCTTATGAACTTGCCAAAAATACAAAAAGAAACAGCTGAAGAATTTTTAAAATTACAATCCACTGTAACAAATTGTTTGTCAGTTCTCTCGACACAAAACATTCCCACTGATAGCTGGGACCCCATTCTGGTAAATATATGCGCTGCCACTTTACCAGAAAAATCGTTACTCTTATGGGAGCAATCGCTCTCATCCCGAAAAAGATGCCCAACGTGGCAACAAATGAAAGAATTCCTCACTACCCAATTCGAAATCGCAGAAAGGGTAGATAAAAAGGTATCTAAGCCAAAATATGTACAACAAGACTTCAATAGAAGCTTCCCTAAACCCCAAGCCAGTAACAATAGTTTTCATAACAGGAATTTCAATAAAACTCAATCTTTCGTTTCCGAACAACACAACCATTTGTCATGCGAACTGTGCAAAGGAGCTCACAAATTAAAATCTTGCGAGAGGTTTAAGAAACTTTCAACACATGAAAGAAATAACTTTGCCAAATCCAACAGGCTTTGTACTAATTGCTTATCACATTCTCACACATTAAAAGATTGTGAGAGCAAATTCAATTGCGTTTATTGCCATAAAAGACACCACTCTATGCTTCACTTTAACAGCATCCCCCAGAGCAATAGTACAAATATAAAGAGAACCACGGGTCTTCTTGCCACAACCAGACCCGAAACCCCCGAAATCCAAAATCCCGTAAATTCTAACGAGGAACCATGCTGTTCAAAATCAGCAAATATACAAGCTTTTCATTCAGCAAATGAAAGCAAAATTCTTTTACCCACAGCACTTATCTCCATCGAACACTGAGGAGAACTGTTTAAGCTCCGAGCCTTAATTGATCAAGGCTCACAACGATCCTTTATTGCATCAAAGGTGCAAAACCGGCTAAAGCTGCCAGTAACAAATTCAAACTTTGAAATTTCAGGAATGGGTGGTAGAGTAATTCAAAACTCGAACAAAATCTGCTCATTAACCCTAATTTCCCCCAACGCGAGGATAAGAATAAAAGCACAAGCTATAGTCCTTCCGCAACTTACCAACATGCTTCCAAGCTATAAAATAAATAATATGGATCGACAAAGATTCGCACACCTCAAGTTAGCAGATCCCAACTGCCACACCCCCGCTCAAATAGATATTTTATTAGGCAGTGACCTAATCCCTCAAATTATGCTTGAAGGTATAGAAAAAATTTCAAATACCCTACTTGCCCAAAATACCATATTCGGTTGGATTTTAAGTGGCAAAATCACAGAAAGAATCTCTACTTTCACCACACGAGTGGAAGATATTTCAAATGAATTTCTAAATATGCAATTGAGAAAATTTTGGGAGTTAAGAAATCTCCCCCCCCAACCCCAATGCAGTACCACAAAATAAGTATTGTAAAGATTTGTATAAAACCACAAATAACAAATCTAATAACGGTGGGTACGTCGTTCGACTACCCCTCAAACCTCAACTCAATTGCGCCCCTTTTCTAGCCGTTCGGACAATACATGAATTGGAAAAAGATAAAAAATCAAAGTTACCTCTAACAACCCCAGTGTTAAAAACACGAACACATGCTACACCAACCCTCACCTCAGAAGGGCCCCCCTTACAAAAGACTACAAATCACAACCCCGCAATATTAAAAAATATTGATAAAGGAAATTTGTTAGACACAAATTGGTCAAAATTCAAAAAAAATTACCCCGAAAACGTTGGGAGTTCATTTAAATGCAAATCCTTATGGCGGTTGCAAAACTTCTCGGCCCGCAGGATGGCTTGTGCCAATTATGAGATAAGCCAAAATCCCAATACCACTCCGATTGGTGAAATAGTCCCAATTTCCAAACAATCGGCTCACAATTACAGATATACAAATTCTTCAAAAAGGAAGTTTTTCCCCTGCAAACGAAGTGGAACTCCACGGCATTTGCAACACTTCTAAAAGGGAGTATTGTGCAGCTGTATATGCGCGCACTCAACCCAATGCGAAGCATAAATTCACGTTCGAGGAGTTTACAACATTATTAGCTCGAATCGAAGCCGTTCTAAACTCACGGCCCCTCTCCATACTCTCGCAAGATCCCTCCGATTACACAGCCCTCACTCCGGGGCATTTCCTCAGAGGCGCGCCACTTCTGGCCAGCCCCGAGCCAGAAACGCAGTCGCTTTCCCTAATAAATAGATGGGAACGAATTAAAATTCTCCATCGGGAATTCAGTCGCCGATGGAAGGACGAATATCTTAAAGACCTCCTTAAAAGATATCGATGGAAAAATGCTCAAGAAGCCCCAAAAATTGGAGAATGTGTCCTTATTCACGACGAATGTCTCCCCCCTACCGAATGGCGACTCGGTCGCATAGAAAGGGTACATCTCGGCTCTGACGGTCATATTAGAGTAGTTGACTTACGTACCCAAAACGGCAAACTTACTCGACCGATCGTTAAAATATGTTTTCTCCCAAACGCTAATAATATCGATACCGCAAATTCCGATAATCAACCGCATTAAACCCCAAAAATCAGATATAAACCAAATATAACAATTAAACGAGTTGGCCAGAAGGAAGCCACAAACTCCGCACTCTAATGCCCACTTTCAAAATCTGCATGTGATTTGTTAGCATTAACGTTCTCTCTTCTCCAATAGAGATTAACATGGACATCGAAATGCAAGTAGTTGCCCCCACCGCAGCGATCCGTTCGGCAATCACTGTACCACGCAATGCTGCTACTCCGGCACGCACCACCCATATCAGCGCACCGCCTACAGCAGCGCCCCGCCCTTATGCGCCACGGGCCGCGCTCACTCCAGCCGCTGCACCTCGACGCGATGCCCCGACGGATGTAGCCGCAGTGGCTGCAGCACCCATCGCAGCAGCAACAGCAACAGCGAGATCGCCCGGCATCCGATGTCCCCTTTGCCGACGCCCTCATCCGCTACGCCTGTGTGCTATTTTTAGGGGCATGCAGCCCTCACAGCGACAGCAGGTATCACAGGCACATGGGTATTGTTTAAACTGCTTGGCGCAGTCGCATGCCACTAGAGCGTGCACCTCCGAGGTGACCTGTCGATTATGTGACAGGCCGCACCACACGCTGCTACACCGCACCAGTCGACGTGTGGCACCGCTACATCAACAACAACAACAACAACGTGAGGCACCAGAGCGCACGACTCCGCGCTACAACGTGCGGCAAAGACCGCAACCACCTACCACTTCACGACACCGACGCCATCAAATCGCGCACCACAACCGCAACAGGCGCCAACCAATAGCTAGCGTTCGCGCCACCTGGCATCGCAATCATCGCCCAACCGGGCTCAGTAGCGTCGTAGCGACGCTCCAACAGCTGCAACGCTTACTAGGCTGAAAGTTCGCCTAGGGGGGCCGGGATGGCTAAATGAGCTGCTTGGCAACGCGGTTGCTCTCCGACACAAAAATACTCTAGTACACATACATTTCAAAACACACAAATTATACCACACCCACACACACAAATACATGTAAACATTTGACACAACACAATTTTGCGATCATCAGAGCGAACGGACGTGTCCCCCCATCGATAATAGTTTTTAATTTAATAAAGTTCACAATTATAAATCCGAAATTCGGCGTTGTTTTATTTAAAATATAAAGTTACGTGGAGAAAAGTGGTGAGTGGTGATTCCAACCAAATAAATGCAGTGACAAGTGCAGTGAGTAGCGCAGACTTGTTCACAGCGTCTTTTATTTGTATATTGCAAAACAGAAACATACATATACTAAAACAACAAAAAAGTGATCACATATAACAAACTTTAAAAGCAAATATCCTCAGTTATGAAGTGATGATTTGTAATATATTCATTTATCTTTTTTTTGGTTACTGCAATTTTTTAGAAATCAGTACAAATTTACTGCGTACTGGTATTTTTCAATAGTCAGTAAAAATGTACTGCTTATTGTTGTTTGTTTTCAGTAATCAGTTAAAGTTTACTGGTAATGCAAACACATTTCAGTAGTCAGTAAATATGTACTGCTTACTGCTATTTGTTTTCAGTAATCACTAAAATTTTACTAGTAATGCGAATTAAATTTTAGTACCAGTATAAACTTACTAATTACTGCTATCTTTAATGCAGTAAAAATAGACTGCAGTGTGCCCATCCATGAGTAAAATGCAATGTTTTCTGTTACGGTCTGCATACACAAATCGATTTTGTATTTTATGAGTTATGGTAGCCATTTAAGGCTATTTCTTCTGTGTTGGTTTAAATTCAGTTTAAACTTAGTTATGTCATAGTGATTTACTACATCGAACGCTTTTGAAAAATCAGTGTTGATGACGTCAAGCTGAGCTCGATCGGAAAAAGAATTAATTTTTCTATTTGCTAGATTTGTGCAGGCTAATTTACATACGAGTACATAGTAAAAAGCCATGTTTATATTCTGTAATTAATGAGCTAATGCGGTTGAATAACTTTTTTTTAGTATATGGTCGAATATTTTTGCAAACATAGTTTGATTTACAATAGGCCTATATTTTCCTATATTACTGCGATTGCCTGATTTATGTATAGGACTGATTCAACAAAGCTTCCAACAATCTAGAAAGATAGATTTATCCATACATTTATTGAAAAGCTTAGAAATAAAAGTTGAACTGAGTTTGAAAAATAATAAAGAGAACCCTTCTTGGTCCGCTATTGGACTGTTCTTAAACGTGGAAATTGCATAATTAAGTCATTGATGGGTCATCAAAAGTGTTTAAAAAATATCAGCTTTATTGTAATCGAGTTTAACGGTTCCGTCTCTCAAAATTGTATCAAAATTATAAAAATTAAATTTGTTTGAATAGTGCTTTATGGTGAAAATAATTTTTTAAGATCGGCGAGAACATTCCTCGCAATATGCATTTAGATCAGCTGAAATAAAAACTAAATCAAGTTTACTATTTAAATTATTAGTAACAGAATTGACTTGATAAAAGTTATAAGACAATAAATGGCTTATGAATTGTAAATCAATGCCAGATTTTATATTTGAAGGTATCAAATTGTTTCCATCAGAAACCCGAAATAGATTATATCATTAGTGTTATTATATATGGAGCTTAAGTTATCTAAATGCATATTATAAATTTCAATATATGTAACTGTTTGGCGGTATATAAGACAACAAAAAATCAAAAGATTTATTTTAAGAGAATGTAACTCGTAATATAAACTTGTTCAATTTGATTTGCAATTAGTTCTTCTCCTCTTTCGAAATCAGAAGCAGTTGGACAACGATCCAGGCGAAATACTTGGTAATAAGTGTCGAAAATCGTCAGTGACTAACGTTGATACCAATCGGTCGATTTCTCTCTCAACAAACGTGCCAAAGGTTTTCTTTTTACATACGCATATTAAAAACACCAACAATGACCCAATGGGTGCAATGGGGTATAGTGGTGCTTCTGGGTATGCGGTTACAGTTGCACGGCTGTACTCAATCCCTACTCTGACGTCCACGTTCGTGCACCCTGGGCAACGTGAGCAACCCATGTGCGAGATACGGTAACCAACCCGTGTGGAGCCATGGGTCACGGCTAATAGAGAGGGAGCTTTAGTGGAGCCACTCCGACATATTCGGTTTAAGGGTCCACTAAAGTCCGCAGCGTCTGTTCACCAGGAGGTGCGGCTGCAAGCGGGTGTCTGTCTTGGAGCAAGCGGCTCGCTATATAAACGAATTTAAAATTTTTCACCCCCAGCAATGGGTTGTGCGCAGGGCTTGGAACCCGCCACGTAAAAAACAACTTCCAATGAAAAGGAAAAAAAAGCCTCGGATGAGACCCCCCTTTTTTGATGACGACCACGGTAAAATAAAAAAAAAAAAAAAAAAAAAAAAAAAAAAAAAACTCGGCCAAAATCGCTTAGGCGGTTAATGCGCCAATTAAGTAAGTAAGTAAGTAACAATGACCCATAAATAGCTACCAACAATTACTATACACCATTAAAAATAGAACAAAACATAAACAATACAGCAAAACACACACAAAGTTTAAATAAAACAAAATTAATTACAATAAACAAATTCAAAATAAAGAAACCACCCGACGTTAATCAAAAAAACACATCACCCCACCTTTGCTTTGAATTAGGCAATAATAAAAAATTTACCAACAAAACAAACGGACCTAAACACCTGATAATCAAAACAACCAACAGCGAGGAAACTCTCACCAAAGTCTCTCCATTTCTCATTAAAAAAGTGTTTGACGGCGTATGAGGCGAAGTAAGCAACTGCACAAAAACCAGAAATGGCATTATTCATATACAAACAAAAACAACAGCACAAGCAAACAGCTCTTCAAACTCACAGCTCTGTCTCCAACAATAAAAGTCGAAGTAACAGAAAATATATCACTGAACTACACAAAAGGCGTAATATATAACAACGACCTACGAGAAGTGACTGAAGAAGAAATACTCGAAGAACCTAAAACACAAAATATTGTCGAAGTTAAAAAGATCCTCAAAAAAGAAAACCAACAACTTGTTGAAACCGGACTAATAGTAATCACGTTCGCAGCTCTTAAGTTACCAGAATACATATATCTTTATAGGCTACCAGAAAACTTATATTCGCCCATATATTCCACTCCCACTCCGTTGCAAAAACTGCCATCGCTACGGTCACCTAGCAAAATAATGCAAAAATACGAAACAATTGTGGCGAAACTGCCCACATCAACGAAAAAACTCAAGAAAAATGCGCCAAAATCCAGTTGTTACAATTGTGCAATAAACAATAACATCGAAATCTCCCACTCTACGTACAATAACATTTGCCCAATATTCATAATGCAAAAGAAAATCCAAGCCATCAAAACTCTACAAAAAGTTAACAATAAAAAAGCTACTGAAATATACAAAGCAAGACACAACAGAACATACAGCAGCGCTTTATGTGACGTACAGCCCGACACATTAATTAATCAAAATTTAAATACAAACAGAACCAAAAACATACAAACTACTAACTCAGAAAACAACAGTAAACAGCTACACTCACTACTCCACAACTGCCCTAAACCAATACAGATTCTACCACGAAATACACCAAAACGTCTCCGCAGTCTATTTAAAGCAAATAAAAACAACACCCAGCAGAACATTCAGTGACTCAAGCGACGAGGCTGACATATTTATGGAACCATAGAAATGGAAAGGCTTCCCATACTAATAATTATAACCGGCGACTTCAATAGCTGCCACCCCAGCTGGGGGTCAAAAATAGAAAACAAAAGAGGAAAAACCATGTCAGAATACATATAAAACTCTAAAAACATTCTACTAAATAACGGTTCACCAACGCACTACTCAACCCGACATACCTTGACACACATTGATTTAACCCTAGCCTCACCTATTCTAGCCCTTCACTCATCATGGAAAACAGAAACCAACCTTTCGGGAAGTGACCACTTCCCAATTATTACTCAGCTATTCCCCAAAACCGATTCAGAACACCCATTACCACGACCAAAATTTAATATGAAGAGAGCCGATTGGAAAAAATTTTACCAAATAGCAACTAACATGCATGCAAAACGACCTATAAGCAACAACATTAACAAGAAAACTGCTAATTTTAAAAAAATAATACTTTAAAGTGCAAATGAATGTATACCCAAACATGGCATGAAGAAAGTCATAAAACCTACCCCATTATGGAACAGAACTAAAGAAAATCTTAAAAAAGAAAAGAACAGGCTCTTCAACACACTAAATAGGAACATTTCCCCTGAAAATATTTTAAATTTTAAAAGAGCAAACGCAATATATAGAAGAGAAATTAAACAAGCTAAACGAACTGCACTTTTAGCCCTCACAACTGACATCAACCCCTCATCCTCACCTGAAGGAATCTGGTCTAACATAAGGACCTTGTGTGGTATAAAGCCAAAGGTGTCTATTCATTGCATAAACTACACAAACGGGACAGCTGCACTTACAAGCAGAAGCGATATTGCAAACAAGTTAGCCAAAGAATGGTCGGAACAATTACATGACAACAACTTTCCATCCCATTTTCAACACCACAAAATCCTAGCTACCACAAAAATGCCTCATACTACACCAAACTCTAGTAGAAGAAGCAATCTCAATCAACATTCTGAAAGGTAAAACACCAGGCATTGACAGAATATCATACCCTATGATAAAGAACTTACCAATCGCTATTAAACTACGAATCACGCAACACTTCAATACCATATACAATAAATATATTCTCCAGACATACAAAACTAGCCTAATAATCCCAATATTGAAACCACAATAAGACAAAACATGCCCAAATTCATACAGACCCATTTCACTTAACCCATGCTTATCTAAGGTATTAGACAATATTATGGCCAATAGACTACGGTGGTGGGTCAGTTCCCAAAAACTTTTACACCCGAATCAAATTGGTTTTCAAAAAGGAAAATCTATATCTGATTCGTTGTTACACCTTTATCATCAAATCGCTCAATCCCTCAACACTGGAAAACACATTTCACTTATATCAATAGATTTCACTAAAGCTTACGATAAAATTGACACCCATATAATCTTAGATCAACTGCAAAAATTTAACATCGGACCAAAAATGCTCAATTATGCTAAACAAATACTGGCTTTGACTGAAAGCTTTCAAATCCTTGGCGTGCATGATTCCGACACTTTTGTCATTTTCGTCTGCAATTTCGTAGTAGACATTGCCGATCTTTCTCAGAATTTTTCCACATTCAAATTTGTTGCCTAACTTTGCAGTGAAGTGATTCGTTGCATTACTTTGAGCAAAAAGAGGTCTGATGAGGAAATGTGGTGATTTCCGAAATAGTACTATAATTTCTACCATTTAAAAACTGTTGTTGTTTTTTCACAAAAATCTTCCATAAACTGGCCTTGAGCTCAATAAAAAGTGTAAAATTAACATTTACTAGCTCAACAGAAAAATAAACAAACATTTATATGCAAGGCTGAACACGCCTTAAATGCATTCTAATATAAAGTAAATTACTTGAACACAGAATTTGCAGATACAACACAAACAAGGTAAATAGCGGCAGATCAGGTGCTCTTGTTTGTAGTTGGTTTGTTTAAGGAAGATGAAATAAACACAACAGCCAACTCGGCTAGCGTAGCACAATAAACTTACTGATTACTGCTATCTTTAATGCAGTAAAAATAGACTGCAGTGTGCCCATCTATGAGTAAAATGCAATGTTTTCTGTTGTGGTCTGCATACACAAATCGATTTTGTATTTTTTGAGTTATGGTAGCCCTTTAAGGCTATTTTTTCTGTGTTGGTTTAAATTCAGTTTAAACTTAGTTATGTCATAGCGATTTACTACATCGAACGCTTTTGAAAAATCAGTGTAGATGACGTCAAGCTGAGCTCGATCGGAAAAATAATTAATTATTCTATTTGTTAGATTTGTGCAGGATGATTTACATACTAGTACATAGTACAAAGCCATGTTGATATTCTGTAATCAATGAGCTAATGCGGTTGAATATGTTTTTTTTAGTATATGGTCGAATATTTTTGCAAACATAGTTTGATTTACAATAGGCCTATAGTTTCCTATACTACTGCGATTGCCTGATTTATGTATAGGACTGATTCAACAAAGCTTCGAAGAATCTAGAAAGATAGATTTGTCCATACATTTATTGAAAATCATAGCAATAGGCTTAGCAATAAAAGTTGGACTGAGTTTGAAAAATAATGAAGAGAACCCTTCATGGTCCGCTATTGGACTGTTCTTAAACGTGGAAATTGCATAATTAACGTCATCTTCAGAAAATATAAAACTTTCAAATGTTCCAATCGGGACTCTTCACCAGTTTGTTGAGGGGCGGGTAAGATTTTTTCATAAACAGTTTGAAAATACTTGGCAAACAAATTATTATCTGATTTGGCGTCTTCAGAAAATATAGTGACCAAATATCTATTAGCCAAAACCTAGATGGATTGGATTTTAAATTTAACTCTACTTTGAACATATATTGTTTAAATAAAAAATTATGAAAGCAATCGTATTCTTTTCTTAGTTGAACGCATTTTTGTAAGTGTTAAAGCTTATTGTTAAACCATTGTGGCTTATTGTGAAGAGGCATCTTGTAATGTGGGACAAATTTAGTAATAGCTAATGCTAATTTTTCACGAAGAATTTTATAAGTCATTGATGGGTCATCAAAAGTGTTTAAAAAGTCCAATTAATTTTTTTGATTAAATTCTTTGACGGTTTCGTCTCTCAAAATTGTATCAAAATTATAAAAATTTAATTTGTTTGAATAGTGCTTTATGGTGAAAAGAATTTTTTAAGATCGGCGAGGAACATTCCTCGCAATTTGCATTTAGCTCAGCTGAAATAAAAACTAAATCAAGTTTACTATTTAAATTATTACTAACAGAATTGATTTGATAAAAGCTATAAGACAATAAATGGCTTATGAATTGTAAATCAATGTCAGATTTTATATTTGAAGGTATCAAATTGTTTCCATTAGAAACCCGAGATAGATTATATCATTAGAGTTATTATATATGGAGCTTAAGATATCTATATGCATATTATAAATTTCAATATATGTCACTGTTTGGCGGTATATAAGACAACAAAAAATCAAAAGATTTCTTTTAAGAGAATGTAACTCGTAATATAAACTTGTTCAATTTGATTTGCAATTAGTACTTCTCCTCTTTCGAAATCAGAAGCAGTTGGACAACGATCCAGGCGAAATACTTGGTAACAAGTGTCGAAAATCCTCAGTGACTAACGTTGATACCAATCGGTCGATTTCTCTCTCAACAACCGTGTCAAAAATTCAAAATGAAGAAACCACCCGACGTTAATCTAAAAAACACATCACCCCACCTTTGCTTTGAATTAGGCAATAATAAAGAATTTACCAACAAAACAAACGGACCTAAACACCTGATAATCAAAACAACCAACAGCGAGGAAACTCTCACCAAAGTCTCTCCATTTCTCATTAAAAAAGTGATTGACGGCGTATGAGGCGAAGTAAGCAACTGCACAAAAACCAGAAATGGCATTCTTCATATAAGTTAACATAGCTATTAAGTTAGCAGAACATCTAGCAGAAGTAAAAGCTCTTTCCTTGGTTGTGTGTGGGCGTTATCAACTATCATCAAGATCACCTTCGTAATCGTCCACACCGAGAGCACTTAGAAACAAACATCACTCATGCACCTATTAGAAGGCACCACGCACCCACGCATCTGTCATTATCACCACCACTGAGAGGACTTAGAAACAAGCATCTTTAATCCACCTATTAGAAGGCGCCACGCACCCACGCATCTGTCAAAAAATGCAAGAGCGCATCGCGCATCGGACTATGCCGAACGAATGCAGTAACAACAACTCCACTTGAAGCGTGCTTGATAGGCTTAGACTTAAGCTGTATCGATAATAAGCTACCAATTGTGAATTTGTAATGAAAGAGACAAGTTCATTGGCGTAAAATAAAATAAAACTTAATAAAACATAACGCTGGCTAAGGGTGCAAAGTGCCCAAGTCCATTTTTTGAAATTTTTCAGGAGAGACGAAAAACATTTTAAATATTATTTTTGTTAATATTTTTTAAAGCTGTATAACACAATGTCTTTTTATATTCGTAATTGATGACTCAAATACAATTTTAATTTGAAATAAGCCTAAGATACTTGTTTCTGCCTATTTTTGGGACTTAGCCCATTTTCTGCAACAGAGTTTTATTTTTGTAATGGACTTAGCTCTTTTTATTGTTAAACACTTTTGTATTTTCTCTTCGCCTGAAAAGAAAACACCACAAGTTTTATTTAAAGTTCATAGAAACTTTAATTGTTTAATCAAGTTTAATTATATTTCACTTTCTTTTTTACATTTTTTAAAACTAAAAAAAAAAATACAAAAAAATAAATATCTTAAATATACAAAAATTAGTCATATGTTCCAGTTATCAAAATCTTAAGCACTAATTATTCAAAATAAAGAACAATTCATTGTCAAAATAAAAAAAAAATCACTCATATGTTCCAGTTATCAAAATCTTAAACACTAATTATTCAAAATAAAAGCAATTCATTCGTGTGGCAACTCGTCGTAAAATTTATGGTAGTCTTTTGGCAATGTTACTTTTAAAGATTGTAAGTCTTCATATTTCCTTTTTGAAATAGTCCTTTTTTCATGGTAAAGCTGATCCAGGTTGGACCACATTAATGGGGCTAAATGCATACATTTGCGCTGTGGAAGAATTTTCCATTCATGCGGAAATCTTAATTTAAAAAATATTTCTCCATCTGGAGTATACTTCAGTGCTCGAATATCTGTCACTTTCGAATCACCTGTACCACGGCCAGGACGTATGGTTTTAAAAAACGATACATTTTTAAACGATTTGAAAAATGTATGATCTAAATAGGTCACATCATATGGTTCTGGTTTCTTCCGCGCACCCTTACACAAACCAATATAGTCGGCTGGTACATAAATGTCTTTATTTTTTAATGCACGTTCAACTACAGAATGTACGCTATCAGCTTCCATTTGCGTATGACCTATTTCAAGTATTTTTTGCTCAATCGTAATTTTATTATTTATCGATGTATTAAGCAAAGCGTTTGACATAGTACAATTACGGTTTTGGTATGTACACCCGTCACTGTAAAAAATAATGTTAACCGGGTTATTTTTGTTTTCCAAATTATGCAGAATATTTTTTTCAATGAAATAAGTCCAAATACTAGCGAATTCATCAGCAGTTAATCCGCCTTCGACCTCGTGCCATAAAAAGCAGTACGCTTTTTGATTTTTCAAATTATAAAATACTAAGTTATGAACTTGCAACTTAGAGCGGTAATAAAATGTACTGACATTTGATTTCGGTGACATTAAAACAGCTTGAAGATCAACTGTAAATACGAATTGCGCGGCATTTTTATCTTTGGTTTTTTCTTCTCTGGCTTCTTTCTTCTTTTCCTGATGGAGCAAGTAATCTTCCTCTGAAATATTTCCGACACGATAACGCGCGCAAATATCGCACTGATCTTTTCTCGGCGTATACAAAGATAATTTTTTGTTTTCAAAAATGTCATTAAAAACTGTAATAGAAAGAGGTTGCTTTTCGTGTTCAGTACACCAATTATTTTTATAGAAATCATAAAGCTTTGTCTTAGACTGCCATTCTGATAATAAATATTTTTTTGTGGTTGTAGCTCGACAATAATGAGATTCTGTGGCTGGAAGACTGTCGAAAAACATACTTAGTTCTTGCTGCTGTACACTTTGGGTAGCCATTCCTCGGTTGTGTTTGTTTGAATTGGATACAGAAAAAGGCGTTTTCAACCATTTCAAAACAGTTTTTCCGCTTATGCCCAATGTGTTTAAGAAGAGAGTGCGACACACACGAAAAATTGTATTATTGGCTTTAAGGTGATACTGCAGTGTTTGACTTCTCTTGGATGCGTTTTCTATGCGACGATTTCGAGGTCTTTTAGTTTGAATACACTCTATCAAAGTATTAACGTAAATTTTTTTTTGTTTCCAACACATTTTCCAAAATTCCTTAAATATTTGTTCTCTACATGATTCTGACAGTTGTGCGCATTTCATGATTGCAGTCTCACCTTTGTCCAAACAATTACATCTTTGCTTGAGAGTTCTAGCGTCTCTCACGTTATTGTATTGCCAAACGTTACCTGTTTTTTTTTTGCCGAGGTATTTTTTACCACTTTGGCGAAGGACTTTATTTTTTTCAGAAAAAGAGGAACTGGATTTGGTTTTTAATCTTCGTTTACGTGTTTTACTCTGCTCTGGTAACTCAAATGAATTGTCTGAACTGCTGTTAAAACCATAAGGCACTAGTCCTACAACACCATCATCTGCTTCAATTCCAAAATCAGGGCACTCTACTGCTTTCGGTTGAATATTATTATTTTTATCAGCACACATTATCTGATATAATAACAATAATTAAACTTTAAATATTAAGAAAAAATAAGTAACCGTATTCACCTTCCACTTATGAGCAATTTTATAAAACAAATAAACAAACTTTACTGAATGTTGCGCCAAATTCCTATGAAACAGCTGATGCTGTGTACGTTCAGTGGACTTAGCGCGCGCTTTTTTGACAACTATGGACTTAAGACTTTTGCTTACCAACACTATACAACTTAAAAAAAAAAAAAAAATCCCTTTTTTGTTTTTTAACCCATGTATTTTCGAATTATCTTTCGAACTGCATCAAAAACTCATTTTTGGAAAAAATGGACTTAGGCACTTTGCACCCTTAGCCATCGATAAGCATCATTAATTTATACAAACAAAAACAACAGCGCAAAAAAAAAGCTCTTCAAACTCACAGCTCTGTCTCCAAAAATAAAAGTCGAAGTAATAGAAAATATATCACTGAACTACACAAAAGGCGTAATATATAACAACGACCTACGAGAAGTGACTGAAGAAGAAATACCCGAAGAACTTAAAACACAATTTATTGTCGAAGTTAAAACGATCATCAAAAAAGAAAACCAACAACTTGTTGAAACCGGACTAATAGTAATCACGTTCGCAGCTCTTGAGTTACCAGAATACATATGTATATCTTTATAGGCTACCAGAAAACTTATATTCGCCCATATATTCCACTCCCACTCCGTTGCAAAAACTGCCATCGCTACGGTCACCTAGCGAAATATTGCAAAAATACGAAACAATTGTGGCGAAACTGCCCACATCAACGAAGAAACTCAAGAAAAATGCGCCAAACCCCCAGTTGTTACAATTGTGCAATAAACAATAACACCGAAGTCTCCCACTCTACGTACAATAAAATTTGCCCAATATTCCTAATGCAAAAAGAAATCCAAGCCATCAAAACTCTACAAAAAGTTAACAATAAAAAAGCTACTGAAATATACAAAGCAAGACACAACAGAACATACAGCAGCGCTCTCCGCTCTCAAGTGACGTACAGCGCATCAGAAAACGACCGCTCACCAACTCAACTAACTTCCAGCAGAAATCTCCCAACAGAAAGGAAAAAAATACAATTAGTCAGGAACTGCCAAGCTGCTCCAGAGTAACAAATGCTGAGCCCGACACATTAATTAATCAAAATTTAAGTACAAACACAACCAAACACAAACAAAATACTAACTCAGAAAACAACAGTAAACAGATTCTACCACGAAATACACCAAAACGTCTCCGCAGTCTATTCAAAGCAAATAAAAACAACAACAACTTAACAAAATCCACAAAACCCAGCAGAACATTCAGTGACTCAAGCGACGAGGCTGACATATTTATGGAACCATAGAAATGGAAAGGCTTCCCATACTAATAACCGGCGACTTCAATAGCTGCCACAAAAGAGGAAAAACCATTTCAGAATACATATTAAACTCAAAAAACATTCTACTAAATAACGGTTCACCAACGCACTACTCAACCCGACATACCTTGACACACATTGATTTAACCCTAGCCTCACCTATTCTAGCCCTACACTCAACATGAAAAACAGAAACCAACCTTTCCGGAAGTGACCACTTCCCAATTATTACTCAGCTATTCCCCAAAACCGATTCAGAACACCCATTACCACGACCAAAATTTAATATGAAGAGAGCCGATTGGGAAAAATTTTACCAAATAGCAACTAACATGCATGCAAAACGACCTATAAGCAACAACATTAACAAGAAAACTGCTAATATTAAAAAAATAATACTTCAAAGTGCAAATGAATGTATACCCAAACATGGCATGAAGAAAGTCATAAAACCTACCCCATTATGGAACAGAACTTTAGAAAATCTTAGAAAAGAAAAAAACAGGCTCTTTAACACACTAAATAGGAACATTTCCCCTGAAAATATTTTAAATTTTAAAAGAGCAAACGCAATATATAGAAGAGAAATTAAACAAGCTAAACGAACTGCACTTTCAGCCCTCACAACTGACACCAACCCCTCATCCTCACCTGAAGGAATCTGGTCTAACATAAGGACCTTGTGTGGTATAAAGCCAAAGGTGTCTATTCATTGCATAAACTACACAAACGGGACAGCTGCACTTACAAGCAGAAGTGATATTGCAAACAAGTTAGCCAAAGAATGGTCGGAACAATTACATTACAACAAACTCCTCAGCCGAAATTATCGAAAAACACATAACCCTAGTAGAAGTAGCAATCGAAATCAACAATCTGAAAGGTAAAACACCAGGCATTGACAGAATATCATACCCTATGATAAAGAACTTACCAATCGCTATTAAACTACGAATCACCCAACACTTCAATACTATATACAATAAATATATTCTCCAGACATACAAAACTAGCCTAATAATCCCAATATTGAAACCACAACAAAACAAAACATGCCCAAATTCATACAGACCCATTTCACTTAACCCATGCTTATCTAAGGTATTAGACAATATTATGGCCAATAGACTACGGTGGTGGGTCAGTTCACAAAAACTTTTACAACCGAATCAAATAGGTTTTCAAAAAGGAAAATCTATATCTGATTCGTTGTTACACCTTAATCATCAAATCGCTCAATCCCTCAACACTGGAAAACACATTTCGCTTATATCAATAGATTTCACTAAAGCTTACGATAAAATTGGCACCCATATAATCTTAGATCAACTGCAAAAATTCAACATCGGACCAATAATGCTCAATTATGTTAAAAATTATAAGACTAACAGAAAAATAATAGTCAAAGTCGACAACACCTATTCACACAGTGATTTTAGTACCTTTTTTTCTAATTCCGAATACATAGGTTAAAGCCGCTTACTCTTTCTTGCATTTCACGACTGAGTCTCCCGGCGTGAGAAATCGAAATCCTCGATCAGTTGTATGCTGATGGTAACCAACCTCATTTCACATTTTTGCGAATACCAACAAAATACATTAAGGGTGCCATTAATTACGTTTAGATTTTAGCAACATGCGCGCTCTGTGAGCAAAAGAACGATATAATTTTTTTTGACCAACATCAAAACAAACAGGTCGTGTGCGCAAGTTGTACCTCTTTTCGTTGTTCAGAAAGGCTTTGTTCAGATTCTTCTTCTTCACCCTTTCTCTTAAATCCTCAAAATTTTTAGATCCTACTAAATTCATATCCAAGTCACTTGAAATACATAGGTTTCTCAAAAGCGAAGAGGTTTTCCCGTTAGTGATTATGTTTTGCCCAAAAACTGCGAAATAAGGAGAGAAACCTATGGAAGCATAAAACGCACTTCTTAACGCACAGTTTATTTCGGACAACTTTTCGCGATGCTCTCTGGAACGCCAAACACATGAAGTATATGTTTTTCTGGAAATTTACAATGACGTCCGACGTTAATTTTTGTATTGGCTCTAAAAAAACAAAATTTGGACAAATGGTGTATTATTATAAAAATTCCTAGGATATTTAAACGTTGGAAAACACGATCGGTTAAAACTTGTTGACCTATTGGCGGTCTGAGTACCTGGTTCGTCGATTTTGTCTTTTTGCAAGTTTCGCAATTTTGAATAAAAGTTTTAACTTGCTTATGCATACAGGGCCAAAAGTAAAAGTTTGTAGTGAATATGCATATACATACATACATATTGTATAATACAGGTGTCTATTGAAGTGAACTAAAAATAAATTTTAAATTGCGAAAAATGTCTTATTAGTGAATTCTTCCCTGGACCTTTAAAAATCATGGGTTGCGAATCCCAGTAAATTTGTAATGGTGGATTTGCCTGTCCGGAACCCGTGTTCAGTATTCGTAGTTGACGAAGAGATCGAAACTGTCAACTGTTTGGTAAAACAAAGTAAAATCGCCGAAAAAGCCAACATTACTGAATTTTGAAAAAAAAAAATCTGGCGAAAACAAATCTTCTATTAAATAATTATATCGGTACCCTGTGCACCGCACTTATCAATGTGCACAGGGGGATTGGCTTGAGTTTTCTGTTGTTGTTGGATGCGAGAAACTTACGAAAATAACGTTTGCCTTCGCGTTGCAATTTCGCTTATATATGTATATATTGAACAAGCACATATATTTACATATATGTATATTAAAATGGAGAAAAATATCGGTTAGATTAAGAGTGTTGAAAGTGCGCTTACAAATGTGCGAATTCACTTATATGGATTAAACACACATTTAAGTATATAAGTATGTATAAAAAAAAAAGGAACAAATACAGGCTAAATTTAGAGCGTTTTAAAATGTGCTTTATAGCAAGTCTTGCTTGACGAATTATCGAAATGTGCTCAGAAAAATATTTTTTAAAAATTTAGTTGATGTGCATTTAAACATACAAAAATATTTAAAGTTTTCTGTTTTCCTATTGAGCCTTTAAAATGGGAAAATCTCAGTCAAAAATTGAAACTCCAACGGCCAATGTAATAAATGAAGTTGAAGTAGATGAAAAAATTGACCTTTCCTCCATTCATTACTTATTATAGGCTGTATTAATATTTACGATGGCTCAATACAAAATTTACCACATTCATAGGCAAAGCCTAAAGAATAATTACTTAGCAAATTGTAAATATTTAATTTTGGTTAATGGATTGGGAAACAATTGTCAAAAAGGTACATTCATTCTAAGAAAATTTCGACAAATCGTACAAATGTCTTTACGTAAATAAGTACATAAGCCATGAGACAACTAGCAAACATATTGAAAATCTTATTAAAACTTGGAACATATACGTGTAGTTTTAAATGTCAATTATTCCCGTTTTACAAATGCACAAAAAGAAGATGCAAATAAATTTTTCAATGACCATAGAACCAAACTTCTGAAAATTGCTACAAAAAGAAATATAGATCTGAAACTGTTAAATACCCTTCAAGAATAAATCAAACTAGAATTATTAACGACTGAAACTGCAGAAAACAAAATGCCTCAAACACCAATCGAATTCTTAACCGTAGCCTCAAAAATTTGACCAGATTTTGACGGTGCTGCAGAAAATTTACAAAACTTTTTGGCCGCATTACAGTTGGTTGATAGTATTAAACCTGATCACAGGATCAGAAACAACGGTTAGCCAAATAGTCGAAAAACTGAAGAAAAATGTAAAAGGCGAATCAGTCGATGTAATCACTGCAAAGTTAATGAACATTAGACAAAGTTCAAAACAAGCAAATGTACATATATGCCAAAGAAGTAGAAGACCTCACGAAAAAACCTCAAAGTGCATATATTTCAGATGGTCTTACGCCACCATTAGCCGAGCAATATTCAACAAAAACGGCTATAAAGGCAATAATCAAGAACTCCAGCAATGAAAAAGGAAAACTCATTATGGAATCAGGACAATTTAATAACATAAATGAGGCCATAGCTAAATTTGTTGCACGGAGGCGTATGGCCAACCAAATTCAGTCTTACACTTTAGAACCAACCAAGGTAGGAATTGGCAACACAATAATGGTAGAAATTTTCGATCAAACTATAATCGAAATTCGTATCGCCGCGGACTCGGTTCAAATCGAGGACGCGGAAACCGATATAATCGATAAAATAACTTTAACAACTCTAGCCAAAGTAATAATAGAAATGGCAACAATGGACGTAGTGTACGGGTAGTTCAAGAAAACCCGGCAAACAGTCAAACCCCAAGTACTCAATAAACGGTCCTCACGACGGCAAAATCTATAATATAAATTTAAATTTAACATCATATATCTTTACGCGTACATCTTTAAATAATAAAACTGCAACTTTTTTTAGTAGACACAGGAGCAGATATTTCGTTTATCAAATATGCTCCAGTGAAGGGAAAACAATTCAATGAAAATCTTACACCAAGCCTGCACGGCATAGGTCAAGATAATATCACTTCATTGGGAAAAATTACTACCGACTTAAAAATTTAAAATTTCCTTATAAAGAATGAATTTCATATTGTCAATGACAATTTTCCTATCCTATCTGATGGCTGAATTGGCCTTGATTTCGTTAAAAAATATAATTGTACTCTAGACCATCAAAAAGACGAAGATTGGCTTATTTTGCCAACTGATGATTTTCCAGACGATATTGCAATACGAATGAAACATTCGCCCACCGTTGGTACAATATCAATTCCAGTTCGTTCTGAAGTTATTAGACAAATCAATGTTCAGAGCACAGAAAAAGAAGTGTTCAGTCCACAACAAGAGCTTCAAACAGGCATATTTCTTGCTAATACAGTAGCAAAAATCACTTATACATTTGTGCGGGTAATCAATACAACGAATGAAAATGTTATAATACAAAATCCTTCTATCAAAAGAGAAAGCTTAAACGATTATCAGGCAACCACAATTTCCGATAATGACAATAGCCAAACAAAACTTCAGAAACTGTCAAAAAAAATTTCCAGCGTTTATTAATAATTTATATAAATATATAATATAATTTCTATAAACAAAAATTGCGTCTAAAAACCAACCAAACTTACAGCCACAAAGAAAACATCGCTAAACAGGTAGATAAATTGATTAAAGATGATATAATAGAACCCTCCTGTTCCGAATATAATAGTCCTATTGCTGGTACCAAAGAAAGCATTACCAGGTAGTGACCAAAAAACGATGGAGACTGGTAGTAGATTACAGAAACATTAATAAAAAGCTAATTGCCGATAAGTTCCCCTTGCCTAGGATAGATGACATCCTCGATCAATGAGGCTGTGCAAAATATTTTACATGCCTTGATTTAATTTCTGGTTTTTAAGGGATATAACATCATTATTGACGGATAAAGGATCATTTAGATTCAAGCGATTACCGTATGGACTCAAAATCGCACCTAATTCATTCCAAAGAATAATGACAATTGCATTTGCAGGCTTAACACATGTTAAATAACCTCAAAGATGTGTTTGAAACATGTAGAAAATACAATTTAAAATTACACCCAGATAAATGTAAATTTTTTAGTCATAAAGTTACTTATTTAGGGCACAAGTGTACAAATAAAGGCATTCTTCCAGATAATAGTAAATTTTAAATAATTCTAAACTTTCCGAAACCCAAAAATGCCGACAAAACTAAAAGTTTCGAATGGACAACCGAATGTGAAAACGCATTCCAGTATTTTTAAAAATCACTCCTAAGCCCGAATATTTTGCAATACCCAAGTTTGACAAAACAATTTTGTTTAACAACGGATGCAAGCAAATTCGCTTGCGGAGCGGTCATTAGCCAAGATCACAATGGATATCAGCATATTGCATATGCTTCAAGATCTTTTACAAAAGGTAAAAGTAACAAATCAGTAATAGAACAAGAATTAACAGCCATACATTGGGCTATTAAACACTTCCGAATCTATATTTATGGTACGAAATTTTTAGTCAGATCAGACCATCGACCTTTAACGCATCTGTTTGCAATGAAAAGCCCATCATCGAAACTCACGCGAATGAGACTGGATCTAGAAGAATATGATTTTGTCGTAGAATACTTGCGGGGAAAAGAAAACTATGCAGCAGACACATTGTCGCGCATAGATTTTAATGAAATACGCGAAATAAAGAATATATCCAATAAAATACTAAAAGTTACGACCAGACAATCAAACAAAACAGAAACGAAATTAAATATTGTAAGTAATGAAAAAGACACGTCACCAAACATAAAAATATATGAGACGTTAAGAAGCAAGCCAAATAAGAGCAGAGCCTTGTTAGCAATAAAAGACGACTGTATTATATTGAAAATAAAATGGAAAGTGATCACTAAAAATATAAGCAACATTATCATTAACGGCAAAATTGATTTAGATCAATTGAAATCGCTCTAAAACCAAATAATGATGAAGAAAAAAAAACAAATTTTGCTAAAGTACCACGACGGTCCCATAACCGGTGGCCACCCAAGAATCTCGCGTTCATTAAGCAAATTAAGAAGTCATTACTCTTGGTAATACATGACAGAGGACGTAACAAACTACGTTAAAAATTGTGACAAATGCCAGAGAAATAAATCAATAAACAAAAATAAAGAAGAAATGATATTTACAGCATCACCAAGTACTGCATTCGATACAGTACTAATAGATACCATCGGACCATTTCAAAAATCAGAAAATGGCCATGTATTACCTGAAGTGCAATACTGTAACATGGCGTAACACTTTTAATTTCAGCAACCCTTATCATATCCAAGTTCAAATGAATATTATACTTTTGTTGTTTTTTGTTATTGGTACACTTGTTCTCTTTCTCTCTGCCCGGTTTCATGACAATCCAACAACAGTAAAATATATAGCCCACCAAAATGTAAATTCAGACAAATGTTACAGTTTTGCACTCATTAATTATTTTATTACCGATAACTTAAATTAATACGATGTCCAGTACCCCTTTGATTTTTTTAGTTCCTGAATGCGGTTGGGCATACTGGAAGTGTATTTAGTCACAAATTCTGGAGGTATAGCCTCCCATACATCGTTGGTTCGCTCCCTCAGCTCGTTGACCCCATTGGGAGGGCTAGGATACTTAGCAAGCTGTGATTTGACATGACTCCACAAATTTTCGATTGGATTCATGTCCGGTGATTGTGGAGGCCATTTCATCACATCAAACTTTTGTGTTTGTATCCAGCTTTTGACTATGTGAGCGGTGTGCTTCGGGTCATTGTCTTGCTGAAAAATAACCTTTTCAGCAGCAAGACCCATATTATCCACTACACCGGGCAGATTTTGTTGCAGGATGGTCAGGTATTGCTCTTTTCGCATAATCCCAACTATGCGTACTAACGGGCCAACACCATGTTTCGAAATACAACCCCAGACCATTATTGATCCACCGCCATGTTTCACAGTTTGTTGTACATGGTGTGCTTGCATTATGTTTGGGTCCTTGGTCCAATACCACGCTCGTCCGTCCGATTGAAAGCGATTGATTTTTGTTTCATCCGACCAAATAACCTGAAATTGGGGATAAAAATTACAAAAAAAAATGTTGTACAATTCATTAGTACCATATCCCAATCGACAACGGTCCAATTTTCATGAGCTGCAACAAAATCCCGCCTTAGCTGCACATGTCTTTTGGTCAGCATTGGTTTCTTCTTCTTCACAGCCGCCCTTACGCCTAACTTGGCAATACTTCTCCTAGCCGTCCAAGGACTGGCGTTAATATTTAATATTTTAATAGCAGTCGCTGGTGTGATGTCATTGGCGCTTGTGACCAATTTTGCAAGATGGCGAGCATCGCGGTCACTTATTTTTCTTGGCCGACCTCCTTTGTTCGGAGGACCACTTTGGGCTATATTTTTACGTAACCTTTGTACAGTCATATGGCTTACGTGAAATTTCTTCGCCACTTTTCTAACAGACTCACCTTTCTGTAATAAATCTAAAATTTCACTTTTTATTTGCAAGTTTACCATATTGCTTGCTAATTACACGTCTTACTATATAAAAACAAAGCGATACATGTGCATATGTTCAAATTATATAAGCAAAAGATAACTGTAAACACTAAATTGAAAGAGAGGGCAAAACTGTAACATTTGTCTGAATTTACATTTTGGTGGGCTATATATTTTACTGTTGTTGGATTGTCATGAAACCGGGCAGAGAGAAAGAGAACAAGTGTACCAATAACAAAAAACAACAAAAGTATAATATTCATTTGAACTTGGATATGATAGCGGTTGCTGAAATTAAAAGTGTTACGCCATGTTACAGTATTGCACTTCAGTTATATATGATACCATTGAAACTATAGTGCACTTCCATTTTCAAAAATCAGAACCAGAAACTTTATAACTTTTTTTTCAAAGGTATACAGAATATGATATAGGAACACAATTACAGGAAGAGAATATACATACATACATACATACATATATATGTGTTCACAAGCGCAGACGCACACTCTATGCATACGTACAATACACATGTATGTATGCATATATGTATGTGTGTACATAAATACGAAAGGGATAATCACCAAGTTGAGCAAATGGCCTGGCACTCAGTAAGTAGGCTGCATATACATACATACATACATGCAGATTTACGGATGTGAAGAAGCTAGCGAATATTTATAAAAGGGTTTTACTACCATACATTATACCCACCCATAAATAGAAATATGTAAGAATATAAATACGTATATAGATATGTATGCACTGCAGCGTCAAAAACAGGTTACAGTTGTATGCAATACTTACAATGTTTTTTAACACAAATCCTTTCCGTTAATTCTTTATAAAATAATATCGCCTTCTTTAACTAGAACCCTATCTATTAAAGTTTCAAAACTTGTACAGAGTGCACACATTTTCCACATATCAAAGTTTTCCATCCAAAATATCTAACGTTTTAATGAGAAATTGAAAAAGTGAGAGTCTTAAGAAATTCTGAATATAAAAACATTGTGAAAATTTTGCTAAATCTGTTTTCTTTCCATTTACATTTGCGCCTACATATGAACATATTTTCATACAAATGTGTATTGACTTTATTATAAGTGTATGCATTTATTTTAAAGTTACTAATTAATTTCAGTAAAATTCAATGTAGATTATGCATGTACATATGTACATAAATATGAAGAGACATGCAATTAATGAATTTTTTCTATTAAATTGCTTTCATAATGTAGCCGCTATTATTTGCAAAAATTGGCGCCGTCATAAAATCTTTCAGTGGAATGTTGTCTCATACAGCCGGATGTGGTGTCATACATCCGAATGCGCATGGCTAGTTGTACAACATATTTGGCACTCTTTGTACAACGAATGCCTCTTTTTCTGAATGCGACTGAGCGCAATATTCTCAACTATCTGCACACTCATTCAGTCATCGCGCTTGGTGTGAGCAGAATGCGTAGAATGTTGCGCTTACGAGTGAATGTGTTAAAACTGAATGCAATCATACCAGTTACTATGGGAAGGCAAAACAGTCGCATGCAAACACTTGTTCAAGCAACACCACGCTGTGCTATTTCAAATATACAGTGACAGCTAACAATGTTTATGCGCGAATGGGAAGAAGATTTTTTCTTTATAGAAAAGTTAGATGGAAGAGCACAATGCCTTATTTGTAACGACATTGTTGGTCGCAATGCTAAATTTTGTTTAAGCCGACATTATTTCTCTTGCCATAAAAATTTTAAATTTTTTACTGGAGGTGAGCGGAAGCTAATGCTTTTGCAATTGCAAGCATTCGTGCTTTCGCTGCTTCACACACAGATAGTAATAGTATGCGTGTAAAAATGTAACAATATGTGTGAGTGCCCAACTCTGCTCTAAGCTATGCAGCGTGGAATATGCCTAATCAGCATATTCACACCGGTGTACTGATCGTAGCAGTGTACACGGGCGTACATACAACTGCACGAGCAACTCTTTCGTAAAGAATTATAGCTAAGGTTTTATAATGTTAATATACTATTAGTCAGTCAATAAAGACATCTCAACATCAACTATTTCAAGTGACTATTTCATTCTTAGTACAAGTTACGAGGACGCGCTAAGGTCTTTCTCAAACCTCCGTGTGCTGACAATGGGGGGTCATGAGCTTTCTTTACCAGATCGTGCGGTATCCACAATTTCCATGATTTATCCTCTTGCACACAATCTCCAGTGGCGTAATCCGTTTTTATTATACACAAAACCATCGCGGACACACATATCAGGCAAGAGTGGCGATTGTTGTGATATTTTGTTGATAAGCTCAAAATAAGCTTGACTTTTAAAAGAAGGGGAACTTAAGTCAACCATCATTGACTCAGACGAGGTGATTTCCCCTACTGCTTCCTCAAATGATCTTGATAGACTGTCATGGACAATATTTTGCGACCCTTTCCGGTGCTTTTGATTGAATGTGAAACTCTGCAACGTCAGAGCCCATCGAGCTAAGCGGCCATGGAGATCAGCTTGACTCATCACCACGCCATACATACTTGCATCGCATTGAATATAGAAAGGCTGGCTAAAGTCAGGGTTGTGGAGCACAGGCGCGCTGCACAAACTATCTTTTAACTGTTCGAACAAATTTTTGGCATCTGCAATCCAGGCGTATTTGCGACTTTTCTTAAATAGCTCTGTGAGAGGAGTAGTGATGGTAGCGTAATTTTTAACAAGTATTCTATACCACCCGCATAGCCCTAGAAAGCGATGTAATTGCTTGATAGAAGTTGGTATTGGAAAATTGCGAATAGCATCTACTTTTGACGGATCAGTGCTTACTGTTATGTTTCCGATTATGTGGCCAAGATACTTGACTTCCTTTAAAACAAACTTGCTCTTTTCAATATTAATCGTTAGACCAGCTCGACGCATAGCTAAGGCAACTTCTTGCAGTATAGCGAAGTTATCATCGAGTGTTTCGGTAATAATCAGGAGGTCATCCAGATAAACAAATACTTTTACAACTATGGTTACTGGTGAAGACCAAGGGCTTTGCGACTCTTCAATGACACCGAGATGCAGCATCACCAAGTACTGCATTCGATACAGTACTAATAGATACCATCGGACCATTTCAAAAATCAGAAAATGGCAATGTATACGCAGTCACGATGATATGCGACTTGACAAAATATCTAGTATTAGTCCCAGTTACTGACAAAAGTGCAAAAACAATTTCAAGAGCTATCTTCAAAAATTGTATGCTGGTTTACGGTCCAGTGAAAAAAGTTACCACTGAGATGGGTACTGAATACAAAAATAAGATTTTTGAAGAAATTTTCTAGCTTCTGGGAATTTAGAACATAACATCTACCGCCTACCATCACCAAACATTGGGAACGTTAGAGAGAAATCATAGAACATTCAATGAGTACATAAGATCGTACCTATCGGTAGATAGAACAGATTGGGATGAATGGCTTAAATACTTTACGTATTGCTATAATACTACACCTTCAATGGTGCACGATTATTGCCCATTCGAATTGATATTTGGCAAGTCGCCAAGTAACTTTGACCTGCTAAATAATGCAGAGGTAGATCCACTGTACAATATTGATGCATACGAAAAGGAAATAAAATTTCGTTTGCAAAACGCTCATAAGCAACCAACGGCATTAATAGGAATCCAGTAAGTTTTAAAAAAAAATGTATATGATAGGAACAAAAACAGTTTAAAATTAGCAATAGGAGACTTAGTATTAGTTCAACAAGTAGGACATAAATTAAAAAGTTTATACAAGGGCCCTTTTAAAGTAACAAGTTTAGATGAAAACAATAATGCCAGCATAGTTGACGCCAATAACAAGACCACAATTGTACCCATAGATAGACTACGCCGGTATAATAATTGTAAGTGAAAAAAACGAATGGAAATAAAAATCAACTAAAAAATGAATAGCATTAAGCTTAAATGTAATTATGTTTATTCTCTTTTGTATATTATCGTGTATGCAAAAACCTATAAAAATATTTATGTACTACATATGGGCTGCATGAGCACATTCATTTCTTCTGTTAGCCGAGTGACACGAATGTGAATGCGGTGCTCATTCAACTCAGCCACTCATGCGATCATAAATATGTGTACTTACTAAAATCAGAACCAGAAACTTTATAACTTTTTTTTCAAAGGTATACAGAATATGATATAGGAACACAATTACAGGAAGAGAATATACATACATACATACATACATATATATGTGTTCACAAGCGCAGACGCACACTCTATGCATACGTACAATACACATGTATGTATGCATATATGTATGTGTGTACATAAATACGAAAGGGATAATCACCAAGTTGAGCAAATGGCCTGGCACTCAGTAAGTAGGCTGCATATATGTACATACATACATGCAGATTTACGGATGTGAAGAAGCTAGCGAATATTTATAAAAGGGTTTTACTACCATACATTATACCCACCCATAAATAGAAATATGTAAGAATATAAATACGTATATAGATATGTATGCACTGCAGCGTCAAAAACAGGTTACAGTTGTATGCAATACTTACAATGTTTTTTAACACAAATCCTTTCCGTTAATTCTTTATAAAATAATATCGCCTTCTTTAACTAGAATCCTATCTATTAAAGTTTCAAAACTTGTACAGAGTGCACACATTTTCCACATATCAAAGTTTTCCATCCAAAATATCTAACGTTTTAATGAGAAATTGAAAAAGTGAGAGTCTTAAGAAATTCTGAATATAAAAACATTGTGAAAATTTTGCTAAATCTGTTTTCTTTCCATTTACATTTGCGCCTACATATGAACATATTTTCATACAAATGTGTATTGACTTTATTATAAGTGTATGCATTTATTTTAAAGTTACTAATTAATTTCAGTAAAATTCAATGTAGATTATGCATGTACATATGTACATAAATATGAAGAGACATGCAATTAATGAATTTTTTCTATTAAATTGCTTTCATAATGTAGCCGCTATCATTTGCAAAAATTGGCGCCGTCATAAAATCTTTCAGTGGAATGTTGTCTCATACAGCCGGATGTGGTGTCATACATCCGAATGCGCATGGCTAGTTGTACAACATATTTGGCACTCTTTGTACAACGAATGCCTCTTTTTCTGAATGCGACTGAGCGCAATATTCTCAGCTATCTGCACACTCATTCAGTCATCGCGCTTGGTGTGAGCAGAATGCGTAGAATGTTGCGCTTACGAGTGAATGTGTTAAAACTGAATGCAATCATACCAGTTACTATGGGAAAGCAAAACAGTCGCATGCAAACACTTGTTCAAGCAACACCACGCTGTGCTATTTCAAATATACAGTGACAGCTAACAATGTTTATGCGCGAATGGGAAGAAGATTTTTTCTTTATAGAAAAGTTAGATGGAAGAGCACAATGCCTTATTTGTAACGACATTGTTGGTCGCAATGCTAAATTTTGTTTAAGCCGACATTATTTCGCTTGCCATAAAAATTTTAAATTTTTTACTGGAGGTGAGCGGAAGCTAATGCTTTTGCAATTGCAAGCATTCGTACTTTCGCTGCTTCACACACAGATAGTAATAGTATGCGTGTAAAAATGTAACAATATGTGTGAGTGCCCAACTCTGCTCTAAGCTATGCAGCGTGGAATATGCCTAATCAGCATATTCACACCGGTGTACTGAACGCAGCAGTGTACACGGGCGTACATACAACTGCACGAGCAACTCTTTCGTAAAGAATTATAGCTAAGGTTTTATAATGTTAATATATTATTAGTCAGTCAATAAAGACATCTCAACATCAAAACAAGTGACTATTTCATTCTTAGTACAAGTTACGAGGACGCGCTAAGGTCTTTCTCAAACCTCCGTGTGCTGACAATGGGGGGTCATGAGCTTTCTTTACCAGATCGTGCGGTATCCACAATTTCCATGATTTATCCTCTTGCACACAATCTCCAGTGGCGTAATCCGTTTTTATTATACACAAAACCATCGCGGACACACATATCAGGCAAGAGTGGCGATTGTTGTGATATTTTGTTGATAAGCTCAAAATAAGCTTGACTTTTAAAAGAAGGGGAACTTAAGTCAACCATCATTGACTCAGACGAGGTGATTTCCCCTACTGCTTCCTCAAATGATCTTGATAGACTGTCATGGACAATATTTTGCGACCCTTTCCGGTGCTTTTTATTGAATGTGAAACTCTGCAACGTCAGAGCCCATCGAGCTAAGCGGCCATGGAGATCAGCTTGACTCATCACCACGCCATACATACTTGCATCGCATTGAATATAGAAAGGCTGGCTAAAGTCAGGGTTGTGGAGCACAGGCGCGCTGCACAAACTATCTTTTAACTGTTCGAACAAATTTTTGGCATCTGCAATCCAGGCGTATTTGCGACTTTTCTTAAATAGCTCTGTGAGAGGAGTAGTGATGGTAGCGTAATTTTTAACAAGTATTCTATACCACCCGCATAGCCCTAGAAAGCGATGTAATTGCTTGATAGAAGTTGGTATTGGAAAATTGCGAATAGCATCTACTTTTGACGGATCAGTGCTTACTGTTATGTTTCCGATTATGTGGCCAAGATACTTGACTTCCTTTAAAACAAACTTGCTCTTTTCAATATTAATCGTTAGACCAGCTCGACGCATAGCTAAGGCAACTTCTTGCAGTATAGCGAAGTTATCATCGAGTGTTTCGGTAATAATCAGGAGGTCATCCAGATAAACAAATACTTTTACAACTATGGTTACTGGTGAAGACCAAGGGCTTTGCGACTCTTCAATGACACCGAGATGCAGCATCACCAAGTACTGCATTCGATACAGTACTAATAGATACCATCGGACCATTTCAAAAATCAGAAAATGGCAATGTATACGCAGTCACGATGATATGCGACTTGACAAAATATCTAGTATTAGTCCCAGTTACTGACAAAAGTGCAAAAACAATTTCAAGAGCTATCTTCAAAAATTGTATGCTGGTTTACGGTCCAGTGAAAAAAGTTACCACTGAGATGGGTACTGAATACAAAAATAAGATTTTTGAAGAAATTTTCTAGCTTCTGGGAATTTAGAACATAACATCTACCGCCTACCATCACCAAACATTGGGAACGTTAGAGAGAAATCATAGAACATTCAATGAGTACATAAGATCGTACCTATCGGTAGATAGAACAGATTGGGATGAATGGCTTAAATACTTTACGTATTGCTATAATACTACACCTTCAATGGTGCACGATTATTGCCCATTCGAATTGATATTTGGCAAGTCGCCAAGTAACTTTGACCTGCTAAATAATGCAGAGGTAGATCCACTGTACAATATTGATGCATACGAAAAGGAAATAAAATTTCGTTTGCAAAACGCTCATAAGCAACCAACGGCATTAATAGGAATCCAGAAAGTTTTAAAAAAAAATGTATATGATAGGAACAAAAACAGTTTAAAATTAGCAATAGGAGACTTAGTATTAGTTCAACAAGTAGGACATAAATTAAAAAGTTTATACAAGGGCCCTTTTAAAGTAACAAGTTTAGATGAAAACAATAATGCCAGCATAGTTGACGCCAATAACAAGACCACAATTGTACCCATAGATAGACTACGCCGGTATAATAATTGTAAGTGAAAAAAACGAATGGAAATAAAAATCAACTAAAAAATGAATAGCATTAAGCTTAAATGTAATTATGTTTATTCTCTTTTGTATATTATCGTGTATGCAAAAACCTATAAAAATATTTATGTACTACATATGGGCTGCATGAGCACATTCATTTCTTCTGTTAGCCGAGTGACACGAATGTGAATGCGGTGCTCATTCAACTCAGCCACTCATGCGATCATAAATATGTGTACTTACTAAAATCAGAACCAGAAACTTTATAACTTTTTTTTCAAAGGTATACAGAATATGATATAGGAACACAATTACAGGAAGAGAATATACATACATACATACATACATATATATGTGTTCACAAGCGCAGACGCACACTCTATGCATACGTACAATACACATGTATGTATGCATATATGTATGTGTGTACATAAATACGAAAGGGATAATCACCAAGTTGAGCAAATGGCCTGGCACTCAGTAAGTAGGCTGCATATATGTACATACATACATGCAGATTTACGGATGTGAAGAAGCTAGCGAATATTTATAAAAGGGTTTTACTACCATACATTATACCCACCCATAAATAGAAATATGTAAGAATATAAATACGTATATAGATATGTATGCACTGCAGCGTCAAAAACAGGTTACAGTTGTATGCAATACTTACAATGTTTTTTAACACAAATCCTTTCCGTTAATTCTTTATAAAATAATATCGCCTTCTTTAACTAGAATCCTATCTATTAAAGTTTCAAAACTTGTACAGAGTGCACACATTTTCCACATATCAAAGTTTTCCATCCAAAATATCTAACGTTTTAATGAGAAATTGAAAAAGTGAGAGTCTTAAGAAATTCTGAATATAAAAACATTGTGAAAATTTTGCTAAATCTGTTTTCTTTCCATTTACATTTGCGCCTACATATGAACATATTTTCATACAAATGTGTATTGACTTTATTATAAGTGTATGCATTTATTTTAAAGTTACTAATTAATTTCAGTAAAATTCAATGTAGATTATGCATGTACATATGTACATAAATATGAAGAGACATGCAATTAATGAATTTTTTCTATTAAATTGCTTTCATAATGTAGCCGCTATCATTTGCAAAAATTGGCGCCGTCATAAAATCTTTCAGTGGAATGTTGTCTCATACAGCCGGATGTGGTGTCATACATCCGAATGCGCATGGCTAGTTGTACAACATATTTGGCACTCTTTGTACAACGAATGCCTCTTTTTCTGAATGCGACTGAGCGCAATATTCTCAGCTATCTGCACACTCATTCAGTCATCGCGCTTGGTGTGAGCAGAATGCGTAGAATGTTGCGCTTACGAGTGAATGTGTTAAAACTGAATGCAATCATACCAGTTACTATGGGAAAGCAAAACAGTCGCATGCAAACACTTGTTCAAGCAACACCACGCTGTGCTATTTCAAATATACAGTGACAGCTAACAATGTTTATGCGCGAATGGGAAGAAGATTTTTTCTTTATAGAAAAGTTAGATGGAAGAGCACAATGCCTTATTTGTAACGACATTGTTGGTCGCAATGCTAAATTTTGTTTAAGCCGACATTATTTCGCTTGCCATAAAAATTTTAAATTTTTTACTGGAGGTGAGCGGAAGCTAATGCTTTTGCAATTGCAAGCATTCGTACTTTCGCTGCTTCACACACAGATAGTAATAGTATGCGTGTAAAAATGTAACAATATGTGTGAGTGCCCAACTCTGCTCTAAGCTATGCAGCGTGGAATATGCCTAATCAGCATACTCACACCGGTGTACTGAACGCAGCAGTGTACACGGGCGTACATACAACTGCACGAGCAACTCTTTCGTAAAGAATTATAGCTAAGGTTTTATAATGTTAATATATTATTAGTCAGTCAATAAAGACATCTCAACATCAAAACAAGTGACTATTTCATTCTTAGTACAAGTTACGAGGACGCGCTAAGGTCTTTCTCAAATCTCCGTGTGCTGACAATGGGGGGTCATGAGCTTTCTTTACCAGATCGTGCGGTATCCACAATTTCCATGATTTATCCTCTTGCACACAATCTCCAGTGGCGTAATCCGTTTTTATTATACACAAAACCATCGCGGACACACATATCAGGCAAGAGTGGCGATTGTTGTGATATTTTGTTGATAAGCTCAAAATAAGCTTGACTTTTAAAAGAAGGGGAACTTAAGTCAACCATCATTGACTCAGACGAGGTGATTTCACCTACTGCTTCCTCAAATGATCTTGATAGACTGTCATGGACAATATTTTGCGACCCTTTCCGGTGCTTTTTATTGAATGTGAAACCCTGCAACGTCAGAGCCCATCGAGCTAAGCGGCCATGGAGATCAGCTTGACTCATCATCACGCCATACATACTTGCATCGCATTGAATATAGAAAGGCTGGCTAAAGTCAGGGTTGTGGAGCACAGGCGCGCTGCACAAACTATCTTTTAACTGTTCGAACAAATTTTTGGCATCTGCAATCCAGGCGTATTTGCGACTTTTCTTAAATAGCTCTGTGAGAGGAGTAGTGATGGTAGCGTAATTTTTAACAAGTATTCTATACCACCCGCATAGCCCTAGAAAGCGATGTAATTGCTTGATAGAAGTTGGTATTGGAAAATTGCGAATAGCATCTACTTTTGACGGATCAGTGCTTACTGTTATGTTTCCGATTATGTGGCCAAGATACTTGACTTCCTTTAAAACAAACTTGCTCTTTTCAATATTAATCGTTAGACCAGCTCGACGCATAGCTAAGGCAACTTCTTGCAGTATAGCGAAGTTATCATCGAGTGTTTCGGTAATAATCAGGAGGTCATCCAGATAAACAAATACTTTTACAACTATGGTTACTGGTGAAGACCAAGGGCTTTGCGACTCTTCAATGACACCGAGATGCAGCATCACCAAGTACTGCATTCGATACAGTACTAATAGATACCATCGGACCATTTCAAAAATCAGAAAATGGCAATGTATACGCAGTCACGATGATATGCGACTTGACAAAATATCTAGTATTAGTCCCAGTTACTGACAAAAGTGCAAAAACAATTTCAAGAGCTATCTTCAAAAATTGTATGCTGGTTTACGGTCCAGTGAAAAAAGTTACCACTGAGATGGGTACTGAATACAAAAATAAGATTTTTGAAGAAATTTTCTAGCTTCTGGGAATTTAGTACATAATATCTACCGCCTACCATCACCAAACATTGGGAACGTTAGAGAGAAATCATAGAACATTCAATGAGTACATAAGATCGTACCTATCGGTAGATAGAACAGATTGGGATGAATGGCTTAAATACTTTACGTATTGCTATAATACTACACCTTCAATGGTGCACGATTATTGCCCATTCGAATTGATATTTGGCAAGTCGCCAAGTAACTTTGACCTGCTAAATAATGCAGAGGTAGATCCACTGTACAATATTGATGCATACGAAAAGGAAATAAAATTTCGTTTGCAAAACGCTCATAAGCAACCAACGGCATTAATAGGAATCCAGAAAGCTTTAAAAAAAAATGCATATGATAGGAACAAAAACAGTTTAAAATTAGCAATAGGAGACTTAGTATTAGTTCAACAAGTAGGACATAAATTAAAAAGTTTATACAAGGGCCCTTTTAAAGTAACAAGTTTCGATGAAAACAATAATGCCAGCATAGTTGACGCCAATAACAAGACCACAATTGTACACATAGATAGACTACGCCGGTATAATAATTGTAAGTGAAAAAAACGAATGGAAATAAAAATCAACTAAAAAATGAATAGCATTAAGCTTAAATGTAATTATGTTTATTCTCTTTTGTGTATTATCGTGTATGCAAAAACCTATAAAAATATTTATGTACTACATATGTAACGAAAAATTTTTCCATATAAATATTATGTTGACTTAAAACAAAAAAAAATGGAATGTAAATGTAACATTTTGAACCCAGTTTATCATTTGAATGAACAATCAAAATAAGATAAAAATTGTAATTTAATATATCATTTTGAATAATTTTATATACATAATTTATATGTATATGAGATGTTTATAAATTCATTATTTTCAAAAAGGGAGGTGTAGTGAATATTAGAGGGCTGCATGAGCACATTCATTTCTTCTGTTAGCCGAGTGACACGAATGTGAATGCGGTGCTCATTCAACTCAGCCACTCATGCGATCATAAATATGTGTACTTACAAAAATCAGAACCAGAAACTTTATAACTTTTTTTTCAAGGTATACAGAATATGATATAGGAACACAATTACAGGAAGAGAATATACATACATACATACATACATATATATGTGTTCACAAGCGCAGACGCACACTCTATGCATACGTACAATACACATGTATGTATGCATATATGTATGTGTGTACATAAATACGAAAGGGATAATCACCAAGTTGAGCAAATGGCCTGGCACTCAGTAAGTAGGCTGCATATACATACATACATGCAGATTTACGGATGTGAAGAAGCTAGCGAATATTTATAAAAGGGTTTTACTACCATACATTATACCCACCCATAAATAGAAATATGTAAGAATATAAATACGTATATAGATATGTATGCATTGCAGCGTCAAAAACAGGTTACAGTTGTATGCAATACTTACAATGTTTTTTAACACAAATCCTTTCCGTTAATTCTTTATAAAATAATATCGCCTTCTTTAACTAGAACCCTATCTATTAAAGTTTCAAAACTTGTACAGAGTGCACACATTTTCCACATATCAAAGTTTTCCATCCAAAATATCTAACGTTTTAATGAGAAATTGAAAAAGTGAGAGTCTTAAGAAATTCTGAATATAAAAACATTGTGAAAATTTTGCTAAATCTGTTTTCTTTCCATTTACATTTGCGCCTACATATGAACATATTTTCATACAAATGTGTATTGACTTTATTATAAGTGTATGCATTTATTTTAAAGTTACTAATTAATTTCAGTAAAATTCAATGTAGATTATGCATGTACATATGTACATAAATATGAAGAGACATGCAATTAATGAATTTTTTCTATTAAATTGCTTTCATAATGTAGCCGCTATCATTTGCAAAAATTGGCGCCGTCATAAAATCTTTCAGTGGAATGTTGTCTCATACAGCCGGATGTGGTGTCATACATCCGAATGCGCATGGCTAGTTGTACAACATATTTGGCACTCTTTGTACAACGAATGCCTCTTTTTCTGAATGCGACTGAGCGCAATATTCTCAGCTATCTGCACACTCATTCAGTCATCGCGCTTGGTGTGAGCAGAATGCGTAGAATGTTGCGCTTACGAGTGAATGTGTTAAAACTGAATGCAATCATACCAGTTACTATGGGAAAGCAAAACAGTCGCATGCAAACACTTGTTCAAGCAACACCACGCTGTGCTATTTCAAATATACAGTGACAGCTAACAATGTTTATGCGCGAATGGGAAGAAGATTTTTTCTTTATAGAAAAGTTAGATGGAAGAGCACAATGCCTTATTTGTAACGACATTGTTGGTCGCAATGCTAAATTTTGTTTAAGCCGACATTATTTCTCTTGCCATAAAAATTTTAAATTTTTTACTGGAGGTGAGCGGAAGCTAATGCTTTTGCAATTGCAAGCATTCGTGCTTTCGCTGCTTCACACACAGATAGTAATAGTATGCGTGTAAAAATGTAACAATATGTGTGAGTGCCCAACTCTGCTCTAAGCTATGCAGCGTGGAATATGCCTAATCAGCATATTCACACCGGTGTACTGAACGTAGCAGTGTACACGGGCGTACATACAACTGCACGAGCAACTCTTTCTTAAAGAATTATAGCTAAGGTTTTATAATGTTAATATATTATTAGTCAGTCAATAAAGACATCTCAACATCAAAACAAGTGACTATTTCATTCTTAGTACAAGTTACGAGGACGCGCTAAGGTCTTTCTCAAACCTCCGTGTGCTGACAATGGGGGGTCATGAGCTTTCTTTACCAGATCGTGCGGTATCCACAATTTCCATGATTTATCCTCTTGCACACAATCTCCAGTGGCGTAATCCGTTTTTATTATACACAAAACCATCGCGGACACACATATCAGGCAAGAGTGGCGATTGTTGTGATATTTTGTTGATAAGCTCCAAATAAGCTTGACTTTTAAAAGAAGGGGAACTTAAATCAACCATCATTGACTCAGACGAGGTGATTTCACCTACTGCTTCCTCAAATGATCTTGATAGACTGTCAGGGACAATATTTTGCGACCCTTTCCGGTGCTTTTTATTGAATGTGAAACTGTGCAACGTGAGAGCCCATCGAGCTAAGCGGCCATGGAGATCAGCTTGACTCATCATCACGCCATACATACTTGCATCGCATTGAATATAGAAAGGCTGGCTAAAGTCAGCGTTGTGGAGCACAGGCGCGCTGCACAAACTATCTTTTAACTGTTCGAACAAGTTTTTGGCATCTGCATTCCAGGCGTATTTGCGACTTTTCT